>CM041779.1:307817480-307941838 GCA_023374045.1 Limonium bicolor
TGTTTTTGATTTGGACAGGTGAGCTAGATTTTACAAGAGGTCAAAGCTTGAGTTTTAATGGTGGTGGTGGTATTACCGTGAGAGAACAGCAAGAAGGGAGGAAGGAGAAGGTTGGAACCGTGTGAAATGAGAAAGAAATGAGAGAATGAAGATAGAATTTGCTTTAAGAAGATATTTGTACTTAAAAGCAAATAGTAACTTAAGTAGTCATCTTATTTATTTAACATGTTAACAAGAGAGTGGTGAGTCACCACACTTAAGAAAACCGGCCCCCTTTATTACATAAGGGTATTTTAGTCTTTGTTTGTCAATTTAATCACTTAATACAACATATGTTACAAACTAGCTTATAAAAATCACTATTCATAAAACAAGGCACATAGAAGTGAAATTTTTGATTTCCCATTGATATAGCCACCCAAATGTGATATTATATAGTACACATATATATTTAAGAGTAATGATGGACCTTTAGCCACTCAAAACTCATTTACAAGACAATTTTTCAAAAATGTGCTTTAAGACTTCTTAAAGCACATTTTGTGTTTTAACTTGTTTTCAAGCTTGGTTTTCTTTGGTAATTGGTTTAATATGTTCATTAACATATAAATAAGGTCTTGGTAAGTTCATTAGGTCTTACCCAAGCTTATTCCAAGCTTAGAGCACATTTTAGCCCATATTGACCTTAAGGTATTTAATTGCGTTCTTTATGGTTTAAATTGTTTATTAATGTTTCTAAGACATTTTCTTGTCTTGATAAGTCATGTTTTAATGTTTAAACAACATACTAAGGTTTGGGGTATTTCGGTTACCAAACAGTTGTTTACTTGTGCCATTACCGAAAATTCTCCTCATGGTTCTTAGTAGGTTTGCAATTGTTATATCTACGTATTGTAGTAGTTTCCTGGCTTACTAGCCTCGCTGCTTAGAGTTCTGCTCATCATAGGCGGTTCACATGTATTTGCATTATTCTGCACACCATATGTTGGTTTAGAGGTAGCACTGGGCTCCATGTATGGGTTATTGCATCACACTTCCGTTCGTTGGAGACCCTTTAAGTATCTTGATACTATCGGTGCCAATTGTCAATTTAGGGTGTCCCCTGTCAAGTGGGATCCCTTCGGTGTTCTTACCGAGTGTTCGTTCTAATTCCTGTGTTTTTATCACGACATTTAGTTTGACACCCTTAGAGGATTGCTCCTGGGTGTTATCAAGTTATGCCATTACCTTTGGCTAACTTATGAGTATGTTCCACTGATTACCCCACTTTGCGGTTCCAGATTTTGAATTGTCCCGTTTAGGGTTACAATGTCTCCCGTTCTTAGGGTAGACCATGGGTACTTCTCTTATGTTTTTGACCGGTTTGATATCCTCTTCGGTGATGAATGGTATTCTCTGGTACCTTATAAGATCACTCTGGGTATTTTACCTTGTCCATTGAACATTGGCGTGTTCATGTTTGATATTTTCCTTACCGAGTTTAGACCGGGTATTCATTCCGGCTATTTCATGTATTTACTTCAAGATTCTTGAGACATATCCAATGACTTTACTCAATTACTAGTGCTTCTCGCACTTCTTAATTCTTAATCATCCTCCTGAAGTGTGTTCTTGTCTCCCTTAGCTTTGTAAGCTTATCTGGGTTCTTCGATCGTTTGAGGTGTCCAACCATTTCGATTTGAATTTACTTCAGTGTCCGTAGAACGGAGTTGACTACTTCCCGTGTTTCGTACACTACTTGTATACATACGTGGGGTACCTTACTGGTACATTGCTACTTACCTAATTAACTCACGAATGGGTCTGTCAGGCCCGCAAGATCCTTCGGAGTGCGGTTGTCCCACATCCCGTATTTGGGTACACTCGTAGTGCTCGTCACACGCCTAGGTGAAGTATTCTATTGTCAACTCCTCTTGTATCATTCTATGATAACTTACCGTGATTCTCTGGTTTGGTTTTAAAAATCTGAGGTTTAAAAAGAAAGTTTGTGTTTGAAAGAAAAATTTTGGTTTGAAAGAAAATTTTCATGGTGTTGCCATGTCTAAGGTCTTGACCAAGTCCAGCTTCTCGCTGACTGGTATGTTCGTTAATATAATGGTCAGGCCGTTAGGCCTTTCCAAGGTTTTGTTTTGTTCAAATTCTTAGGATTGGTGATCCTGTATTTGCTTCACTGTCATGGTGGTACTTTAGTAAGTACTTATTAGTCGTTAAACGTCTTCCAATTTGCCTTGTTGTTGCCGCGGGTAGGTCGGTTTTTAGGTTAACATATACCGGTTACGGTATTGTTTCCATCCGTATTTGGCAACCTTAATGGCTCTCCCTTTTATCTTTTTATCTTAGTGATCATTCTCCTGAGTAGCTTCTCAGTGCTCTTGACAAGGTTGTCGTTAATTCGGGTGCTTTCCCGATCCTTGGGAGCTACGTCGTAGTCCTGTTGGTGTAAATTTCATGTATACTCCCATAGTTGTCTGAACTATGTTATTCGGGTATTTCTGCCTCTAGGCATTGTAGGTTTGGAGTTATTCATCCTTGACTAATTCCTTAGTCGGTTAGCATACCGTTAATGGTATTATCAAGTGTTTGCAGTCCGCAGACTCTCTTGTCTCGGATTTTGTTACTCCGCCCTTTTCGCTTCATTGCGCGGTTGTGCTTTCCTTCTTGCTGGCTATGCATGGTTCTCGTGACTGCGAAGCACATCGCCCCATGGTGCCGTAAATTTCATTATCCTATGGTTAGGATCCTCAACCTACCGCTAATAAGCGCGGTTATTGTCGTTCAAACGGGAACCATCCTCGAGATTTCCGGTTCTTGGAATCTACCGTATGATAGGTTCTTTCCCTTACAAATTTATCTTGCAACTGCCAGATCGGGTTATCCCGAGTAAGAGAGGTATTTCCATCTCTCTGGTGTTCTCAACCCAACTTTATAACGTGGGATGCGGTGGGCGGGTATGATATTGTAGGTATCCAGATTACACTGGAAGTTCCTATCTAGCGTACCTCTCACTCTATCACTCAACCCTTAGCCCTAAGTCTCTAATTCCTAACTCAGTATTTCCTAAACTCGGTATTACAACCATCAGAGCGATACTTCGCTCTGATACCACTTTTTGTAACACCCCTACCATTAAACAAGCAATTATCTCCTAACCCGTCTCAATTATCAATAACAAGCAGCGGAATTCAAACTACAACCGGTGGGTGATACAATGCCATTAGTCACCCACGTGACTAACAAGGCCAAATCCAATTACAAATCTACTATCGGTCTGATGACTTGTATACCGAGTATTCAAACAATACTATTACATTACCTTTCATTCCTTATCCATTCCAAATACATATACAAACCTCCATTCAATTCTATACCGAGTTTCTACAATCATCAAGTTTACAGATATAATTCGGTCTTACAAATCAACCTTTACAATATACAAATGCTCCTAATCAACTACCCATGTTCAACCGCCATCCCCGCCCTACACTCGAACGGTGTCCGGCTTCAAGTACTTGTAAAGTAAAAATGATGCCCCTAGTGACTCAGCAAATTGCTGGCATGAAATTCGCATACCCCGCGTGCTAACGGGGGTACGCCGACTACTTTGTCGAGGGCATGGGATTCATTTTAATTCAATCAACATGCAAGATAGCAATACATTATATATGTACACTAGCATAAGTATTCAACATTCAAACATGGAATACAATCCCTAACTAACACAACAAGGTTTTTAGTTTACAGTACTTACTCTTAGGCCTTGAGGGTTTCTACCTCACTAATGCCTTAATCACTTATTCATTGTCTTACCCATTCTCCTGGGTTACTCTGACTCAAGCTCTCTTATACTCAATCTCAATTCAAGTTCTATAACTCCCGTTCTCAATTCTCAAACTAAATCCTCAAAGTTCTCAAACTTCAACTCTCAAATTCTCAAACTCAGTCTCAATTCTCAAATTCTCAAGGGGACATCTTTTAAGTCATTACCCATGACCTCCGGGCAGAGTCATACACAAGACTCACCACTGGGCTTTCAAATACAAGTCTTACTTCCCCGGTTTCGACCCCACTCTGGGTCTAGCATGGTGGGAAGGTTCGACTATCAAACGGAACTATACGCTTAGCTCCTCAAATTCTCAAACGTCTGTATCTCTACCGGACTACTCAATTTCCCAAATTCTCCTCTCCCGGAGTTATATTATAATCATAAAGATTAGCCTAGAAGTATCTCTCTCGATAACATCTAATAGCTTAAGGAATTTTCTCAATGTTTAGTATTCTCATATTTAAGGGTTTCCCCAACTTATCGAATACTTTTATGTTCGGGACATTTTCTCATATTAGTCGAATCTCATATTGTAGGTTGACTATTTTTCTTACGGAGTTTGATGGTCCCTTATTATTCTTGTACTTCTCTCAAAAGTTAATATCTTGAACTATCATCAATCTCTTATTATAGGTTTCATCATTTCTTTCCACTATTGATTATTTCGTGGATTGTTCATTTCGGTTCTCTAACCGTTATCGGGACTTACTAACCCCGTGCAACTCTCTCACGTTCTAGTGAGTTCGTAAGTTTGCGTTATCGTTATTTTTAAATCAATAGTGTTTATGTGTTTCCACTTGTTGTTATTTGGGGAACGACTCTTTCTATGAGTCTCTAACCAATCAATACTCATCTACGAGTCGGTCTATAACGCTAGGTTAGACCGCACATTATGCAAGGTTGGTTAGTACACACAACATGCAACAAGATATACAATCAAAGCAATAACCCATTTTCATGCTTTTATCTTGATTAAGACGGCACACAAGCACACAAATCAGTGTAGCCACGTTAGCATATAGGTCATGAGAAAATCATACCTTACACCATGGGTTACTCTACCATGTCACCTTACGTTCTACGGATTGTTCTCGAACCACTGATAACATTCAAGTGGTGTTATTAACATTAAGGCGTTACGGTACGTAAATAATTACTACTCCCGTACTTACCCCGTTATCCCGTTATCTCGGTTTTGTTCATGTGCTCTAACTCACAACTTCCTCATTCACTTCTCAATCTTGTTTTAACTTCTTAGGACATTTATATGTCACCAAACAACTCCTAAACAACATCTAAAACCAATACAAATCAATCCCCCATCATTAGAACCCTTTAAAACACTCTCAGGGATATTCTGGAGGTGGTTCAGGACTTGGTCCTTACCCTAAGTCCCAGACCAATTAAGAATCAAACTTGTGGCACAAAAATAGGGGTGGTCCGGGACCTTATACCCAGCCTAAGTCCCGGACCAAGTGTGCATTCCAAATCTCGGCAATAATTTAGGTGTGGTCCGAGACTTTGTCCAAGGACCAAGTCCTTGACCCTGCTAAAAAGCTGTCAAAATGTAAATTTTCAATCCCATTTCAACCCTTAATTCACACCAAATCTTTCCTAATCCATTCAAATGTTTTCCAACATATTTAACCACCCTAAAACATGCTCTAAACCTCCTCAAACCATTGGTCAAATCCTTGTCTCAATTCTTGCTTAAATTCTACAATTTCACTTCTCACATTTTTTGCATTTTGCACACTTGTGCATTTCTACTTCTTCTTGATAGTTTACAATCTTCTACCACCTTACCAAATCACTTATTAACCATCACCACACCTTCCTAGACAATTGCATTAACTATACCCAAGTTCAACTCTTATTTTCTAAGTTATGCACACTAACTCTTCTCTAGAAATTTCAAGACTTTTCTACTCATCTTTGCTATAGATTTTTGTCTCTCTCTAATCCATCCTCCATCTACCATTCCAAGGTTATTAATCAACTCTACTCAACCCCATAAACACCTAGTCCTCCAATTCACCAAGTCACCTTAAACACTTAGTTTCTACTAAAATTTTGCCATAGTTTCCCCATAAACCTAACATATCCAAACTCATCAATTTTCACCTAAATCATTCCAAAACTAGCCACACCGATAAAGGGTTCTACCAGCACTCAAACTCAATCAAAATTCATCAAACCAACAATATAAGCATAATCTCAAACCTCTTGGCTCCAAGGCCCTTAATTTCAAAACAAATTTCACAATTACACTAAACATCAACCAAACACATTTCCGGTTCAGATTTCAATTCATGTTTTGGGTTCATTCATTTATTTAACCCATCACAAATTCTAAGGCAATCAAAATAAATATTAGGGTAAGCTTTTTACCTTAATCTTCTAAGTGCCTTTTCAATTCTCCTCTTCTTCCCATTTTCGGTCATATGGGCAATGGGATTGTCAAATTCCATCCCAACACCCAAGGAACACAAAATGAATATAATTAAAATCCTAAACCCTTGGTATAACTCTAATTCAATGAAAGAGCTTAAAACACCATAAGTTAGGGTTTTACCTTTGGAGTTCCAAGAGGGGTTTTAAATCTTGAATGAAGAGGAGGGTTCCTCCACCATTGGAGAGTTGAACCAATGCTCAAATCAAGAAAGAAAACAAGGCATTACAAAGGGGAAAAATCGGTCAAGACAAACAAGGAAGGAGAGATGAATTTTTCTTGGATATTTTTACCTTGAATGAAAGAGGAGACTCCAAGCTTCAAGAATATGTAGTTTTCTCTTCAAATGGGATATACCCATGGAGATGAACTTCACCATTTTTGGATTTTGAAAAGAGAGGAATTTAGAGCTTGGTGATAGGAGCAAGAATATGTGATTTATTTTTCATTTGGAGCTTTAATGAAGCTTGGGCAAGCATGGAAAGCTTGAGTAGCCATGTGAGGCTGCTTGGAATCGCAAGGAAGGAGAAGAAGAGGGGAGGATATGGCAGAGAGAGGAGGAGGGCTCAGCTAGGAATGAAAAGAAATGAAGAGAGAGAGAGAGAGAGAGAGAGAGAGAGAGAGAGAGAGAGAGAGAGAAGAGAGAGAAGAGAGAGAGGTAAGGTGTTTTATGCACTTTTTGCTTTTTACTTTATTTGCTTTTGCTTTTTGACTTATTAACTAATAAGCTAGTCAAGTGTGAGAGGGAGAGTGTTATACACTCATCAAAACCGGCCCCATTAATAAAATAAGATGGGGGCATTTTTTGTCTTTTACAAAAGACCCTCGATAATTTACCCGGTTTTAGCACTATTCACTAACCGGGCCCGCTTTCCGGATTTTTCTCGTTTCTTTAATTTTAATGGTTTTTAAGCTTCCTTTAATGTTTAATTATATTTATTTGATTGACTATAATTTTTACGGGTCCATTTGACCACTCAAAGTCACATTTTCGGGTTTTCTCGAAAAACGTGCTCTAAAGCTTTATTAGCATTTTAAATCCATTTTATGGATCCGTTTTCTTTGGGAATTGTTTCCGTATATCAATTAGGAATTATTAAGCCTTGGAAATCCATCTAAGACCCTTGTCGAGGTTGTATTCCTCCTATGGTCACGTAACACTCATTTTTACGTTTTTCGCTTTTTAAGCGTTTTCTCTTTTCTTTTGGCTTTATTTTCTTCACCAACATTCTTTAGGCACTAATAGGCCCTCAAATACCATATTAGAATTATTTAATCACCATTTTTAAGTTCAGGGTATTTCAACGAAAGTTATGAAGTAATTAAAACCATCAACAGTTTAATGTTTATAGGGACCCCAATTGTTTCTCTTATTGATTTTCTTGGAAAGGGCAAGCGGCGACTCTTGCCTCTACAACAAGACTCACACACTAATTGTTTCTTACACATTTTCCTATCCAGAACATCTAGCTTTTCTATTTTTTCTAAGAACAAATGCCCCAGCCTATGGTGCCATAGACTCAATTGATCCTTACAGTCGAATCCAAAAACCAAGTTTCTAACACTACAAGTACTTTCAGAAGAAACATCCCATGGTTCACACTCAAGATTCAGCACATACAAACCTGAAATCAGACTTCCAATTCATCTTTCACATGTCAGATCTCAGTCCTGAAAGATACAACATTCATTATTAAACAGAAACTTGCCATTCATATCCTGCGTGAGTCTAGAGACATAAATTAAATTGTAACAAAAACTTGGAACATATAATACATCCCTTAAGGTAATCTAGTTCTTTAACTTAACAGTTCCAATAAATTTTACCAACTGAGGGTGCCCGTATGGCATACCGACAGTGTGTGCATTTGTAAGAACTCTATAATCACAAAAATGTTTCAAGTCACAACACATATGTTGGGTTGCCCCAGTATCCAAAATCCACACAGAGGAATCCTTCTTCCCCAAACTTTCCAAACCAGAATAGGCATGCATATGATCATTACTCAAATCAAGGATTTCAGATAGAGATGTACCTACAAAACTGCAGGAAGAGGTACTATCGGTTCCTTCTGTGTCTCGGCTTTTGCCCAGGTAACCAAGAATGTGAATGAGTTCTTCAGTTGTGTACATCTTCTGTCCTTTATCTTGGTTGGTCGTTGGAGTATTCCCCTCTACGACGGCTGCGCTTGCGGCTTCTTTATTCTTGCTGAAACGCCAGTTCTGTGGGTACCCAATCCTTTCAAAACATCTTTCAATAGTGTGTCCGGTCTTATCACAGTGGCTGCAGTGGAGGTTCCTTCTTGGATTTCTGCTCTGAAGTTTGTTAGGGTTTCCGCACTTCTTCACTGGTGTAGTTATGAAAGACAGTGATGAATCTTCAACCTTGAGTTCTTCAGTAACTTTCTTCTATTGCTCCTCTTGCACTAGCAGGGTGTAAACTTGCTCCATGGTCGGGAATGGCTTGATCATCAAGACGTTCCCTCTTACTTGTGCGAATCTCTTGTTTGCAGACATCAGGAACCTCATGATGCGCTAACAACGAAGGAGTTCCTTCATCTGTCCTGCTCCTCCGCAATTACAAGTGGGAACAGACATGGTCGAGTCAATCTCGTCCTAAATTCGTGTTATCCTAGTATAATACACACTAACGGAGTCGTCTCCTTGCCGTATTTCCGCCAATTCCCGCTCCAGAGCGTAAAACTTAGCCAAATTTATTTCTTCAAATCTGGAGATAAGCTCTGTCCAAATGTCCGCGGCGGTTTTGTTGAAGACAACTGATTCGCCTATATGTTTACCCAGGCAGTTCACTATCCAAAAAATTACCATATCGTGCATCTCGTCCAAGCACGGGCTCGAACTGGGGCAGTCCGCTGGCTTCTCCAGTGACCCATCAATGAAACATAACTTGTTTCTTGCCGACAGCACTACAGTCATGTTTCTTTTCCAGGCTGCGAACCCACTTTTTCCATTGAATTTCTCCGCCGTAAGCAAGAGACTCGGTTGATCAGAACTTTGGAGGTAAAGAAGGTCGTTCACATCTATCGTCACCACTCTGTTTGTTTCGGAAGCACTTGCAGATTCGTCGACGATATTCTTCTCCGCCTTCCCCTCTTCGCCGCCTTGATTCTTTTCTTCGTCCGACATCTTGCACCTTCGTTTCCCACCAGCTCAAGACCGATGCTCTGATACCAAAATACAATACGAAAGACTCCGCAAGAAACAAAATAGGAGAAAGAGACAAGTACCAAGAAGAAGAAAGGAAGCTTTTCTAAAATGGAAGGAAAGACTCGAGGAACAGCTCCAAGTCTTTGGACAGAGACGACTGACTCACTAACGCACCTACTACCCCCCTCTATTACAACCTTAATAACTCACTAATAAAAGGTTACTTTGACAAGCTAAACTCATGACTAAAACGCAGCACAGCATATGACTAAAGACTAAACTAACCAGAAGACATAAGGTGGGAGAAGTAATGAAATAAATACAGAATACGTACTAAACTGATAACTTAAAACACTAACTATATCTTATCATCTAGTGTCCCACTTCATAGATAGCTGTTGTATTTTGTTTTGAGATTGATTATAGACGAGGATATAGATCCTTTAATCTTCATGGCTCTATCCAAGGATCTGATCAAAATCATACCTTTTCTTTGTTCCCGATCAGCCACGAAATATTGTTCTTCATGACAATTGCAATAGAAGGATTCCAAGAGGAGACAGAGCATATGGTTATCCAAATACCCTTTCTATTTGAGGATTCCAGTGGTCGTCGTATAGTGGGAGATCAATAGAAATACCATATGAAGAGTTTACCACATTCTTCCAAAGAGTCGGATCACTTTCTTGAAATTCCACCACGACTTTAGGAGGAGAGCTGCATTTCTACTCTCAATATTTGCAATGCCTAGGCCTCCCATGGAGCAGGGTTTGGTGAGATTGCTCCATTTAGCTAGATGCCTTTAGCACCTCTTGAGCACTAGAGAAATTGGCGTTGAATTTTGTTAATTTGTGTGATGACAGACTTTGGAATACAGAAGAGGCCGAGATAGTATATCGGGAGACTGTCTAGTACTGACTTGATCAACACTAAACGCCCAACACGTGAGAGAGAAGAGGCTTTCCAATTGGCTAGCTTCCTCTTGAGTTTTTCAATGATAGGGTCCTACGTCTTAAGTCTGGTTGGATTTGCACCTAGAGGACATCCAAGGTACGTGGCTGGTAGGGTTTTGATACGACAATCAAGAATCATTGAAATATAAAAGCTTCCTCAGCTTGGAAAGGTTTATTGGATAGGCCACCGATTTATCCCAATTGACTTCAAGTGCTGGCATATCCGCAAATAAAGCAATAGCCCATTTGATTGATTTAAGCTCATTTGGTTGAGGGTCGCTGTAGATCAAAGTGTCATCTACAAATTGGAGGTGAGCGACCCTAATGACATGTGCACCTGGCAGGATACTCATTCTGTCATCTACATGAATAACCATGTCAAGTACCCAATTTAAGCTTCAGTGACAATAATAAAAAGTGATGGAGATTGGGGGTCTCCCTATCTAAGGCTACACTTGGGGATAAAGGGCTGTGAGCAAACACCATTTATTAGGACTGAGATTGTGGAGGTCAAGATGCATTTGTGAATCCATAATCGGCATCTGATTGGGAAGTCCATGATCTCTCACATGAAGTCAATGAAGTCCCATGAGACACAATTAAATGCTTTCCAGAAATCAATCTTGATAAGGACACCTTTCCTCTTTCTAGACTTCAGCCAATTAATAACCTCATTTACAATTAGGGGGCCTTCAAGCATGTGACGACCCCTTATGAAGGTCATTTGAGTTTGAAAAGTAAGATTTTCAAAACTGATAAGTCGTCGGGTATCTGAGGACCAATTGGGAAGACTTGTCCAAAGGTTTGTGTACTGTAAGCGTTTGTTCATAATTATAAAGAAGAGGAAAAATAACCATAATGCATGTGCCTTTGTGGATTTAAGTAATGTCAATGAAGCCCGAAAAGTAATCAAAGGCTTGAATGGGTGCATATGAAATATCTCCAAGACTTATAAGGTGCATTAAGCCTTAATTATATAATTAAAGGAAAATTTTATTGATTTAAAAGGGTTTCTTAAACCTTAGTTGTACAATCAAGTAAATATGTTTATGGATTAGTAATGGTGTGTTGAAGTTTAACCTATATAAGTAACTTTGGAGGAAAAGGGAAAAATCAAATCTTAATATAAAGATTAATTATATATAGGTATACTATCAAGTATAGTATTTAAAGAGTACATAAAATATTAAAAGAAATAAAATACCTTGTAACACATAAGTTACATGAATTGATAATTTTAGTTAAACCGTTTAGTGCTATAAACACTAGCTATTAACACTAACGTAGTCCATATAATTACAATATTAGAACTCTTTATTAGATAACAACCATGTTGGAGTATGAAGATGTTGTTGAGATAGTTAACCAGATCAAACGAGTCAATCACACTTCTCAAAACAAGAAAGAGTCGGTCCACATTGAAAGAGTCAATCAACATTGAAAGTTCGAGAGAGTCCGTCAATCGGTTGCGAAAATTAAGGTGCAACAACCTTGACCTTGCAACGGTCATCAATGATCAGACTTGGACTAGAATTCTCTCAACGTTGCAATAATTAGAAGACCTCGTTTTAGCTTCCGAGATTTAAGCAATGAAGGAGTCAGTTCTTGAAATTGAGGAACTAACTCTCCATAACGTTCAATTCTAGCAACTATATAAATAGGCTTGTAACTTCATTTTCTTCTTGAGGTTTTCTAGAGTGAATTATTCAGAGCATATGTTTAGATAAAGCTTCGCTTATATTAGAGAGAGAAAAGTACTAGTTCCAGTTTGCGCACATCCATAAAGTCATTCTAGGTAGGTCCTAGTCTCATCACACTTATCACTGATCAAAAATTATGTTGGATAAGTGAGTGAGAAACCACTAAGTAGATCCTTTCTACTTAGTGGGTAATGTAAGTTGTTTTATTTTACAAAGAAATAAAATAACTTATATTGTGTATCTGTTTGAGTTCGATTGAGTGTTTCCACATCTCTAGTGCTTCCACATACTTAGTATGATTGAGTCAAACTGTTTCACAAACCACACCTTGAAGTGGTTTGAGTCAGTTGTTCGATACTATACGTGGTATCAGAGCCTCGTTTAGCTGACATCCCAATCAAGACAAAATGACAAATCTTCTCCCTGACCATAACAATGATGTTCACTTCGACATTTTTAGAGAAGTATGTACTGAAAGCGTCACCTCCACCAATCTGAAGAAGGATTCATTGATTCCGAACAACAAGGTAATACTATCGCATCTAGAGACAGACCTTTACCGTATATCTCCCAAGGGTTTTCTAACTTTGATTGCCAAAATGGTTTATGAGACTAACTCCCTTAAAGCTAATCTCACTAGAAAAAATTATGAGTTGTTGGAAGAACTTGAAGAATAAAAAATTATAATGTATGCTCTAACAGATGAAATTGAGGAGCACAGGGCCATTGCTTGTCCACTTAGATTTGATTTACAAGACTCTCGGCTTTATGTCGACTACCTTCAAAAGGAGCTCGACAAAGCCAAACGACTTACTGAATTATATCAAAGGGAACAATATGAGGCCTTGACTCAGATCGATTCACTTAGAAAATATCTCACTATTTTTCCTGATAAGTGTTGCTCTCTACAAAATGAGTTGAATAGTTCATAATCTTAAATTATTTCTCTCACCTCTTCTGTTGACCAACTCACTTGAAAACTGAAGGAAAAGGAACATGCACTCTCTCTTAGGCCTGTCAATTTCATCAAATAGGTCACTTCATCAGAATTGCCCAAGTGGGCCTCCAAGATCCAGGAAGTTAGTCAAGATCGAGATAATCTCCGAAAGGAAGTTGATAAACTTTCTCAAGAGATAATCAATTTACGATGTGGAGTTAGGATCCTCTCAATCCAAGCCCAAGTAGCACAAAGGCAAGTTTGATATTTCCAAAAATGTTTATAAACCAAACAATAAACACAAGTGGCACCAACAAAAGGAGAAGGTTGATTTTTGGTGGAAAAACAATAAAAAAATAGGCCAATCTTTCTGCTGCAAAGATCTGTGGTTATTGTGGATGCTTTGGACATAGAGACACTGCCTGTGAAAAGCTTCACAAGGATATGTCATTAGATGCCAAGCGACTCAATCTTATCCTCGAGGCATGAGAAAAGCTAACAATTTTTGGTTCAAAAAGGGAACCCAACTATATTTGGGTTCCCAAAACTACCAAGTGATTTTTTTTGTAGATGGAAGCGAGCGAGGAGATGGACTATTTGTACTTGGACAGTGGGTGCTCCAGATACTTGACATGAAATTCTGACAAATTCAGCTCGCTTTCAACTTACAAAGGAGGTAAGGTTACTTGGGGTAACAACAACCAATGAGAAATCATGAGATCCGTAGGTAACCCCTTCAAGTTTAAGGTAGATGGAGTCCATCTGGTAACATGACTTCAACATAGTCTGTTAAGCATTTCTCAAATTTGTGATAGATTCAATTTAGTACTTCTCTCATATGTCGGTTGAAAAGTCTTTGATGAACATACAATATTTCGTTAAAATCCATAGTACGTAGGGAAGGAAATCTATACAAGATGTGTAAAATTCCATTAACCCTGACGACCAAGTCTGTCTATGTGCTTGCTTTCAAGCAGCACCCAAACAGTCCCATCTCAAGGCGGTCAAGCGAATCTTTCAATATTAAAAGGAACCAGTCAACTTCATCTATGGTACCCTCGTTCCCCTATATTTACTTTATCTGGTTTTAGTGATTCTGATTGGGCAAGTTCCTTTCAAGATCGAAAGAGTACTTCGGGTAATGCACACTTCCTTCGTCTCTGCTTAGTCTCTTGGTCCTCTAAAAAGCAAAATTCTATTGCCCTCTCTATAGCTGAGGGACAGTATGTCTCTGCCGCAGCATGTTGTGCCCAACCTCTTTGAATGAAATAGCAACTTGAGGCCTATCTCATTACACAAGATCAAATTACTATTTTCTGTGATACTAGAAGCACCATTAAGATTTTAGAAAACCCAATCCAACACTCAAGAATTAAACACCCTGAGATACACTTTCATTTCTTGAAAGACTGTGTTGAAAAAAACTGATCCAACTTGACCTTGTTCCTACAGAAGATCAACTAACAGATATCTTTACCACGCCTCTCCCTACCGCCAAATTCAAAGCACTCCGTTCAGCAATCAGAATGACCCAATCAACGTGAGAAGGTAGTCTCTCTTCTCCCTTGGATGTAATAATTGGTAGGTGTTTCTTGCATTATGTTTGAGTCAATCCATGTTCTCATATCGATAGACTGTGTCCCTTGGCGTTTTTCATTGAAATAAAAGACATGACAAAGGAAAAGTATTTCGCTAACCTGTTTCTCCTGAACGAAAACAGACCTCGACCACTCGGTACTAAGTCTTTAAGGGAACTTCATCACCTAACTTCCTAAGGGTGCAAAACCAGGGAAAGTTGGCCCAAAGCTGCTACATGGGTGGAGAGAAAAGTCTAGGGGATGAGGACGGTCCTTGTGTGCTTAACATGTTAAATATTTATGAATTACAAATATAGAGTTATAAAGTCTTCACATCTGCAATGCAATGCAATAGGGATCCTTCAAAGTTATGAGTATGTGGCATTGAAAGGTATTGTGGAATAGGACAATACTTTTTGCCCCTTGTCATCTATGAGTATGTTAGCGTGTGTTTGTGTTATGGATACATTCTATTTGTTTTTTTAATATATGGATTGACTTAGACTCTGTTGCAACCTTCTTCTACTGATGATTGCAAAAGGGGGAAGCAGTGAATCCCGTCTCTGCGAACGGGTTATTTTGGTTATGTTGTGGATTGACTTTATCTCTGTTACAACTAGGTCTTAGGTGAAGTTTGGGTATTATGTTTAGTTTTAAACTTTGTTGGTACTACATGATGTTGGTTTTAGTTTCTCAAGTTAGGCATATATATTTCCTTCTCTTGATTCCACTTAGTAGGTTGTGCTCTACCAAAATTGCGCTATTCGATTCAGGGGGAACTCTAAAAGAGTTACTCAATCTATGCTTTGATTAAGGGGGAACTTGGACAGGCTTGGTTCCCTAAGTCTTTCTGTTTTTTCCTTGTTTTACAGGATTAACTCATTCAAGATTCACGTCAAGGGCTCCACTATCTTCAGTAACAAGGGGGAAACTATTAGAGTATGAAGATGTTGTTGATATAGTCAACCAGATCAAACAAGTAATCGCACTTCTCAAAATAAGAAAGAGTCAGTAAACATTGAAAGTTCGAGAGAGTCCGTCAATCGGTAGCAAAAATTAAGGAGCAGCAACCTAACCTTGCAACGGTCATCAATGATTAGACTTGGACCGGAATTCTTTCAACGTTGCGATAATCAGAAGACCTCGGTTCAGCTTCCGAGATTTAAGCAATGAAGAAGTTAGTTCCTGAAATTTAGTAACTAACTCTCCACAACGTTCAATTCTAGTAACTATATAATAGGCTTGTAACTTCATTTGCTTCTCGAGGTTTTCTAGAGTGAATTATTCAGAGCATATGTTTAGAGAAAGCTTTTCTTATATTAGAGAGAGAAAAGTACTAGTTTAAGTTTACGCACATCGATAGAGTCAAACTAGGAAGGTCCTAGTCTTATCACACTTACATCGTACTGATAAGAAATCATGTTGGATAAGTGAGTGAGAAACCACTAAGTAGATCCATTCTACTTAGTGGGTAGTGCAAGTTGTTTTGTGCTACAAGAAATATAATAACTTATATTGTGTATCTATTTGAGTTCGATTGAGTGTTTCCACATCTCTAGTGCTTCTGTATACTTAGTACGATTGAGTCAAACCATTTCACAGACTCTCACCTTGAAGTGGTTTGAGTCAGCTGTCCAATCCTATAAACCCAGATAGTAGGCAATTCCCCTTATGTGGTCTAACTAGGGCCGAAGAACATTAAGGTAATGGAATGAAACCCTAACGGGTGAATAAGGAACATGCTATTGGTGCCTTTCTTCAATTATTCTCTTCACCTTATAGACTCCTCTCACATTTTATTCACAAACCCTAACTGGCAAACATTAAGCGGCGCCTCTTTTCATCCTTTTCTTCATTCCAACCCTAACTTGCAATAGAACATTCATGCGCTGTCGCCTTACTCTCTCCTTCTGCGGTTCAAAATCAACTTAGTTGGCAATCTTAATTGACCCTTGCATGTTCCATTATATTTTGTACTTCTACCACACTTAGGTCTCTGAAAGAACTCCACTATCAGTCTGATTATGGTGTGTTCGGTGGTGATTCAGGAGTAAGAAAACTAAAGAAAGTTGAGGAGGTCATGTACTGATCCGAGACTGGGGTAAGCTGGTTCACATATCTTTGTTTTTGAACAAGGAATTCATCCTTATCAAAGTTATGACCGATAATACTTTTGAACCGATACCTTGTTTCAATTCAGTTGTAAGAAAAAACGGTAGGCAAAATGCCCCATTTTGTATAACTGAAACTCTAAGGTAATAGTTGCTTCCTGCCACCCCTTGTTTGGAAATTTTCCTGCTAAAACCTTAATTCTCCTTTCTACCCTTCTTTTCTTGGAATGTTGGCAAAATCACCAAGACTTATATTCTGGACGAAATTGGAAATCAAAAGGGAAACAAGAAGACCTAGTTCGTCTGGAGTATTTCTTGTGAAAGGCCGAAGAACAGGAGGTAAAGCCACTCCTAAACCGTAATTGAATCCTTAATTTTAATTATTGATACCTGGTATGAGTTTTAATTGAAGTTTAACTGAGTTTGACTGAAGTCCTCTTTAGATAATCTTTGAAGCGTTGGTTCTGAAATTTTGAGATTAAAGAATTAATTAGAGAAGAAACCTTAAGTTTAATTATCTTAATCTCTGGTTTAACATGAAATGATTTGTAAATAATAAATCCTAACATGGTAACCACAGTTCCTAGATTGCCGGCTCATGTGTTTCGGATTGTTTGGAGATAAACGTGTTATTTGTACTTATTTGGATATAGTTAAGATAACAATCCTTAAGCTTTTGGTAGGTTGGTGTTTTTTTCTATTATTAGTCCGATATGGAGTGCACTTAGGGTTTGGTAATTAAGAGTTAATCTTTATTCTTTAAGGTTAGGTGATTAAAATACTTTAAGTAATGGGAGGAAGTTTTTCAGTGGTATATGTGTTGGTGTTTGATTAGTGCTAGTTGGTAATTGATAATGATTTGGTGACTTTGGGGTGTCGATTTGGTAATTTTGGTGACATTGGTAATTGGTGCCAAATTGGGATTAAAAGATGTATATAATTAAGCTTGAAGAAATAAGTTGTTATTTTAAGTATAGAATTCAAGGAAAAGGTTAAGATAAATTATTACTATAAAGACATGTGTTAACAATTATTCACGTAGGTACATGTACTGTATGGTTTTGTTATCATTTTAGAGTTCTACGTTTAGTAATGTTCATTATAAAATATTTTGTTTTATTGTTTGGACTAGCATAACCTTTAATATGTAGGTTTAACAAATTGTTGACTTGGGTAGATTAACCCAACCATAGCTAGCAAGGCCCATAAGTCTGAACCCATGCCTATTGGACCTTCAAGATAAAATGATTCCATTGACTACATCAATTTTAATTAGGTTGATCAAATCTAGATGAACCTTGTTGACTGATCTAAGTGGTCCTACAGGACCTTTTGAGTACCTTTAGGAGTTTTAGACCCAACCCTTGTTTTTGGACTTCTTGGACCAGTATTGACCTATAGACTTGTTGACTAGAATAGACCTTCAATTATACATCTTGAATCTCCCTAAGTAGTGGCCCATCTTAAAGACAAATGAGGACTTACCGATTAAGATAAATAAATAAAACATTGGGCTAACTAATATATAAGCAACTTGGGTTGAAATGAACTGTGCCCATTTGAGGGGCAACCTGTAGTCATCCTGATTTGTAAGTATTGGAACAGTGTAAATGGACCCAACATTAGGTTAAGGTCATGAATAGAAATAAAGGCCCAGTTATCCTTATGTTGTTGAATTTTGAGAGGGTCTACTATTTTGGGCTTAACTCATGTGGACTTTATAGGGGAAACAAAATGATTATGTTAGGTTTAGTTTATTTAACCCGAACCTAATAATTATCTACCTAACTAAAAGCTAGTAAAGTGTCTAATAATTATACTTAGTATGATTATGTCAAGAAATCTTAATTAAAGAATTGGGGGAAAAATAACACACATAGTATATCCCTAAATTTAGTTTGGTTGAACATTTAGTAAAAAGGGATATAGACCTTGAGTGGTGAATGGTGGATCAAATCTAGGATCTAAACTGGATGCATCTGGGTTAGAGTTGTCAAATTTGACTCTACCCTAAAACCCGCCCGCTTGACCCTAACCCAAAACCTGAACGAAACCCGAAAATATTTAAATATAATAAACATGAAACCTGATTGGGTTAAATCCGAAGACCCAAACCCGAAATGATCCAAACCCGAAATGACCTGAAATAATAGTAATTAAAAATTAGTCAAACTCGAAAAACATGAAATAATAGTGATCCTAAATTTTCACGAACATGAACGACTTGAATAAATATGACAAAAAATCTTGATTTAACCTTATTATATTCGAATAAAATTCATAATAAGCATTGTATTGACTTTTTTATGTTCTATATGTATTATATTTTTATAGTAATTAGGTATACATTCATATAATAAGTTTTTCAAAAAATATTAACCATGACCCAAAATAACCAAAACCCGATTCTACCTGACACTGTTACAACCCGAACCCGAAACGACCCGAAGTTTAATGACTCGAACAGATATTGACCCGAACAGATATTACCCAAAACCCAAACGGTTAACCCGTTTGAAAGCTCTATTCTAGATAAGACATTCTATATAAAGCTGCATATTCCAGGTATGGTGTTGTGTAGTCTGAATGTCCCGGAAGATAACCTTGGGTTTGTGTGCTTGTTTGATTGAATGATAAGAAGATATGTGTGTTTATTCATGCTAAATAATTGCATGAAAGGAGAAATGTGTATTTACTCAGTATTATGGTTATCCACGCTTGCATGCTTGTTTGAGAAGAACAAACTTGAACGAATTGGATAACATACAAATAAAAATATTCAAACAAGTATACAACTATATATTATACATACATAGTATGAACAAATCAACAAGAACAAGACATTTCTTAAGAGCTAAGACAAATTATTGGATCATAAATCCATACCATAAATATATGTATACCCACATATATATACATATGTATACAATACAAGCATTAGCTATGTATCTTAAATGTACATAGTATAAACAATCCAAAAGAATGTATCATTCCTACAAGAGGAGGTAAATGATTAATCCAAAAATACATTGAATGATTGTATATGCTTGTACATATGTATATATAGATATCACAAGTACTATTTATATATGCAATACCTGAATTACAAATTATACAAATATAGTGTGAATAAATCCAGAGGAATATGACATTCTGAAGGTTAAGATAAATTATTGAATTGAGAAAACCATTATTATATGGCAGTGCGAATGGATCACTTATATCCATATTAAGTTTGGACCCTTATCATATGGCAGTGCGGATGGATTACTTATATCCATATTGAGAAAAAACATTATTATATGGCAGTGCGGATGGATTACTTATATCCATATTAAGTTTGAGACCATTAGTAAATGGTGGATTTTTATTATTTTATGTGAGAAATTCATGTGTGATCTTAGTCGTGCATTGTGTACACAATTAGATGGTTATAACAAGTCCATCCATAGGTTGGAAATCCTACGAGTCCATTGATCGTTGGTCGGGTCACCTCGTCTGGTGCGGCCATTGCCATAGATCCCCACCTTATAACAGGGGATACATATGTGTCAGCTTCTACCATGGTGGCACATCTGGGTTAAGGGTAAAGTGAATAATGGAATCTAAATTATTCATACAGTATGAATACATACATAAATAAGCATTATGAGATAACCAATGAGACTCATATATGCTATAAAGAATGATAAAGATGTCCTTAAGGCTTAAATACTATCATAAGCTTAAATATCGTTTAAAATGATATCCTCTACTTGAGAAATAATTTTATGTTTGAGCTTATTGATGTGAATGATATTGTCTGTCAGTGCATGCTGATGAGAATGATATCTTATGCTTAAGTTTTACTCTTTCCATGAATTATTCAAGTAGTTTATGTATTGTGTCTCAAATACTACACATATTAAAAAGGATTGATTTATGTTGTATAATCATTAATGTTACGAATAGTAATGAGACTGGATCTATAACTTCCTTAAAGTATGCATATATATACTAAGAGAAATTTAATGAGATTTACAATCTCACAAGATAAGTGGAATTGCCATGATGACATAAGTATTATTACAGATACTATATAATAGTTATCGAGATTCATAAATCTCATATGGGAAGTTGGAAATTCCCTGAAGGTATGAAAATTCTTATAAATATAAACACTTCATAACAGAAAGATTTCTTGATAGGAACTTATTGTTTTTATGTGATAATATTGTTGTATATTATTTAGGTTTGATATTTCACCATATACATGGAATGTTTGCTTGCATGATTCCCAAGTCTTAATTCTTTATTGAATAATGAAATGAATCACATGCTCACTTGACCAAGTAACCGAAGTGTAGCTCGACGGTGCATGAGGGCTGCACAATATCATACTTAGTGGTTGTGTTGATCACGTAAAACAAATGTTTTTACAGGTTTTTAGATGAAGATACCCAGTCGAAGCGCGGGAGTGGGTAGAATTGAGCTAAGTGAACTCTGTACTATAGGTAAATATTTTTACTCCGTCATGCAGTGTGTTCTAGTTAGTTAAAGTACCCTTGCTATGCACTTAGGATGCATAACAACGGTAACAGTAACACCCCACTGAGTTAGTATCCGCTGTTAGCAAGAATTTAATCAATGATCCTAATGAGGATTGGCAACATAAGTAATGGATTAGGTACAAGTGATGTTACAAAAGTGGTATTAGAGCGATGGAACACTCTGATGTCTGTAAATATATTGTAGAGATTTTAGCCTGGGATATGGGATAGGATATGTGAGTGAAATGTGAAAGGTGCACGCAAACCTAAGAAATTCTCCGTGGTATTCATTAATTTAGAAGAAATTAATAACGAATACTTTAAACCTTGAGCTGATTGCACCACCTATAGCAATCGTGGAAGGTGGTTTAGCTTTTGAATCATTGATAAGGAGACCTGATCAACCTCATTATCATGAAGTCCATGAGTTAAACTAGATTTCATCTTTATAGGACAAACTATATGATAGGTAATATCATTATCTTTAAGAAAAGCACAACAGACATTTAAGGTCATAAATAAATAAGTGTTAATGTAAAAACTGTGTAGCTTAAATGAGCTATTTTTATATTAAATGTTAATGCTACTATTGGTATGGAGATATTAATCGTAACATCGTGTGATGAAAAATAACCAAGTGTTGATTGGATAATTGAATTCTTTTATAGGAGGTATAATTATGAACCTCGTTGCGAGAACTAAATCTATTGCCATAAAGGCATAGAGAGCATGCGGTAAATAACACATGAGATTAATTATATATGAAAGTCCTTGAGACTACAATTTCATGAAAACTATAGAATGACCACTGAATTGGTGAGTCAAATAGTGTGATATCTTTGGATTGATGTGTATGTGATGCTCTTGTCTACGAATTTGAATTATATGTTGCTTATATATAAAGCTTAAAATTTATTTTTATTAAGACAAGCTATCTTTATAGAATTTAATGAAATTCTATAGTGCAATGTGGAATCTTGAAATTGTAAGGAATGAAATTTGGGTCGAAATGTGCTCTGAGTAGTTAGATACTCGAATTGACTATCATTGATGATGACATAATATGGAGTCAACCTTACTTGATTTGGGTTTTCTTGTGGGAAATAAATATAAAAAGTTAAGCCTTTAGGATAACCTGCTTATTATGTTAGTAATATTATGCCTAAGATGATAACGAGGGGATATAAAGTTCACAATACGTTATTGAGGACCAAATATGTGGGATAACCTAAAGGTTAGTAAAACTTTGGAAGTAGATAATGGATTAAAGGTGGATCCATAACCCATGAGTTTCAGGATCAAAATTAATCGTTTGGATGGATTATGTTTAGAGCTAGGTCTATGAATATTACGAAGGATTATAAGTGTTTAGAATTGACACTTGATATTGGAAGAGGAATGAAGGTAAAGGTGAATCTTTAGGATTTTATGAAAAGTTTTGGGTAATTGGGTTATAAAAAAAGTTGAAAGTAAAAGATGTGGAAATAAGGTATCCATATTCTTAGAAATCAAATTGATTGATTAAATATATGCTTTGAGGATACTACTTATTGAAATGTTAGGAAAGAGTAAGTAGGGATTCATGTAGGTATGTTGTGGTATATGGCTGAATGGATGTTATTGCACAAATACTCAGTAATGGTTATTGGGAATTTAGTAAATGTGTACTTGATGCTCTACAAATGTGGTGAATCTGGTGGAAGGTTGAACTTGGTCTTGGCCAGATCAAGGGATGACTGGACATAAAATGGCGGGTTAATCAGAGAATCTTTGAAGGGTTGGTTTTGAAATTTTGAGATTAAAGGATTAATCAAGGGATGAAATTTAATTGAAGTCTTCTTTAGATAATCTTTGAAGCGTTGGTTTTGAAATTTTTAGATTAAAGGACTAATCAGAGAAGAAACCTTAAGTTTTAATTATCATAATCTCTGGTTTAACATGAAATGATTCGTAAATAATAAATACTAAAATGCTAACCATTGTTCCTAGATTTTCGGCTTCATGTGTTTCTGTTTGGAGATAAACGTGTTATCTGTACTTATTTGGATAGAGTTAAGATAACAATCCTTAAGATTTTTGTAGGTTGGTGTTTTGTTCTATTATTAGTCTGATATTGAGCGCGCTTACGGTTTAGTCATTAAGACTTAATCTTTAAGGTTAGATGATTAAAATGCTTAAGTAATGAGAGGAAGTTTCTGGTGGTATATGTGTTGGTGTTTGATTAGTGCTAGTTGGTAACTTATGATGATTTGGTGATTGGGGTGTCGATTCATTAATTTTGGTGACATTGGTAGTTGGTGCCAAATTGGGATTAAAAGATGTATATAATTGAGCTTGAAGAAATAAGTTGTTATTTTGAGTACATAATTCAAGGAAAAGGTTAAGATAAATTAGTACTATAAAGACATGTGTTAACAATTATTCATGTAGGTACATGTATTGTCTGGTTTTGTTATCATTTTAGAGTTCTGCGTTTAGTAACGTTCATTATAAAATATTTTATTTTATTGTTTGGACTAGCTGATAAGCCTCAGACTTATCATGTTTTAGTATATATAATTATAAGATTATTAGCCAAATTAAGGTTAGAATAATTAATATTTATGCTATATTATGTGTTAAGTCTATTATTTGTTCAGATTAATGTTTTTATATGTTTTTCCATGCAAGGAAACATTTTTGACCAAACTGCCAGACATAAGGCCGGATAAGACCTACACGGCACAAACGTGGAGCAGAAAAGGATGCTATGCCGGGTACGTTGCCGGGTAACTTCTACCCGGCACATATAAGAAAAGTCATCTCGGTTGACCAGACGATGGCAGTTAATGACCATTGCCAAACTAACCTATGCCGGGTATTGTGCCGGACACATCCTGTCCGGCACAGGTACCTTTTCGCGCAGATTCGGCGGTTTCAACCGTTAGCAGTTGAGCTCGTGTTTAATATATGTCGGATGACTGGAACCCGGCATTCCACCCGGCAAGAGAAGAATGTGATGCCTATAAATAGGTCGAGAAAGGCTACAATTTGACACACTTCAACATCATTATATACTCCATTCACGTCTCTATTTCCACTTCATTCCATCTGTTGGTGTCCAAGGAACGTCTGCAGATCCATCCACGCAAAAGAAGAAGAAGACCTTGACGGGTTAAGGCTATTAACATCTCCTTCTCCCCCTTTGTATTTCTCTTCTTGTAATTGTGTGGATGGTGATGCAGAATCCTTGTTAGGTTTTGGTTAGGGATGAAATTCCTTGTAAAACTCTTATGATCATATATGGAATTTACGAGTTTCTTAATGGAGGTTTCTAGTCTTCATACAAGTTGAATGAGTCAGCCACTTATTCTCTTATTTCTAAGTCCTATTTAAGGCTTTCAAAGCAAGAGTAGGATAGATTAGGATCTCGGTAATCTTTATATTGTTGTTCTGAAAAGTGGACAACAAATGCTAAGGTTTTGGATTAATCTCTAATTTCCCCATTATTCTGGTTGTATTCGCGGCATTGGCTATGCACGATGCAAGTATGGATATTGAGTTCCTTAATTCAGAACTGATTCTGGAAGTGGTATTTACGAAATGAATGATGCCGGATGGAATGCCGGATATAAGTTGCCCGGCACATTCAAAGGCCTTGACTATGCCGGGTATCTAAGGTCCGGCATGTCACCCGGCATATTCATTTTGCGAGAAACAAATCCTCTTTGAGACTTGCCACCCTTGATTATTGGTCGTACGATGCTTTTGCATTGATATCTTCCCAAATCAAAGTTAGCTTATTTAATTAGTCATTAGTTTAGAATCACCTTTACTTTTCCCCCTTATTATTATAGAATAGGCTTTTTACCGGGATTAGGACTAGTTTTCTATAAGTCCCTTGGGTTCGATACTCTCGGTCGTAATATATTTACTCTATACTCCGACCGGGTTTTATTTGCTACCCGTAGTAGAGTTGTAGGTTTATTTAGGTTTAGTTTATTATTTCATTCTTTTTATGTATATAGTTTTTCCTACAATTTTCTATTTAGCACTAGCATAACCTTTAATATGTTGGTTTAACAGATTGTTGACTTGGGTAGATTAACCCAACCATAGCTAGAAAGACCCATAAGTTTGAACCCATGCCTATTGGACCTTCAAGATAAATTGATTCCACTGACTACATCAATTTTAATTAGGTTGATCAAATCTAGATGAACCTTGTTGACTGATAAGTGGTACTACTGGACCTTTTGAGTACCTTTGGGAATTTTAGACCCAACCCTTGTTTTCGGACTTCTTGGACCAGTATTGACCCATAGACTTGTTGACCATAATAGATCTTCAAATATAAATCTTGAATCACCCTAAGTAGTGGGCCAGAAATAGTGGCCCATCTTAAAAACCTTCAAATAAGCCTCAAAACAGACCTCGGTACAGACAATTAAAGAGTAAAAAACATTGATCAAGATATTTGTGCTACTAACTCAAAGTCGATAGATACCAAGCGTACAGAGAGTGCAGGCTTGGGTAACTTAGCCATCCAGAAGCGGGGATCTAATAAAAAACAAGAGGAAATCCAGCTATTGGTGGAACTAATTCACAATACACCTGTTCAAGAAAGCAGAAAGACGCATCAGGAAACCAGGGATGAAAACTGGAGGATTGTAGACATTGATGTTGAAGCTGAAGAATGCATAAATCTATTACACGTACTTGGCTGTGCAACACCAAATATACGTCAAACAAAAACGTTTCTGATTAGTCACTTAGAGAAGTGCTGCAAAAGTGTGGAAAATGATGGTGGCGACAGGACTGTAAAATGTTAGAGGATTGGGGCCAAACGACAAGGCGATCAGGATAAGTTGGGAGGTTTGGGTAAGAATGATTACCATGTTAGCAATGGTTGAAGCTCAACACTCTAATTCAGTAGCAAATAAAGTACCTAGTTTCTTAGGTAGGAAGAGAATAAGGTTGGCAAGGGAAGTGGTCTTAGCAAGTGGGTGATCTAGTGGAGTCATTGTAATGTGGGATGAGGAGGAAGTTGAAGTGTAGAAAATAGAGAAAGGATATGGATAATGTTGGAAGTGAAGTTTCTAGGTGATGGATTTTTAGGATTACTCTTGTTTCTTTTATGCTCCATGTGATTCAACTGAAAGGAAGGATGTGTTTGATGATATAGTGGTAGCAAAAGCAAGATGGTGTGATAATGTGTGATGCTGGAATCTCCTCTGGCGCAGGAACCCCTGAGATCAAAGGAAGTGGAATGGGGAGGTCGTGAACTGAGATTATGTACCGGTGAATTACATGTGGAGCTAATGCATAGAGCAAGCCATGATGTCCATACACTAACCTATGAAGATGTGTGAGAGAATTTGACAAAACCAAGAGTAGTAATCATGGTGTGGTTTCTAGTTTTTTGGAAGACTGATGACAAGCGACCTGGTCCTTGAGAGAGACATTATCTCCTTAATGTGGAGTGCGCTGATTGCCTAGTAGAAGATAGAGTTTGTCTTCAAAGAATGTTCGTTGGAGATATTTTGTGACTAGAGGGCGAGTTCAATGACTAAGAAGGCAAGAAGAGTTTGGAGATCTACTTTCTTGTGTGGACTATTTGGCGTGGTAAAAAAGCATTTGATCTTTAGAGGTGAAGCATTCTCGGTGAAGAAAGTGATGGCTTGAGGCAAGTTGGGAATATGGTGTTTGGATGAAGAGTTGGTGACCGAATGTTTCTTGACAAAACCTAGTGAGAAAAATTCTATGGAGGAAAAAGAAAGTTAGTTGAGTAAGTAGATTCAGTTAAAGTGTGTAAGTGTTTGTCAAGGAGTGCAAAGTGTGCTGTTGAGCCAACCTAGCGAAGTTCTACTGGAGTGAATCTATCCCTAAAACTGTTAGGCTGTAATATAGACCAATGTAACATTAGTGATACGACACAGTTTAATACTTGTATAGTCCACTCTACTCTCTATAAATAGAGTGACTCTCTCTGTAAACAGACACACAGGAGTTTATTCTCCTATTAATAAAATACACATATTCATATTCTCACATGGTATCAGTTGTTTTTTTGAGAATACCCACACTAATTTTCCCCGTCGGAATTTTCACATTCTCTTCCCCGACACACTCTTTTCTTTCCTTTCCAGCGTCTTCCACGCGAATACACACCTCCGTTTCTCATATTGAAATACCCCAAACCTTTAAGTGTAAATTAATTATGTAATTATGACCTTCTAAGGCTAATTAAGTCCTTAGGAATATTGGTGAAGGAAGTAAAACCAAAAGAAAAAGGAAAACGCGTAAAAGTCACAAAACGTAAAAACGCGTATTGAATTATCTTAGGAGGTATATAACCTTAACTAGGATTATAAATATATTTTTATACCCTAATTACACACTAAGAACATGTGGGAAAAATCCTGAAGAAAACGGATCCAAATAATGCGTTAAAACGCTAACGGACTCTTAAAGCGCGTCTTTCGAGAAAACCCGAAAACGCGACTTTAAACGGTCAAATGACCGCGTAAAAATTATAGTTGATCATATAACTACAATTAAACACTAATGGGAGCTTAATAACCATTAAAATAAAAGAAACGAGAAAATTCCGGAAAACGGGCCCGGTTGGTGAATAGTGCTAAACCGGGTAAAATAACGAGCGTTTTCTGTAAAAGACGAAAAACGCTCCAGCTTGTATATATATATGGGGCCGGTTTTTAAAGAGTAATCAGCCCTCTCACAATACTAGCTAGTTATTAAAATAAGTCAAAAAGCAAAAGGTGGGAAAAGTAAAAAGGGGTTTCCCTCTTCTCTCTCCTCTCATTTCCCTTCTTTCTTTTCTCTTTCCTCTCTTTCTCCTCCACCAGCCGTTCTCCTTCTCCCCCTCTGGTTCCAGCGATTTTTGAAGCCCTTCCATAGCTTCTCCTCCTTCTCAAGCTTGCCCAAGGTGCTACACCACTCCAAATGAGAAAATAATTACATATTCTTCATCTCCTCATCATTCTCTATCTTCCTCTCTTTTCAAAATCCGAAAATAATGAAGTTCATCTCCATGGGTTTTCCCCATTTGAAGAGAAAATAGCACCAATGTGTAGCTTGGAGCCTCCTCTTTCAAACAAGGTAAAAATTTTATTGAAAAACTCGTTTTTGTTCTTCCTCCTTTGGTAGCCGATTTTTCTCTCTCTCTTACCTTGTTTTTCTCTTGTTTTGGAGCCTTGTTTCAACCCTCCAATGGTGGAGTAAATGCCTTCTTGATTCAAGGGTGAAAATCCCTCTTAAAAGGCTCAAAAGGTAAACCCTAACCTTATGTTTTAAGCCCTTTGATTGAATTAAAATTTCCTAAGGGAGTAGGTAATTAATTGAATACATTTTTGTGTTCCTTGGATGTTGGGATGGAGGTGGGCTACTCCATTCCCACTTGGCCGAAATTGGGAGAGAGGAGGAGCAAGAGGATAATTAAGGAGAAACTTATGAATTAAGGTAAGAAATCTACCTTAATGCCTATATTAATTGTTTTAGAATTGGGTTTGGGAAAAATAAAAGATGAAATAAAATCTGGAGCAATAATGTGCTTGATTGTGGTTAGTTGGATTTTGTGTAACGTTGGTTTGAATTGAGGGCCTTGGAGCCAAATGATTTGAGTTTGTGGTTATATTGTGGTTCATTAAGTTTTGGAGCTATATTGTCATATTGTTGAATTTTGGATTGATATGGTGTGCTGGTAGGACCCTTGTAAGGGTGTGGCTAGATTAGGAATGAAATTGGTGAGATTTGATGGTTTGGAGTATGTAGATTTATGGGGAGGTTATGGCAAAATTTTGGTAGAAAATGAGTGTTTTGATGATGGCTTGGTGAATGGGGATAAGAGAGTACAAAATCTGTAGCATAATGATGCTTGGTGACTTGGAATTTCAAGGAAAAAGAGTTGGTGTTTGTAACTTGTGAAACAAGGAGTGAATGTGGGTTTAGAAGTGCATTTATGTAGGAATGATTTATAATGGTCATTGATGGTTTTGGGTAAGGTAGGTAAGAGGTAGAAACTAGCAAGAAGAAGCTAGAAATGCATAAGGGTGCAAAGATGCAAAATGTGAGAATGTGAATTCGATGAATTTGAGCAAGAATTGGAGTAAGGATTTAACCAATGATTTGGAGAGGTTTAATGCATGTTTTAAGGTGTTTAAACATGTAGGAAACATGTGGAAAGATTGTGGAATAAGTGGGAAAAAAATTGGATGAATTTGGAGTTCAGAATGTGTAGAAAAACGGTTTTTAAAATAGGGTCTGTTCTGGACCGCCCCTAGGGACCGCCCCTATGGGGAGGTCCAGTGCAGAGAAGAGAAAAAAAAAAGAACCGTGTAGCCTCTGTTGTGGACCGCCCCTGGGACCGCCCCAGAGGGGCGGTCCAGACCAGAGAAGAAAAATGTTTTTGTTTTAAGCCTTCTAAACATGGGGGATTGAATTGTAATGGTTTTAGATGATGTTTAGGCCTTGTTTGGTGACATGTAAAGGCCTTAGAAAGTGTAAACAAGTGTTAGCTTGATGTGAGAAAATTGTGAGTTTAAGTACACAAAGTTAAACCGAGATAACGGGATAACGGGGTAAGTACGGGAGTAATAAAAGTTTACATACCGTAAGATCTTGTTGTTAACAAAACGTTTTAATAATACCAGTTGTTTCGGAAACTACCCGGGGAGCTTTAGGTGATGCGTTGGAGTAAATCCTCGGGAACAAGGTAGATAACTCATGGTGTAAGGTATGGTTTTCTTGCAACCTGTGTCCTACCGGGTTACATCGGCTTGTATGCCAACTTGTTTTTCTGTGTGTTTGCCACCTTGCAAGATAAAGCATGAAATGAGTTTATAGTAATTCATTAATGTGGCGTAAATAATTCCGATACCGTTTAGCCTTATTTATGTGTTAAACCGTAGCTAACTGACTCTAGGATCACATAAGAGTTCGGTATCCGGAATAAACGTCCCAACCCACGGGAACGTACTAACTACGGCTATCTGTGCTTTAGTTGTATATTGTGGTTATGTTTGTTGTGTGTTGCCTTTGTTTAATGTATCGTTGTTTAACGAATGTTGTTGTCCATGTTTGTCGAATGGGATGTTACCTCCCTGCTGTGTGATTAACCAAACTTGTAACACCAAATGGTGCATGTATGTGATAAGTTCCATAGAGGAACTTCTAACTAATATGTATATATTATGGGGGGTGAGGAATCCGGTCGTTCCGGTCGCGCGTGTTGTTTGCGAGTTGATGTATACAGTTTCTTTAACTCCCTCTCTGCTATGTTATGGTTGTTTTTCCTTCTTGGAATTCAATCTCCCATGAGCTTAACCAAGGCTCACCTACCTGACTTTTATTTGGGCTAGGGGGAATCATGTGTAAAGTTTGTTTGGGAGTTGATGCCAATATTCGCTTTGACTCCCACTCTGTTATTGATTGGTTTTCCTTCTTGGAATTCAATCACCCACAAGCCTAAGATCAATGGCTTTCCTACTCGATTGTTGTTCGGGCTAGGGGGAATACTGTTATGTTATGGTTGTTCTCTTTCTTTGGATTACAACCACCCACAAGCTTAACCAAGGCTTACCTACCTCATCACTATTGGAGCTAGGGGAAATTGTGTATGGTGTGATCGGGCCAATATTAAGGCCGACACATCTATGTGAAGTATGTTGTTATGTTATGTACGTTGATCTCCACAATCAACCCCGTATAAATATAAGGGGTAATTAAGTATAACCCGATTAAATGGGTATGTGTCGTCTAGCAAGGAATAGCTCCATTAGGGTAAAACCCTCAAGGGCCAAATGATGCAATAATGTGATCTAACCAATGTGATGTGTTAATTTATGTTTGTATCCTGTTCATCGGTTGTGTGATTTATAAGTATGATATATGTGTATATTTCATGCATGTTTTAAATATAATTGACCGCATGCTCAGACGACAAATAGTTGTGCGTGGCCCGGTAGCATGCGGGCTGCAGGATTACCATACCAGCAAAGGTGCTGACCCCCTTTGGGGGCCCCCATACTTTTCAGGTACAATGGAGCTGGAAGCCGTTCGAGAGTAGGACGGGGTAACTGTTTATGTATGGGTGGTTATTTAGTTTAGCGTGATATCGATAGAGGAATGTATTAGACTCGGTACAGTTTGGTTTGTAATTGTAATTGTGTTCAGAATATAATGGAGTTGTAAATGTAAAGTGTAATGCTCGGTAATCTTGTCCATCAGACCGGTACGTTGTGTATGCAGTAGCCTTGTTAGCCACGTGGGTGGCTAACGGCGTGTAACACCCATTGATTTAGTCAGTATTTATGATATAAGTTCCGTTGCGGTTAATGATTAAGTGTGGTGTTATTAGTAGGGGTGTTACACATATCTCCTCGTTCCTCTTTTCTTCGCCGTTCTCATACCCACAAATGCATTTCTGATTCCTCATTTTTCTTTTCCATACTCAACATGGCGAACCCCACCGAGAAGGAAACGCCGCCAGAGACCTCGCCAAAGAACAATGACAACGCAGCTGCCACCGACAAACTTTACATTCACGCTTTCGACTTCCCTGGTATGCAGTTGGCTTATAAATTCTATGGGGTAGGTTTTCACGATTGGAAACGAAACTTTATGGTTGGTCTTATCTCCAAGTCGAAACTAGGGTTCATCGACGGAACCATCAAGAAAGAAGATTACACTGGATCTCACCAGAAAGCTTGGGAAAAAGCTAATGGCATGGTTATGGGCTGGATATTTACCAGTATTGACGATTCTATCCGTCAATCTGTGATATTCCTCCCGATAGCGGTGAAAATCTGGGCCACTCTATGTCGTCGCTTCGATGAACCAAGCGGAACCTGACTGTATGCTCTGTGACAAGAAGCACGGCACACGGAACAAAATGGCGACAACCTCAACGCCTATTATACAAGATGGGTCCGAATCTGGAACGAAGAAGAAGAGTTAACCAATTATCCCACTTGCTCCTGCGGCGCTTCAACAGACTTGGCCAAAATAATTGAAGATGCTCGTGCTTTCGATTTCCTGATGGGTCTTAACTCCTCCTTCGAAACAATGCGTAGCCACATCCTTATGATGTCTCCATTACCCGACATCGGCAAGGTCTACGCTATGGCACAACAGGAAGAGAAACATAAACTCAATCAGTGAAATCGATCAGCCGATTCTGAGAACCTTACCTTCCAAACACAGACATCTCGTAACCCTAACCCCATAAAAAGGTCTGTCAATGCCAAATCCCCTCCCAAATCTGGCAAAACTGAGACAAAAAGGTTACAATGCACAAAATGCAAGAATACCGGACATGTTTATGAAGACTGCTACTGGGTTAAAGGAATTTTCCCCAGCAACTGGAGACATGGAAAGGACAAGAGTTATCTTGGAGGTGCCGTTGCGGATACAAACTCAGATATTTCAACAAGTTCACCAGTCCCTGGTTTGAATCAAGTTCAACTTGACGGAATCAAAGCATTTCTGAAAAATTCGAATGCCGAAGTCCCTGGAATGTCCAAGAACCAACTTACAAGCCTGATGACATACCTTCAAAATGAGTCTCCTCCAACCGACTACAACCCAACTGATTACTATAATCAGTTGGCAGGTATTTTTCCTAAACCCAATAACATTTTGAATTTACATATTACCTTAAACATGGTTGATACTGAGACATTCAAGGGTAAATGGATAATTGACTCGGGGGCTACAGATCATGTTTGTGGTGACTTGGCATTTTTTGATAAAACTACGTATAAAACTTGTAATCATCGTGTTACAATGCCTGATGGTCATCCAGGTATTATACAACGCATAGGAAATGTTACTTTAACAGATAAATTCACAATATTGAATGTTTTGCATGTTAAAAGTTTTAAATTCAATTTATTATCTGTTCGTAAGTTTATCTGCCAACTGAATGCTTCTCTTGTTGTTTCTGCCACACAATGTCATATTCAGGACCTTGATACTGATGCATACATGCTGATTGGATTAGAGAAACGTGGGTTATACTTTCTTGACGTGTTAAATCTAGATAGATTCTTGTCTCTGCGTGAAAGTTTAAAAATTCAACTTAGAAATGCTTTTGTAGATAATAGCACTACCCCACACCCTTTTGTTTCTATAGCAACATCTGTTAGCACATGGCATAACAGATTAGGCCATACCCCGTTATCAAAGATGTACAAGTTAGAGATTATCAATAAAAGTGATGCTTCTACTGATTTTGTTTGTGATACATGTCACTTAGCCAAAAATCATAGACTACCCTTCCCCAGTTCTTCAATAACAACTAATGACATCTTTGAGTTAATACATCTAGACATTTGTAGTCCATTCAGAAATAGAACATATAATGATTACAAATATTTTCTAAGCATTGTTGATGATTTTTCAAGGGCTCTCTGGATAAAACTTTTAAAACATAAAGGTGAAGCTTTTAACTTCATTATAAACTTTGTTGTTATGACAGAGAGGCAATTCAACAAAAGAATAAAAACAATCAGATCTGATAATGCTTATGAATTATGCAATTCAAATGAAGGTAGAATTTTTTTTAAAGATTTAGGCATTATACATCAGACATCTTGTGCTTATACTCCACAACAAAATGGTGTTGTGGAGCATAAGCACTGATACTTGGCTGAAACTGCAAGAGCATTATATTTCATTTCTAAGATTCAAATAGATTATTGGGGTGAATGCATGCTAACAGCCACACAAATCATCAATAGATTACCTACTGCTGCATTGAAAGGTAAAACACCATATGAAACCATTTATAATCAGAAACCTGATTACAATCGCTTAAAGGTGTTTGGTTGCTTATGCTATGCAACAAATCTACAAAAGAACAAAAATAAATTTGACCCTAGATCAGATGCTTGTGTTTATTTGAGTATGGCTGAAACACAAAAAGCCTATAAATTACTAAGATTGAAAGATATGCAAGTAATTTTCTCCAGAGATATTCTCTTTCATGAGAACATCTTTCCCTTTCACAATCTTTCTCAATACACCACTACCACTCAATCTTTCATTCCCAAACACTAGAAAGTCTATTTCTGGTTTTTATATATTTTTAGGAGGAAGTCATGTTGCTTGGAAATCAAAGAAGCAAGCCAGTGTGGCTCTATCATCCGGTGAGGCAGAATACAGAACCATGAGACTGGTGACCACAGAACTGGCCTGGCTAAGCAGAATAGTAGCAGAATTGGGCATTCCTGATGTGACTCTCATTCCAATCAGATGCGACAACAAATCAGCAATATACATAGCAAGAAATCCGGTACAACATCAAAGGACGAAACACATTGAGCTGAACATGCATTATGTCCGACAGAAATTATCAGAAGGGATGATCAATGTAGAATACGTTTCCAGCAGACAACAACTGGCAGATTTTATGACCAAACCTCTTCCTGGCAACCACTACCGTCAGATGCTGCACAACATTGGTCTAGAATTGTTACAAAACCAAGTGTAACCACTCTGTTTTTGAGGGGGAATGTTAGGCTGTAATATAGACCAATGTAACATTAGTGATACGACACGGTTTAATACTTATATAATCCACTCTACTCTCTATAAATAGGGTGACTCTCTCTGTACACAGACACACAGGAGTTTATTCTCCTATTAATAAAATAGGCATATTCATATTCTCACAAAAACATCACTAAAGGCCAGACTTCACATTAGGAAAATGCCGCGCATACATCAAACTTAATCGATGTCAGCCAGCCATCAAAGGACTTTCACGATCTATATATATCACCTGCTTGAAACTTGGCAGTGGTAATTAATTAAGTTGCTTTTTACTCACTCACACTCAGTATATGATTTTCCATTGTTTATTAGCTCAATTGGGTGGGTGTACCCGTGATTGACTCCGTGTAAGTCGTTCCCAAACAACACTATCTTGTATCATTAAAGGGAACATTGAGTTGAAATTGAAGAAAAGCTTGAAAAAAAAATTGTGGAAATCGTAAGGTGAGTTGATGATGATTGAGCTGTAGCACGTGAACCTGGCTAATGTCGGTAAATAATAACATTAAAATAGAGAGTATATGTGCATGGACACAATCTAGAGCTTTTGGGATCCATCTCAAACTTAAAATATACTCACAGTTCTTTTTTTTTTCAATTGTTTTTCCATTCTTTTTTCTCTTTTAGTGACTTTTTTCTATTTTTTCTTTATATATGTCATTGTCATATCAAATTTTTATCTTTTCTCATACTTATCTTTTCTTTCTATTTTTCTAACTTTAGTTAATTGACATCATTTAACATTTTCAGCTATGGAAGGGAGCTTAGAACAAGGGTAAGAGAGAATTGACAATTAGCTCCAATCCCCACTTATCTACCTACCGATCATCCCTGAAGTTGGGGCGGACCGAGGCGGGGTCTGGTGGGGTCTTGACCCCATTCACGAGATACCCCTGTTTTCTTTCGTAATTCACAATATACCCCTGTGGTTTTAGTAATTCAACTTTAAACACGCTTAAATGTTGTCCAAAATTGATGAAACTTTACATGGACGATGCAAAAGTGTTATATTTTGGTCCAATATCAAATTTAAAGTTTTTTAAGCTCACATGTGACCTGTGGGACCTAATGAACAATCACATATTCATTGGGTCCCACAGGTCACATGTGAGCTTAAAAAACGTCAAATTTGATATTGGACCAAAATATAACACTTTAGCATCATCCATGTAAAGTTACATCAATTTTGGACAACATTTAAGCATGTTTAAAGTTGAATTACGAAAATCACAGGGGTATATTGTGAATTACGAAAGAAAACAGGGGTATATCGTGAATTTTCCCTTTTTTTATAATAAAAAAATATGTTTTTAAAGTATAATTTTAATAAAATAAAATTGAATAAAATATCAAGTTGATAATAATTTAGAGATGGAGACATGTTCCTATATGTGAGCTTGTAAGTTCAATTATTGTCGACCTATTTTTAGGTTTTTAATGTTATGAAACAAAATTACTCATTTGAGTTAAACTTTTATCTCCCCGGTAAAAAGAAAACAAAAAAATTAGGAAAAAAAACCTATTATTTTGTATAAGTCATACTATTATACTTATAGTAAAATCTTTGTGGAACCCATGGATAATTAGTTCAATCAAAGTTGAACCACGTAAATATTTGTCCTTTTACATTAATCTTGCATCATCTATCTTTGGATTCGTATCATACCTTGTTGCTTGTTCAAGTTGATTATCCAACAAAATCACTCTCCAGCAATATGTATTGCCATTTTTTAAGCGCAGTAGGTCCAAAATGCCTAACCTTAAAATTTGTTGTATCAATTTTTCCACTATCAGTACCCTACACTCATGAGTGCTATATATATATATATAATTAATTAATTTAATACAAATTAAATAAACGGTGCACAGTCAAATCTTAATTTTATGGTTCTAATGGGGTTTCATATAAATTTTAACGTAAATTATTATATTTTTATGTATTTAAATAAATTATATTTTATATAAACAGTTTGAGTTTTAATTATAATTTATGACTTTAGATCTTTAAGAAAAATTAACGTAATAGTAATAAACTTATGTATTGGTAATAGCATACTAAAACAAGACACATAATAAAATGTGAATTATATAATTTCTGTGTAATCTTTATTACATATTATAATTATATATCTATTAAATAAGTATTACTACTATATATCAAATTTGTTATCTTGTTCAAAATTTATGTCTTTTTAATTATATATTTAGTTCTCACTTTACAATATATAATTTATTTAATAAACAAACAATTTTAATAAATAATATAACCAATATATATATGTAATAAAAATAATATACAACACACTTATTATAGGATAATCATAAGTTCAAGTCAAACAGAGACCTTACATTTGTGCTGTGGGCGTGCAAATCGCAATAACTGAAGGAAAGAACTTTTCCACTTTGAATCCATAGACGAGACAAACAAAAACAAAAAAACAAAAGAGCAATAAAGATATTTTACTGATCAATCTAAATCAGAGTTAGTGGGGTGGGGTTCCTTTTGTTTGGCAAAAGAGAAGCACGCCTGTGAATAAAAGTTTTGCGAATGTTCTCATCCTAGCAGACACCATTCAAGGGTCCCCTTCCTTCCTTATATAATATGTGAAATCATATTACAGTGGACTAAAATTACATATATACACCCATTTGCAGACAAAAATTACCATCCCATTTGCAGACAAATTACCATCCCATTTTTCGAATATATGGGTTCACAGTTTTTTCGTCACACGTTACTCTTGCAAAAACAAAAACTACTCGCACATATTTCAGAGTAATTATTGAAACCCATAGCCACACGTATCGTTATTCTTTCTATATTGATGACCTGTCTTGAATTTGAAAGATAACATTTTTCACGTTTTCTCAATAATCTATGTTCTCATGTATAAATAATTTCTTATAATAAAGTTTTATATTCTTTATGATCTTAAGAATATTATGCAAAAAATTTATTTACCTGATTTATCCAAAGCAGCCGCGAATGACATATGAAAAGATTATGGATGGATGATGGATGATGGATGATGCATCCGGCTGATGAATATATGTATTGATCTACGCAACCCGAACTGATCCTTATCCCGATCCCAATCCAGTCACATCCTTGAGAAGCTCTTTCATGTGGCAAAAATAGTGATACATAACCTCATGTTTGAATTAATATCCTTAACTAAGTAACAACAAAAAGCAATTAACACCCGGCCCTAACCAATTAGCAACACCAAGCGACTGCATTAATTACATCTACATTTAAGGGTGAAAAGTAAACCATAAAATTGCTATAGTACAACACAAAACTCAGAAACTCGAGATAGTAATTTGGATAACACTTGAATCCCCAACTTAGGGTTTGGATGTCCATAAAAAAAAAAAAAGATCAGTTACCGTAGTATTTGTTAAAGCAAAATATAATGTAACAATCACCATCAATGAAGAGAAAATATAATGGTTTAGTCATACTTGTATTAAAAACTTCATGTAACTTGGAATTAAATTTGGAACATCAACATTAATACAATCCTTTCCTCTAATTCCCATTCCAAGAGTAAGTTGTGGGTGACATTTAATACCACGATTAACATCTCAACTCCAATGAAATCAGAAAATGGAAGGTTGATATAGTGGCAATTAGTGTGCTGTGGTCCAACACAATTAATGGGTTTTATCAGCCACTTTTGGACAAGGGGAAATTCATCAAAAATCTATTACACTATTCTATCAAATACGAGAATTTCGTAATGAAAATGAAATATTAGCAATATATTTATATTGTAAAAGTTGTGAAAGGTAATGATATTTGTTGAACTTCACTCAAACCCCCGAGAGTATTTGCGCATATCTTTTTATAAATTTTTATTTTCTGCTTATCAAATAACATCTCACAACTAATCAAACCCCATTCATTTCCTTAAGTTTCACTCCTCCCACAATAAAAGATGAAAGAAGAAGAAAACTAGAAAAATGAGAAGTTAGGCGAGGGGACAGGGTAAAAAAAAAACAACACACACGGTAGGGCATGATTATGACTTTGAGGACCAGGGAATGTCACCACCATCACCATATACACAGATTCCTTCTTCTAGTGCTTTCAAGGGACCATTAATTCCACGCACGCACAACCAAACATAAAGAACACACTCATGACTTTCAATCTTCTTTTTGCAATTTTAATAATACAAACTCAAATTCACATTTGTAGTAGTAGTAGTAGTATATTAACTCCTCTACACCTCTCTCTCAAAATATTATATTCTTTCCATACCATAACCCTTGTCTGTCCATCAACATATATTAAACCTTCCATTCTTTGATGCTAGCTTATAAAATAGATAAAGAATCGTACGTACGTAATATATTAATGAAGGGAACGATAAGATATTTGGCAGGAATTGCTGGACCAAGTGGATTTGGCTCAAAATCAACTGCAGAGCAAGTTACTGAAGGATATTGTAATGAACCTTCTGCTGCTGCTGCTGTTAATTCTTCTTCAAATTACAGTCATCACCATTGTCCCTCTCCTCAACTCACTGCAATTATCACAGGTATAATCATATCAAATACAATACTTAATTAATATCTTTCCCTCTTCTTTGTATGATTTCTTAACTCTATTGGGTTTGGATCATCCCACTCCTACTCATATCCTATCATCCCATGCTCTAAATATAAAAATCATACTGTATTTTTCAATTCAATAAATTAATGCAATCCTTCTGGATATATATATATAGCATATATAATAAGGTAGGCTTTTGCTGCATATCATGCATGCAGAGAATCCCACTAAAACTGTTGTTTATATATATAACAGGGGCGACGTCAGGAATTGGTGCAGAGACAGCAAGAGTGATGGCGAAGAGAGGAATAAGAATAGTGATACCAGCAAGGAATTTACAAAAGGCAACACAAGTAAAAGAACGTATTCTAAGAGAGACACCTTCTGCTGAAATAATACTAATGGAGGTTGATCTTAGTTGTACTAGTTCAGTTGTTAGATTCTGCTCTCAATTCATCTCTCTTGGGTTGCCACTCCAGATTCTCATGTATGTATGTATGTATTTATATGATTTAATCTGAATTTCACACAATTCTGAATTTGGTATGGTAGTTATGGTTTGATTGGTTATTACTTGTTGTGCAGAAACAATGCTGGTGTTTTCTCACAAGATTTGGAATATTCAAAGGATAAAATTGAGATGACTTTTGCCACTAATTACTTGGGTAAAATTTAAATCTTTTGTTTTACTTCTTTTCTACACAAATGAAAAGAAGAAGAACAAAAAAGTGATTGATATGGAAATGGGATGCAGGGCATTTTGTGTTAACAGAGATGCTTTTGGACAAAATGATTGAAACGGCAGAGATGAGTGGTATTGAAGGCAGGATAATTAATGTTTCTTCAGTGATTCATAGTTGGGTCAAGCCACAGAATTTCAACTTTCATCAGATACTCAACCCAAAACAGTAACAACATCATACCATATCATATAATTATACTCATATCCTATATATGCATTCATATATGTATATATAATATGACTGATATGGTGTTTTTTTCTTTTTGTAACTACAGTTATAACGGGACAAGGGCTTATGCACAGTCAAAACTAGCTAATATATTGCATGCCAAGGAAATTGCCAGACAGCTAAAGGTTCTACCCACTAGTCAAAACTATGCTAATATATTATGCACAGTCAATTGTGAAATGTAAGGTTTTTTATTGATCCTTAATGATGATGATGTTAGGCTAGGAATGCTAGAGTCTGTATTAACGCTATTCACCCTGGGATTGTCAAGACAGGTATTATCAGGGCTCATAAGGGCTTCATTACAGGCATGTAATCAATCTTTTTAGCTTTTAATATCAACTCTTTTATGTGTATATATATATAGATGTACATTATTTATATTAACTTGCGTCATTTTTCTGATTGCAGCAGATTCTTTGTTTTTTCTGACATCCAAATTGCTCAAATCCATACCACAGGTTCATTCATTCATTCACCATCTAGTCTACTGGGTCCATTTCTTAAGCAGCTATAAGATTAATTCAAATCATCTTAGTCTTCTTCATTTTGTAACTGCTATAAAGCCACAAATATACCATAAATATGTCAAATAGTAATGTAAAATTTAACATCAATTTGGCAGGGAGCAGCAACTACATGCTATGTGGCTCTAAGCAAAGACACACGAGGGATAAGCGGGTCCTACTTTTCCGACTGCAATCTCAGCTGTTGCTCAGCATTAGCAAACGATGCGATTCAAGCACACAGACTCTATCAACTCACCCGTGCTCTCCTCTCCAAGCGGCACTGTGACCCACAAACCTTTGCAGTTGCTCGATGACTGTTTTGTTTCATTGTAATGATGGAGCATATCATAGGAACCGAGGACAACACAATTGTATGCAAAAATGTATCAGAATACAATTGACATCACTACATCTTTGAACATTTGTAGTTGCGTATATAGCAGAGGACTTTTGGATTTCACTAGGTAATACCAGCCATATACAACAAATAGTTTTGTTGAATAAAAGAATGATGTATATTATGTGAAATTCCAAACCTGTTCTTTCAATTATATTTATGGTAAATCATGTCCATACAGGGAGGCCATCCATAATTTGGATAGATAAATTGATTAGCCAACCATTGGGAATGTAGATGAAAAAGGGCAAACATGGTAATGATATACATTACATTCAGCTCAAGCAACTGAGTTCTTAACTAGCAATATATAGGGAGCAGGACAATACAAGATACAAAAGGAATCAATTTTAATGTCGAATGAACCCAAAACAGACGACCTTGTTTTTTTATAAAGACGGTAGTAAGTACTGGATTTCTTTGAGATTAAAGAATGACTGCTGGTTTTATACATATTGATGACTGATGGTTTCTCAATTAACTACACTCTGATAAATATACACTTCGGGAAGTGAGGCTGCGCCATCTAAGAACTTCAAGCGTCAATTCATTGAAGCATCTGACCTCCCATCATGTCTTACCTGACAATCAAAAACATCAAATGCGTTACTCTTCCTTTCATCATCAATTAGTTTCAGTTTTGTACCACGAAAATTTCTACATACATATTACTAGGGATGAAAAGACGACTAGTTGTAAATCACATGGAACAGATTTTAGCAAGCTGAAGCTAGGCATTACACATAAATATATATACCCAGATGCAGTTCAAACATTCATACTCCATTCAGTCCAGACAACCAAAATTTCAGCGTTTACAGCAAAGCTGATCAATCGGAAACTACCAATAATTAGATCTTCACCTCAATTAAGATCATTAACAAATATCATCAGCCTAAAAAATAGAAACTCAGTAGCTAGCTAGAGTACCTAATGAAACGTGGAGACCGTCGTCGCTGTGATGATCCTGATGCAGAAGCTGGTGAATTAACAGATGGTTTAACCCCTCTTGCTAGGACATGTTTCTTGAGATCTCTGTTTGGTTTTCTAAAAGACACTGGAGAGTCACTCGTGCTATCAGTTGAAACCATAGAAGGAGGAGCCGCTAGAGACAGCTCTACAGCATCATGATTTGAAGAGGTTAATATACGTGCAGATCCTAGTTGACAAGCGAGATAAAAGTTATAGAACTAGATATCAGTTCCATGGTAAGAGAAGAAAAAAAAACAAGAATGCAAATAAACAACAAACAATTTGAGAGACTGATATGTAATCACTAGAAAAGGGTAAGAAGCATGGGCTGTAAGATTCAACCTGCGCCTGAATATTCTTGAAACTTTGCTCTCATGATTTTAACAAATTTGAATAGGCCATTGCTTTTGTTCAACTCATTGACCAGCTCGTCAATACCATCCAATTGGGGATTACAATCAATCACTGAAACATTAAGCATAAGTGATCAAGAGACAGCAATTTAATCATAGCAATGTGTTCCACCATAAGCCTTAAATATTCATAAAGAAACTTCACTTACAGGTGTAGACATTATTTGCATGGCGAACAGAGAAAGTATACTTCTCATCTGGGCGCTTCTTATCAATCTTGGTGAATGTAAATCTCACGCCTATATTATTGAGAACTCATCAGAGAAAAACTAGTGGTGGAGGTCGTAGAGTAGTTATGAATTCACTAATCATAACAATTGAATTTACCATGACCGCCTTCAATGTAGAGACCGAGGGCATCATTGTACCATGCAAATGCCTCTTTCATTTCATCTCCATTTGCACCATCTTGTTCGACCTTCTCTTTGCATTCTGAGATAGCTTTTTTGGAAGGGGAGAAAAGACAAAAATAAGACACCAAGATTTGACTATCCTGGATCAAAGAGACCCTAAATACATCATCATCATTTATGGAGACTGAAAGGAAAGTTTCCCTAACAGGCTTAAAACTAGCCATCGCTTCAAAAGGATCCGAGGGGAATGACGAGAGCATGATAATATATCTACATTTTTTATGCACAATGCACAACAAATAAGGGATGACTAGTACTACACTGGGCTTTATATAGCTTAGGACTTCCAATTTCCTGTATTTTTACTGTTTCAAAATTTGACTCCCTAGAATATAAGAACATTGGCAGTTTCTCATACAAAAATGCTAGCCTGATTATGAAGATTTGAGAAAAGGGTGCACGGTGAACTGTACGGCTATGTACAACATTCATTACCGTCAAATGAAAAACTGGCAGCAAAGAGATTATTTTTACCTTCCAACGTTTCAGATAATATGTCAGTATACTTATTCGTCCTGTCAGACTGACACTTCACCACTCTCTGCAGCTCCTCTACTTGAGCTTTAGTGACAGAAATCGAGTCTACTGTAGCCATACGCTTTGCCTCCTTACGGGTCTTCACTGCAAAATAAATTAGTTGCACAAGGAAAATAAAGAGAATGCGAAAGCAAAAATCAAATCTCAATTGCGAGAACAATTACTAGTTACAGTTCAAGAAGTTCAGGTTGAGAAGCAAAAGTAACCTGCAAGAGATTTCACGAGATGGTCCTCTATTTCTCTCAACTCTGCCTTGAGTTTGCCCACCTTAGCTGCACATCAACACAGTACAGGAACCTATAGATGAATGCTTAAAGTTAACAAATCAATACCTGAGTAGAAATGAGCCCTACCCAGGCTAGGATCAACGTAATCTCCTTGAAGCATGAACAAACAACACTGGTGAAAAGAATAAGAGATGCTGTACGCAATTTTGAAGCAAAGATATGACTTTCTGATGCATTTTTAAAGATCAAATTAGTTGAGAAACTCAAGGCTACAGAAAAAAAAATGGCAAATCGATTCGGGAAACAAGTATACTTTAAACCCTAACAATTCGAATCATCAAAGGGAGAGAGGAAGATGAATGCGTAGCAAAACGAGTTGAAGCAAATTCTGGAGTAAGAAAAACCTTGTTTGTCGATCGTTTGTTCCGATCTCAGTCTGATAGATTGAACAGATCTACTGAAGGAGGCAACCGCGGCATCCAGTTTCTGCACCCGACTTTCCATGTCCCGCTCAGAAACGCTTCGAAGCTCCGCTAATCTCTCCCAAACCGGAGTTTCCGTCGTCATCGTCGCGTCCGGGTGACAAGATGTAACACACTGGAGTGAGGCTAATTAGAAACTTAGGTGAGGGACGGAGGTTTGAGCAAAACGTTCGTCTTCTTCAACCCGCCATTTTGGCTTTCCAATTAAGTTCAAAATATTATTCGCGTTGCTCTCCGCCGCTCTACTACTTACCCTTGGGCATATTTGTGATGAGTCTTCTCATATAGTCCCGCTAAGTAGATTTCGTGTTTAAAAGCCATTTTATTAATAAAGGATGGGAACAAGATGGGTCTCATTAAAATTCCTAACAAAACCACATGGGAAAAAGCTTAGTAAGGAAAAAGAGTACCCCATCAAATTACAAGCCTAGCATCCATTACAAAGGCACCAAACAAACAACCGTAGCGCAAAACTAGAATCAACGCAAGAATAGAACACCATAGGAAGTTTTATCGTTACAAAGCAATCCTTAAGAGAACAAACAGCACAAGAAAGTGGGATATCCTTCCACCAGCACTTGGTCCATCGCCATACACCCACCTTGATTCGGGATGCCAGAATTTCTGCATTCAGACTTTCTCCTCTAAATATGACATTATTACAGTGAGTCCAAACATGATACACCCCATAACATAGTGATGGCCTCCAAACCCTCTTAGCCTTGCCAGTAGATATTAGTCCGAACCAATCCTCATATATCTCTAAGATGGATTCTTTAAAGGAAAACTGAACGTTCCACCATCGGAAGATGAGCTTCCATACTTCTATAATACACGGGCACAAGAATAGCACATGTTCTATCTTTTCCATGACACGCTTGCACCATAGGCATAGACTATGGCCAATAGGGATGGCACTTCTTTCAAACAGTAGCTCTCTCATAGCTAGCCTCCTAAGGAGCGTGAACCATAAAGTCAAGCCCACCATTGGCTCACACTGCCCCTTCCAAACCGATTTTAGAGCATCTACTTCCTGAGCTGAATCGATGTCATCTGATAGCACATGGAGAGAACGAGATATATCTTTCGTGACTGACCAATTTGGATTCCCCACCCACTCACATTCATCTTTAGCAGAGGGGGCCGAAGGTTTGACACTCAGGTCATGCATAAGTGGCATAGCCATCTCTTCTTCATAATCATGCAAGTGACGCCGCCATAAAATATTCCAACACCACTCATCATTGATCCACTCACCAAAACATGAAATCGGCCCACTTGGCTGAGTACTCAGCCGAAACAGGTGTGGATATTTGTCGCGTAACACACCAGCCCCTGACCAAGAATCGTGCTAGAATAAAACATCCTTTCCATCCCCCAGGGTGATATGCATTCGGCTCTGCAGAAGATATCTTGTCTGTTCATTATTATGTGTGGCATTCACCATCGCATACCACGGCCCCTTAAGACTGCCTCGCGAGTTATCTTCTTCCCCAGCATGGAGACCAGCCCGGCACTTATATATGGATTTCACAACTCTCTTCCACAGTGGGTCTCCATTCTTAGCAAAACATACTCTCCATTTGCATAGGAAAGCAAGGTTTTATATTGGAGATTCGAGAAGCCCAGGCCTCCAAAATCCTTTGGTCTAGACATCTTTGACCATGTGACTGTAGTCATGCATCGACTCCGATCCTTGCCCCATAAGAATTGCTGTTGTATCTTTATTAACCGCTTCCTTACTTTGACCGGTATTACAAAAAGGCTAGCATAGTAGAGGGGAAGAGACTCCAGAACAGAGTGAATCAGAACCGCCCGGCCAGCTTTGGAGAGAGAATTTGCTTTCCAAGCCGCTACCTTCAACTCAACCTTCCGCAACACGGGCTCCCATGTCGAAGCCAACCTCATATTAGCCCCAAGAGGACACCCAAGATAAATGATAGGCAACACACCTAAGGCATATCCAAAGATCTCTCCAACCATGCGGTTATCATCTTCATTTGTATTTATGCAGTAGGCCATTGACTTGTCAGCATTTAGCTCAAGCCCACTCATCTCCGAGAAAGTCAAGAGGATTCTGTGTAGTTGCACAAGTTCTCCTCTATCAGCCTCACAAAAAAGCATAATGTCATCTGCAAACTGAAGGTGTGTAATCCTCACTTGGCTTTCCTACCACCAATCCGGAAAATAAACCTTGTCCTACCGCTCCCTGAATTAGCCAACTGAGTATCTCAACAACCAGGACAAACAAAGATGGGGACAAGGGATCACCTTACCGTAAGCCTCTAGACGGGAAGAGAGGCTTCGTAGGGGTTCCGTTTATCAGAATCAAGATTCTGGTTGTGGTAACACATTCCTTTACCCATCTCCTCCATCTTGTACCAAAGTGGAAGGACTCAAGCATTGAGTCGAGGAATTCCCAAGACACACTATCGTAAGCCTTTTTCAGGTCGACTTTTAGCAAAATTCCCTTCTTCCTTTTCCTTTTTAGCCATGTAATCACTTCATTGCCAATGAGAGGGCCCTCAAGGATTTTCGGCCCTTAACAAAACCCGATTGGGTCTCACTAAAATTTTGGCATAAGTAGAGACAACCGACTGCACAGGATTTTTGAGATTACCTTGTATAGGCACCCCACCATGCTTATTGGCCTGCATTCTTCTATCCGGGATGCATCTGGTTTTTTCGGGATTAGAGCTAACCACGTGGTATTAATACCTCTCTCTAGCTTTGAAGATACAAAGAAGTTCTACACATCCCTCCCAAACTCTTTTCCTATCACGTGCCACATCTTCTTGATGAAATTCATGTTATAACCATCAAAACCCGGCGCTTGGTACCATTGCATTGACTAACCGCTAGCTTGATTTCTTCTATCGTGGGCATGACTTCCAACTGTGCTGCTTCATCAGCTGTGAGCGTGGGATGGTCAATCACTGGCGGCCTGGCACCTGACAATTTTTCTGCTCGGTATAGTTGCATGTATACTGGATAATGTGTTCTCTTATATTCTATGGGCTATCCAACTCCCTCATCAGTCAATAAACACGAGATGTACTTTTTGCGATGGTTAAGGGTAGCTCGCTTGTGAAATAACATGTGTTATTGTCCGCTTCCTTACCCATTTTTCCCGTGAGAGTTGTAGCCAATGGATCTCCTGCATTCTCTTGGCTCTGTATACTTCATCTAGGGCCCTTAATCTTTCAATTTCTTTGTCACCTGACCCTCCTATTTCCTCTATCTCGTTTTCCATCTTTCTCAGTATCTCTTGACATTGCTGAATTTTTTGATCGATTCTTCCAAAGGTTTCCTTGTTCCACTTTCTCAAAGATCCTTTTAATTTCTTCAGCTTACTCATCGTAGAGACACCCTTCATATTTTTCCACTGCCCAACAACAAAAGCGGCAAAATCAGGATGTTGTAGCCACACATCCATCGACCTAAATGGTCTCGGTCCCCAATTGACTCCGTCAGTCTTCAGGATAACGAGTCTATGATCAGATGTGCACCATTCACTGGAGCGGAGGGTGACAGATACATACTGGGATAGCCACTCAAGTCTAGCAAAGCACCGGTCTATTTTACTTAACGATCATCCCCCTCTCCAAGTAAAGCGAGCATCTGTAATTCAATTTCAACCAACTGCATCTCGTCCACCCAGGACTAGAATTCGCGCATCCCTTTCAATCTTCTGGACGAATTTGCATGCAGCCTCTGTGTTGGTTGTAAGACTTCATTAAAGTCACCAATGAAAATCATCTCCGGGTGCCAGGTGTCTTTGAGTGTTAGGAGCTCCTCAAATACATGCTTTTTTCCCTTAGAATCACAAGGGGCGTACACCACTGTTACAGTACGAATACCATCTTCTCTGGCTTAAAGTCAATCTTTAGCCATCTACTCCCTTTTTCCATCCCCAGCACCTCAATGTATTCTTCATCCCATAATAACAATATGCCTCCCGATCTTCCAATGCTAGGCACCTCCTCCCAAGCTAGGCTGGTTTTTTTTCTTTCCCCAAAAGCTAGATACTTTCACTGTTGTTGCACCAGTTTGTTGTGTTTTCTACTAATCCCAGAATACTAATATTTAGTCTACGTACCTCTTCCCATGTCTTGCGTTGTTTGTCTGGAGCCCATACCCCGTATGTTCTGGACTCCAATTACCACCATGCTGATTTTACGTGCTCATTTGGGACTGAACCTTCTTAGCGATGTTATTTCTTTCGCAAGTCCTTATTTATTATATCTTTTCTTTTTTTTTGACAGAGAAGCACCCCTTAGCAATCCCTAAGAGAGAAGACAGAAAGAACCCCTGAGTAATAAAAATCCATCCATTTCAGATCATTTGGTCACACCGCATAAAAATGCTCCTCAAAAGTAATCAAAATTTTAAAATTTTTGTACATTTTATCATTTATCCCACAATTCATAACAGTATTTATTCTTAAAGAGAACAACCCACATATAAAGGGTCCACGATATTGAATTTGGACAAACGCAAGATTAGCAGAGAGATTAAGCATTTAAGCATAAAATGTCACCGAAAAGGGCACACTCCCCCACACTTAAATTGAACAATGTCCTCATTGTTCACCAGAAAAAACAAGGGAAAGTTTCAGAAGACCTTTTCGGTAAGTAGATAAAATAGAGAGAACACAAAGCTCACGAATAATCATTAAGCACATAAACCTCCTCTGCAGATTTTATTTAAATAAAAGCATAATTAAAGAAACTGGTACTCCCCTGAGATTATTTTTGCTAGCGTTATAGGAGTTCCCCCACACTTGAGCTTCAGCCTCAAGTAGCGTAGCTTGGTTGCGGTGTAGACATGAAGTTGTACCTGCTTAAGACACTAGAAGCAACCATACTACAAACGGGGTTAAAAGTTAGCAAAAACAAAATTTAAAGAGAACCTGAAATTAAAAGAGCATAAAAGCATATAAAAGAAAGTTCTCCGGGTTGCCTCCCGGAAAGCTGCCCTTCTTTAACGTCTTTGGCTAGACGCTTTGTCGTTAGATCGATCCTGGGGGGTGGTTATGAGGAGGAGATCCAAAGCATGACTCGATGGTATTTTTGAGTGTCCACCTGGATGCATGTTTTCTTTTCTTATCCCGCTCTTCATCAGGGATTGGTGGTGGTATCTCTGTAATAGACATGCCGTCTGGAAGGGTGATAAAGAGAAGTGGGGATGATGGTGATTGAGTGTCCCGCACAAACTTGAGATCCTTGGATTTGTTATCTGGAGACCGTCCTGATGGAACTCCAGTTTTTCATTATAAGCGTGAAGGGTGATTGTCCCCTGGGCTACCCAAATGTGCACATCGGCTGTGGCAAGGAAAGGTCGTCCAAGGATGAGAGGTGTAGTGGAGTTTCTTCGATGTCTAGAATGACAAAATCGCATGGGAAGTATAAGTGCTCCACTTTGATGATAACATCCTCCACCACTCCGCTTGGGTAGTTACCGAACCATCTGCCAGTTGAAGGGTCATCTTGGTCTTTTTCATTTCTCCAATTCCCAGCTTTTGAAAGTGGAGAGGGGCATCAAATTTATGGAGGCACCCAGATCGCATAGGGAGTATGGAAATGAGGTGCTACCAATTGTGACTGGAATGGTGAAACTGCCTGGATCATTGCATTTGAAGGTAGTGGTTGTTGCAGAATAGCTGAGCAAGCTACATTGAGAGGTACCGTACCGACTTCGGCCAATTTAGTTTTGTTGGAGATAAGGTGTTTGAGGAATTTGGCGTAGTTTGGCATTTTGGCAATGAGGTCTACAAACTGTATGTTGACGTTTAGTTGTTTCAGCATTGCCAGAAACTTACCATATTCATTATCCAATTTCTGCTTTTGGAGTCGGTGGGGAAATGGTATAGGCGGTTCTTGTGGAGAAGGTTTTGAAGCTGATGGAATAGTGAGATGGTGGGAGATGTTTTTCTACTGGGACCTCAACTGTTCTTCACTATCCTCTTTGGATTCTTCTGACCTTTGCGGGATGTGAATCTCGTCGGTTTTTCTACCGCTTCTCAAGGTTATCGCCTTAACCTCCTCTTCTTCTTCTTCAAAATCGAGCTTTTCATTTTCATAGCCGGCCACCAACTGCTCAAGGTAGGTATTCTCGGACTGAATGCGATTTTTATAGACTTTGGCGGTGCTTTCCAATTCAGCTATTCCTTTTGGAAGTTTCGATTGCTACTACCCACTCTTGAAGGGAAGGGTGAAGTTCTGGAACCTTAGCTATTTTGGCCACCTCCATCTTTTCTTCATTGTGTTCTTTCACATAGATGCATTTGGCTTGCTCTCGGATTCAGTTCATTTTGGCTGGGGAAGGCCCCAGGCGGTCTTCGAGCAAGATGTTCTGCAATTTGATTGAATTTACCTTCGATTTTTGGTTGAAGGCTTCTTGTGCATTAAGCTGGTTCTGAGTCATAGACATGTAACCCTTCATCATCTCTTTGAGTTCTACGTTTGGATCAACAGAGGATGAAGATGGTTATTGTTGTTGTTGGAAACCTGGAGGGGCACCTTGTGCTCTATAACCCATATTAGAGTTTGGTTGGGGTCTATTTCCCTGATAGGTATTGGAACTGTTGTTCTGCCCTCCTTGGTTTTGATCATTTTTTTCCATAAGAAATTCGGGTGATTTCTCCATGGGTAGTTGTTGTTGAAGTTATTGTTGTAGGAATTACCGGGGCGGTTTCCTATGAAATTCACATCTTCGTACTGGTTTTTACCTTCGCACTGATGAGTTTCATGAGGACCGGCACATATGGCACATCCTTCTGGAGATGAACTTGTAGGTGGGGAAGCTATTGTCTTTACGATTTCGTTTTGAGAAGTTGTTAGCTTTTCCACCATCTTGGCAAGGGACGAGATCTGAGCTGATAAATGATCTGTAGGCTCAACATGGAGTAGGCCTGCTGCTCGTGGCGTTCTTCCTTTGGATCTCGTCCACTGTCTTGTATTGCTCGTCATGGTTTCGAGAAGGTTCATCCCTTCCTGAGGAGATTTCATCATGAAACTTCCTCCTGCAGAGGAATTTACGAGTAGTCGGTTCCCATCATCCAGGCCATTGAAGAATGATAGGCAAAGGGATTGATCGTCGAGACCATGGTGGGAACACTTCATCAGCATATCCTTGAATCTGTCCCATGCGTCGTATAACGTTTCTCCCGGTTCCTGACAGAATGTGTTGATTTCTCCGATCAATTGCCTTGTTCTACTGGTTGGGTAGTATTTTGCAAGGAATTTCTGGGCCATTTGCAGCCATGTGGTGATTGATCGGGAGGGAAGACTTCGGTACCACCTGTTTGCTGAATCTGACAACGAGTGAGGAAATAGTTGTAGGCGGATTCTTTCTTTGACGTTGCCGGTTTGACCAAAGGAATTACAGAAGTCGAGGAAGAGACTTAAATGATTCGGGGCTTCATCAGGATTTGCTCCACTAAATTTGCCTAGATCGGACGGCGGTGATGAGTGTGGGTTTTGAAGCCCATCGTCCGGTTTCTAGCGGTGTTAGTTTGGGGAGAACATTGGCTGATGCCTTCCTTCGGTATCCGGTTGGTGGTAATCCGAGAGGGCACGATGTTCTGGTTGATTTGGTTGGTTTTTCATGGTCCATTTCTTCTATAACTTCGTTATTAGCCATGTTTTGATTTCTCAGGTTTCTTCTTGCTTGTAATAAAGTGCGCTCGGGTTCAGGTCTCGGATTGACAAGTGGAGAACCTCGGGTTCGAGTGTTTGGCATGCACAGAAGATACTTGATTTGTGAGAAACTGCGAAATTAATTAGTAAATATAAAGAAAAGCAAGAGATATTGGTTAGGCGGATAAACTTTAATTAGACAATACTTATTTTTTTGTTGTTTTTATTATTTTTTTATGATTATTAATTTTTTATGACAAGAGTAAAAGAAAAGAAAATAAGTGAAACAAAATAAACAAAATAGTGCAGTTTAAGTAAACAATAAAATGAAAATAAAGAAAAAGGACAGAATTAAATTGCGGGAATTGAAATGACAAGGGAAATTAAATGACAATAATTTAATGTTAGTAGTTTAGTTGACAGAATTTAAATGACAAAAAATTAAATGACAGAAATTATAAGTTATAGTTAGATGACATAAATTATAAGTTAGTAGTTAGTATACGGAAGTTAAAGACAGAAATTTAAGAGTTAAGGACAATGGAATTTAAATGTTAGGGACAATGGAATTTAAATGTTTGTAGTTAGTGTACAGGAAAATAAAGGACAATGGAATTTAAATGACTGAAAAATAAATGACAATAAAATAAAGAACAGAAATTTAATGTCAGAAGTTAGATGTCCAAAGTTAGATGTCAGATGTCAGAAGTCAAATGTCCGAAGTCAGATGTCCGAAATTAGATGTCCGAAATTAGATTAACAACAAAATATAAACAAAATATTACAGTATAACAAGTGAACTACCGGAACTAGGGAAATTGATGGAATCAATTTCCCCGGCAACGGCCCAAAAACTTGTTGGGATAAAACTACACTATAATAAATATAGATTATAACAAACTAATAGGCAAGTCACCTATTCGGAGTAGTAAAACAAGTGTCGTATCCACAGGGAAATTGTTCAATTATCCTAGTCTTGGTAGTTAATAAAAACTGTAAAAAGGGGTTTAGCCGGAGGCAAGCTTGATTTGTGTGTTGGATTAGTACAGAAATAATAAAAACAGTAAAAACAGGTGAATTAAGTGATGTGGATGGAAAAAGGTATCCTAGGATAGCGGGGGAATTGCCTAAATTACTTAAACAGATTTATAACCATGTCTCAATTATTTATTGTCTAATAGAGTTAATTTGTCAGTTACGAACTCTTGTAATAGCCTCATTTTTCCTGCTCAATCCGGAGTGTAAATACCAAGATTAACTCCTTTGTGGTACTTAGACTATCTCAAAATCATATGTTGATAGTTACCATAAAAATGCAGTATTTTGTCAGAATAAGCATTTAACAATATTTGCTGAAAGGAATTAAAACAAGTTTAATAAGAGAGACAGGTGATAAATACTGTTTTACGTAATATTAGAATCAAACCCCATCCTAGGATACAAAAGAAAATTACTCAGACATTAACGGAGATAAGAAGATAGCACAGATAGATTTTGACATTATTCCAGAGAAAGAACGGGTCTGCTCTTGCTCTCACTGTCTCTTCTATTTCTTTTGTTACTGCGTGAGTATGGAATGTTGTGGTGTTACGGGAGAAAATGAATGGAAGAGAATGATGAGTGTGGTGAATGATTTCTTAGTCTCCCGTCGTACAGGCACAGAGGCACACCCTTATGGTTGAAGGTGCTAGGTTTATATAGAGGCAGAGGATGGTTGATGATAGAGCTGGAGAGGAGACATAACTGAGGTTGATGGAGACAGACGCGTGAGGGAATTAAGGTAGGCGCCTGATGTTTTGATGAAGCAGTTCGACATGTCTGTAGGCGCCGCAAAGGAAGAAGCAACTTGGGGAAGACAGTCGGCGAAGAAGAAAACTGTCGCGTTAATTTCTGGATCTGCGTTGTATTTACACGTCCGCCCCTTGTCCACGTTTGTGTCCAGCCATGTTTATCCGGTTGTCTCACGGTCCTCCTCCCTGTCCGTGTAGATGTCCGCCTTCAGTTATGCGGATGTCTCACAGTCTTGTCCGCCTGTGTTTACGCGGACGCGGGGGCGGTTGTCACAGTCTTGCCCTGTCCGTGTCTTGTCCCTTGTTTTATGCGGACGTCTATCACGTCCGCCCCCTGTCCGCCTAAGGTTTGCGGACATCACTCCGTCCGCCTCCTGTCCGCCTATGTTTGGGCGGACATAACATGGACGCGAGTCTTGTGAATTTTGACTGGCTCTAGATTCTTCGTTTGGACTCCGTTTTTCGAGCCGTCTGCGCCTATGCGTTCGTCTCTTCGTGTACTTTGCTCCTAGCTTGGTTTTTCCTCATGTTTTAAACCAATAAATTTGTGAGATAACCAATAAAACATAAACTAGAGGAAAAACATACGATAAGTGAGAAATGAGCAGAAAAGTGCTGATAGAATATATGAAATTACACCCATAAAACATGCTCATTTAGACCTTATCAATATCTACTTATCTTTCGCATCTTCCTACTTATATAAAGTCTCAACCATCTTGTGAACTTGCCAGCAACTTTCCCTAGTTGGTATTCCGATACACCATGGTCAATATTATCGATGAAGGCTATAGTTACACGACTTACCTCCTGCTTTTTCATGTTGCCCCATTGGTTGTCCTTTCCTCTCACATCTCTTGACCTCTGCTCTTTCACGTTTAGACTTTCCGTGGTAGTTGCTTTTGAATGAACCTTCCTGGAATGCGACTCTCCATCCGACTCGGCTTCCTTTCCATTTTCACATGTCTCCATTGTTTCTACCTCTCGTAGGTGAGCGGTCGCCATCTTTCTCTCTTCCCACTCCTCATCTAGGGAGGTGCGACGGTGGGCAGTTTGTGGTGTTATTGGTAGTGGAAGTTTGTGGAGGCAATGGGCGTTTGTGGAAGTTTGTAGAGGCAATGTGCAGTTTGTGGTATTGTTGGCAGTGGTGTTTTTTGTTGGTTTTGCGGTATACGACGTTGGTGACGACGTTGGCTAGTTGGTTAGGGAAGCGGTGATGATGGATATTTTGTGGTGGTGGTGGTTTTGGGGTGGGGCGGGGATGGTTTCCGGCAAAGGCTAGATGGTTAGGGGAAGGGAGGAGAGGGAGAGAGGAAAGAGCTACATGGTCATTCTAATCTGTATCCATCTCGGTTGGCTCACATGTATTATCAAATAGTCACATGTAACATTTAATTTTTAGATTTTTAAGTGGGACCCACCATCTGTCTTCACAAATCAGTTTTATCTTAAAGGTTGGTATAGCTGCATTTCAATTAAACGGGAGATTAATCCCTCTATCGAACGCACCTTTAAACAGTTTTTCCACTTATAAATTTATTTTGTTGAAAAACAATTGATCTTTAACATAAATGTTGTTTACCTGTATTAAAGAAATAGAGTTGCTTAATTAGGTTTTCGGCTCTGTAAAAAAATACAAGATTACCATTCACTTTTTTTCACAATTTACAATCTATACCCTTGACCAATCAGTAGAATACTCCTCTCTTCTCCTTATATCTCGTTTTCTCTTTGACTTTCAAATCTTCCATTACTGCCTACTACAACCATATCTTTCCCTTCTACATTTGTATTGAGTTGATTGGCAACCACTGCTTTCAATTGCAATAACTTCAACTCACATCTCCAACCACTATCGTCATTTCAATTTTGGTGATATATACCTTTTCCGTGTAATCACATGTTCAGAACAATTGGAACGGTTGCTTGGACGTAAGTAATTACAAATTCTCAGCAGTAACTTATTTGTAGACGCATCTCCTTTTATTGTATCTAATTCAGTTTGTTGAATAATATTGTCAGCTTCGTTGTTTACATTGTACACTACCCATTCTGTGGATTTAGTAACAGAAATTGCGGCTTAAAAAAACGTAAGTTTCATAACTTTCACCTGTTGTTAATTAGCAGATGTTTGAGTACATACATTTGAGTTGCTAATTTGCAGAGTTGAGATTCAATTGTGTACTATATGCTTAGATTTTGACTAGTTAACTAATGTTGTGTAGAATGTTAGGTTTAGGTCAGTATGCTTATCATTATTTTCATTTCAAAATTACATTAGCAAGAGGGTAAAAGATGGTCGAGGTGATAAAGGGAAAGGAAAGTCCAACACTGAGGGAAATGGTAGGAAGACAAAACATGATTGGACCACTAGTGATGTTGAGCTACTAATATCATTGTTGGTGGAGGGGCTAGACTTCATATAGGAAGGTTGGGAGTGTTGTTGGGGTGACACAAAATGGGTGCCCATAATAGAGAAGATTAACAAGAAAAGGGAAGAATTGCCACCGGTTGACAAGGACTAGTGCAAAAACAAAGATGATACCCTGAAGATGGGCTGAAGGAAATGGACGGAACTAACCAACAAACGGAGTGGTCTAGGCTAGGACTTTGACACTATGACGGTGACTTAACCATCGAATGGATAGCCGAGAGAGCAAAGGTGAACCACAATTTTAAAGTTTGTCTTTTATACTAACACAACTACATTGTAGTTGTTCATAATATCTGATATTGATGGTCTCAATGAAATAATGTTGGAGGATACTTCTATTGCAAAGATGGTCAATTATAAGTGGCCTTCATATTTAGTGGATGATCTGGAGTTTAATATGGGGTCAAGGGTATGCGACGGGTGATTTAAGGTAGACACCTGGTGGTTCTATACCTGACCAGAGTTACTACTATCTTGCGGGCCTACCAACTGTGATGAAGAACGAAATAACAATCTTATTTCATCTGTTGAAATCACCTACTTAGACGCAACTAGTGGCCACTTCATGGAATATATCAGCAGGGAATCAGCAACATGGTAGTAGTGGGGTTATGGGGTCGAACGGGCAGAGGGTAACTGCTATATATATTCCATGATGTAATGGAGATGAAACAACACTTATGTTTGACTTTACATCTGATGCAAGTAGAGCAGCACAAGTTCACTTGCTAACTCATTTCATTACAGTCAATATGGTAACACCCAAATTTCCAGACCAACTAAAATTCGGAACGATGCAGCGGAAGACTTATAACACTACACGGGGTGCTACCGCCACAACCACTCACTAGTGATGTCTAAGGCTAATTTTCCTTAACCATACCAAATTAAGTTAACTTGTAAACTTCATATATATTCATAAAAAAGCAACTACATACGTACTTAACTAGTACATCTGAAATCATCCTTTAAACTTTAACAACTTTTGCTAGCTACATCTTCTCTCATAAACTAACTAACCTTCACTTACACCTTCAAAAACTAACCATTAACTTACATCATCTCGCTAGCTTACAAACAAAACACAAAAGGAATTAACATATTACATAAGATCCCTATTAAGTTCCTAAACATTCTTCTCAATTCAGCCACGGGTAGAACCTTCATCCAAGCTTGAGTGCGTAACCTATAGTAACTCAGTAAGCGAAAGTTACTTTTCTAACTACTACAACTGGACACCATCCTTAGCATGATATCATTCATCAATTATATGCTAATGAAGTGGTTGAGTACACTTTCTCCTCGTAGTATAGAGCCAACCAAGAGTAGCTAGTGTTCTGCAACCATAATTTCACACAAGAAAGGGTTGCAGTTGTAAATCAGTACATTTAGTAACTCCCACTACAACTTGTGATTGCAGAATGGATTTATCGTGAGTGATTAGTACTGGTGAAATTGATAAAAGAAAGAAATTAATACTCAAAATATCTCGGGCTGCAAATAAAACCCGGTCGCAGTAGTATAGAAGACAGAAGCGGCCGGGGTCAAACCGTGGGACTTATAGCGAGATAAAATAGTTCCTAAGCTTGTCACAAAAGGGGGAAAGTTAATTGACTTGTTTTAGAGAAAATATTAAGCAGATTAGAAAACTGAGTGCAGATGAATTAAATGGAACTCCGGGTTTAGGTTTTATATAATCTGATTAATTATGCTATCTCTACCGGTTTAATTTATTAGTTTGGAAAAATTCCTGTTATTATTCTAAGGACTAAGTCATAGACCCTTAAGAACTCGTTTACCAGAAAATGCTCGGTCTAATCAAGGTTCGAGCAATACTATGTAAACGGACGTTAAATTCGAGGAATTATAATTGCATCTGAAAATACTAACCTATTAAATCATAATAAGCTTTCTCCAGATTTACGGCTTAATTAACCTGTCTATTTATTACCTGGTCTGATCAAAATAGACTTAGGAAAGCATTTTAATAAATTCATGTAATTTATTAAAATGGTGAGAGAAAACCTTTAAGCGTAACAAAACTGTATTTATTTTAACTGGTAGAATATTGATTACATAATTAAACAAACCATAATTAAAACCTTTGCCCGGAGCAAATCCTCCTTAGCCTGACATATTAAAGACAGAATAAGAAGTAGAGGAATACATCTGAGAAGATGTTTATTTCCGCTCCGCTATCTTATCTGCTAATATTTTTGACAGAGGTTGGACAGGATAACGGTATGAAGTGGAATGATTTATGGGATGAGATGTAGTATGGAATTTATGTGGATGAAATGAGTGATTTTATGGAGATTTTGGTATTTTTATGGAAAGAAAATGGCATAAGTTTGGGGTGGAACGTGTGTTTGTTTGTTTGAAGTAACAGTGGTATTTTATAGAGGAGAGGAAGAAGAAGAACGACTGCAGACAGAGGTGGAAGAGCATTAATTGCTCAGGGGACAGAACGCGAAGAGTAGATAGATAAGTTGCAGGTCGACGGGCGAAGTCGACGAGCGAAGTCGACGGAGAAGAAAACTGTTTTGCACGAGATTTTAGTCGGTCCGCCTCTGCGTCCGCTTCACGTCCTCACGCGGACGTCTCTGTCTTTTTTCCTGTTCGCCCGGTCATTTGTGTCGTCCGCACATCCGTCCGCTTCACGTCCGCCCGGCCACTTCTTCTGTCCGCATCACGTCCGCCTAAGAATCATGCGGACGCCTGTGTGTCTTGTCCGCACTTGCGTCCGCCCAAGATCTATGCGGTCACAAGTGTGGTCGTGACCCATTTTCTTCCAACTTTGACCGGCTCTAGATTCTTCGTTTGGACTCCGTTTTCTGAGCCGTTTGCGTCTATGCGTTCGTCTCTTCGTCTACTTTACTCCCAGCTTGGTTTTCCTCATGTTAAACCAATAATTTGTGAGATAAACAATAAAACATAAACTAGAGGAAAACTAACCGAAGTGGAGAAATGAGCAAGAAAAGTGCTAATATTATATATGAAATACACCTATAAAACATGCTCATTTGGACACTTATCACACCCCCACACTTATCTTTTTGCTTGTCCTCAAGCAAAACCACGTACCCAAGTAAGTAGGGAATGCTCAATACTAACAAATATTATTATGAAGGGTAGGATAAACATGATCTTTTTAACTTATTGAGGAGTGTGATCCATCAACTGCTGGTGGCATAGGTGTGCTCAAGGTAAAAATAAAATATAGAGTTTCGGGGTATGATCCAAGGTACTTCAATGTTTCTTTTAGGTGACTCTGAGAACTTTTACCATGGCCAACTTCTCTCAAGAATGGGCATTGAGGAGAAAACAAAAGGAAAAATAGATTGCATTTGTTTCACTTTTGCATAAGAGATGAGAAAATGTAGGCATCACGCCTTTGTATTTAAGAACATCAACTCTCTTTGTTGGTTACCAATGGTGTCTCGCAAGTCCCTTTGTTTTTTTTTTTTCTTTTCTTCTTTTTTTTTTTTTTTTTAACAGAGAAGCACCCCTTAGCAATCCCTAAGAGAGAAGACAGAAAGAAACCCTGAGCAATAAAATCCAACCATTGCAGATTATTTGGTCACACCGCATATAAAATGCTCCTCAAAAGTAATCAAAATTTTAAATTTTGTACCATTTATCCCACAATTCATAACAGTATTTGTTTTTAAAGAGAACAACCTACATTAGCAGGGTACATAATTTTAATTTTTGAACAAATGCAAGATAAGCAGAGAGATTCAAACAATTAAAGCACAAAATGCCCTAAAAGGCTCTTCCCCCACACTTAAGCTTAAGCAATGCCCTCATTGCGTAGATGAAATAAAATTAATAGGGCATGCAATTAATAAAGGAAAGAGTGTACTCCCCAGATTTCGTAGAGTGTGTAGAGCTCCCCCACACTTGAGTGCAGCTGTGGAATGTCATGAAATGAACCTGTAAAGAATATTCTACACAGCCAGAAGAACTCAAGTGAAACCTGCATTTTATTATAACATAATAAAGGGAAATATAGTACAAAAAGGAAAACAACATTAAATTTAAAGGAAAGATAAAAGATAGATAGTGGGTTGCCTCCCACCAAGCTGCCCGGGTTTAACGTCTCTAGCTAGACGTATTTGACCAAGCTTTAGTTTGGAGAAGAGTTCGAGGGCGAGTTGTCCCGCTGTTCTTGGACAAAATAAGTTGCAGATAGTCAGTTGAAATATTAGAATGAGAATTATACCTTTTAAGACGTGCCCCGTTGACCTTGAAAGTTTCGCCTTGTTTGTTCTGGAGTTCAAAGGCACCGTACGGAGTTACACTAACAATCTGGAAAGGGCCGGCCCAATGAGACTTGAGTTTCCCAGGGAAGATCCTTAATCTAGAGTTATACAAGAGAACCCAATCACCAATTTCGAAGTCCCTTTGAGGATCATCCTGTCATGGAACTTTTGGTGCGCTCTTTATAATCTTTGCATTCTGGTAAGCCTGATCTCTCAGCTCTTCTAATTCGGAAAGTTGGAATTTCCTTTTCTCTCCCAGAAATGTCAAAGTTTAGGGCCTTGATTGCCCAATATGCCTTATGTTCCATCTCTACAGGAAGTGGCATGCTTTCCCATAGACCAGCTTAAAAGGAGACATCCCGATGGGAGTCTTGAATGCAGTGCGGTAAGCCCAAAGCGCATCATCCAGCTTAAGTGCCCAATCCTTTCGTGATGAGTTAACCGTCTTCTGGAGGATCCATTTTAACTCACGGTTGGAAACTTCTGCTTGGCCGTTTGTCTGGGGGTGATAAGGTAAAGCTACCTTGTGACGTACCCCGTACTTAACCATAAGCGCTTCAATAAACGGTTGCAGAAGTGAGATCCACCATCACTGATAATAATTCTGGCACGCCGAAACGGGTAAAGATGTGCTTTTGAGGAACCTGGTTACTGTCTTTGCATCGGCATGATGACAGGTATAGCTTCTACCCACTTCGACACGTAATCAACTGCCACTAGAACATATTGGTGGCCCTGCGAGGAAGGGAACGGTCCCATAAAATCAATGCCCCAACAATCAAAGAGCTCCACTTCTAGTATCCCCTGTTGTGGCATCTCATGTCTCCTGGATGTGTTACCCATTTTCTGGCAATTATCACATTGTTTGCAGAATTGGTACACATCTTTATGAAGGGTCGGCCAATAAAAACCTGAGGCCAGGATCTTAGCAGCGGTCCTTGTGGGTCCATGGTGACCTCCGGCTTCCCGTGAGTGACAAAAGTGTATGACGCTTGAAACCTCTTCTTCCGGGAGACATCGTCGAATCAACCCATCAGCACTAACTCGGAACAAATACGGGTCCTCCCAGAAATAATGCCTTGAGTCAGAAAGAAATTTCTTCTTCTGGGAGTAGGAAAAATCGTAGGGTACTGTTCCAGAGACTAAATAATTGGCCAGGTCCGCGTACCATGGCTCCTGTACTTTGGTGATGAGAAGACAGTCTCATCGGGGAAGAATTCGTTGATAGGCACACTATCCGTAGGAGTCACCAACTAGAGAGATGGTCAGCGACGACATTCAATTTCCCGCTCTTATCTTTGACTTCGATGTCAAACTCTTGAAGTAGAAGAATCCAGCGCAATAAGCGAGGCTTGGCTTCTTGTTTTGTAAATAAGTATTTGAGAGCGGAGTGGTCTGTATGCACGATGACTTTGCTTCCCCATAAGTAAGATCTGAACTTATCGAGGGAGAAAACTATAGCCAGAAGTTCTTTTTCGGTGGTCGTATAGTTTTTCTGGGCGTCGTTTAGTGTTCTGCTGCATAAGCGATCACCTCAAGATTTTCTCTTTTTTCTGGCATAGAGCTGCCCCCACGGCGTAGTCACTTGCGTCACACATGATCTCAAACGGAAGAGACCAATCAGGTGGTATGACACAGGTGCTGACACCAATTTTTGTGTTATAGTTTGGAAAGCAGCTGAACACCTTTCATCAAAATGAAACGGGGCATCTTTCTGTAGCAGGTCGGTCAATGGTTTGCTGATTTTGGAGAAGTCCTGTAAACCGCCGATAAAATCCTGCATGCCCTAGAAACGCTCGTATATCTCGAACTGTAGTTGGTGCTGGTAACTTCTCGATAACCTCTACCTTGGCTTTATCCACCTCTATTCCTTTTGCTGATATTTTATGTCCAAGGACGATCCCGTCCTTGACCATAAAATGACACTTCTCCAGTTTAAAACGAGATTCGTATCCTCACACCGTCTTAGGATTAAATCAAGTTGTGCCAAGCATTTGTCGAAACTAGAGCCATAGACTGAGAAGTCGTCCATAAAGACTTCTATGCTCTGCTCGATGAAGTCAGCAAATATTGCTTGCATACATCTCTGGAAGGTAGCAGGGGCATTGCATAGACCGAAAGGCATTCGTCTTGTAAGCAAAGGTACCGTAAGACAAGTGAAGGTTGTCTTTCCTGGTCCTCTGTGCAATTGGTATTTGGAAAACCCCGAGAACCCATCTAGAAAACAGTAGTACTCTTGCCCTGCTAGCCGCTCCAACATCTGGTCGATAAAGGGGAGAGGGAAATGATTCTTCCTGGTTGCCAAGTTCAAATGCCGATAGTCAATACACATGCGCCATCCTGTGATCTTTCTTTGAGGGATAGTCTCTCCCTTTTCATTAATAACAGCTTCGATGTCCCCCTTCTTAGGGACAACTTGAACAGGACTGACCCATGGACTGTCAGAAATTGGATAAATGATGTCCGCGTCAAGGGTTTCAGAACCTCCTTTCGAACTACCTCCTTGAGGTTAGGTTTAGCCGGCGCTGATTCTTAAGTTTTTTCCTCCATGTAAATATGGTTGCGTGCAATAGGAGGGATCAATTCCTTTGATATCAGCGATAGTCCACCCGATTGCTGTCTTGTGCTTCTTTAGTACCTCGAGTAACCTCGTTTCCTCCCCGGAATTCAGAGAAGAGGAAATTGACAGGCAAATGGTCATTTTCAGCTAGGAAAGCATACTTGAGGTTAGGGGTATTTCTTTAAGCTCGAGTTTAGGTGGTTGTTCCACTGATGGAATTGATTTTTGAGGTTTTCTGTCTAGTTCTTCGATTGTGGCCGGTACGCTTGATAACCAGCCCTTCCTTTTTCTACATACGCGCATGTGCGTTAACTTCTGGATCCTCCATCTTTTCTTCTAGAGAAGTAAATATACATACGCTCTAGCGGTTCAGTTTCAGCTTCAGAGATGGAAGATGGGGAATACATGTCCTCATCTGTAGCAAAATCGCTTTCCTCCTCCTCATCATCTGTGAATCCCACTGTCTAGCATGAGGAGAAAAGTTTGAGCTTTTCTTCATCATTTTTTGCATGTCGAATTCAATCGTTTCATCCTCGTACCGAAGAGTGATTTTTCCATCATGGACGTCAATGATGGCTTTGGCGGTACTTAGAAACGGTCGACCTAGAATCAAGGGGACCTCAACATCATCATCCATTTCTAGAATGACGAAATCACTGAAAGATAAAGCGAGACACTCCAACTACCAGATCCTGGACTATGCCCATGGGCTTGATCTCTGATCTGTCTGCTAGTTGGAGTTTGAAAGGAACCGGTTGCATTTCTCCTCCTTTAACTTTCAAGAAGGTGGCGTATGGCATGATATTAATGCTGGCTCCTAGGTCGCATAGACCACTTCCACAGTCCACTCCTCCTATAAGACACGGGATCACGGGATTTCCCGGATCTGTTGTTTTGGAGGGAGTGCTCGAAGAAAGGGCTGCAGAGCATTCCTCTGTGAGGTGCACTGTTTCTTTCCCAGGTTTCTTCTTCTTCTTTTCAAGAGATCTTTTAGAAATTTGGTAGTTAGGCATCTCTTGCAAAGCATCAAGTATAGGTATGTCGAGAGTCAGTTTCTTGAAAATGCTCAAGAATTTGGAGAACTGCTCATCTAGGTGTTTCTTTTCATTCTGTTGGAAAGGGAGTTCACTGTTTTTATGAGTGGAAGTTGGGATGTCGATTGTGACTCGAGATGGAGGTGGAGTAACAGGAGTAGGAACTTGGATTTCTGAGGGAGGTGAAGTTGGTTTGGTGGTTTCATCAACATTGATATAGGAATCTTCAAGATTTTCTTTTTCTTTTCCTTTGCTGGTGGCAAGTTCCCTTCCACTCCTTAAAGAGACTGCACACAAGTTTGTTGATTGTAATGTGCCATCGTCTATAAGGACTGAATTTGCTTGTTCCTTTGGATTGGGATTAGTCTGTGAAGGGAATTGACCAGGTGTCTTTGTTGAGTAGTAACTGTTGGATCTGAGATTGCAAGGCTTTTTGGTCTTTGCGCAGAGCTGCGACCTCTTCTTGCGTATCTCGGGATTTACCCATCATCGCCTTAAACATCTCCTGCATCTGAGACATATCAGACTCAGGATTCGAAGGAGGTTGAGTTGGTCGACTCGATGAAGCTTCATTGCCATAAGGCTATTGTTGATATTGCCTCTGGCCTCCTTGGAAATTGGATTGAGGTCTGTAGTTTTGGGATGTTTGTAGGGTATGTGGGTTTTGGATATTTTCTGTGTTTGAGTAGTGAAGGTTGGATTGCATGTTACGTTGCCAAGGTTGTCTGTACCCTTGATTGTTGGTGATGTAGTTTGCTTCCTCCGCTGCTTTCATTTCTTGTAGTTGGGGGCATTGATCATAATCATGAGGCCCGCAACATTGCGTACAAGAATTAGTTGGAGATGGTTGGGATTGAGGAGCATAGCCTGGAGGGGTAGTAGGTGGTCGGGAAATCATCGACTTAGCTTGCTGAGGGAAGGAATTCATAGCCATCTGTTCAACCACTTTCTGCAAAGTACTGACTTTTGTTGCCTGTTGAGCATTGCTTTCCATGAGTTGCTCATGGCTTTTCATCAATGGTCGAACTTGTTATCACTCTCCCCAACATGATATAGTCCTGGAGTACCGCTCCTTGATCCACCGGAGGCCCAGTCTCTGATTTCCTCACAGAGAGATTCCATGCTGTTCAGAAATTGTGCTCCTGGCTTTTTCAGAATGTCAGCCCCTAACGAAGATAACACCATTGTTCTGCACGGACCGATCAAGCCCTTTAGAACAATTGTGATACTTGTTCTTTCGTCAGACCATGGTGAGGACAAGTGAGTAGTAGTCCTTTGAAGCGATCCCAAGTTTCACAAATATTCTCCGACCCAGGTTGCTTGAAATTATAAATTTCAGCAATCATCTCCAATGTTCGGCTCGGGGGTAGGAATTTGTCGTAGAACTTGGTGGCCATGTCGTCCCATGTACCGATGGTACTTGGTGTTAGGCTATGATACCACTTGCTCGCGTTTCCCGTCAGGCTGTGTGGGAATAATGACAATCTTGCATATTGAAGTACTGCATCGGTCGCAGTAAGACTATTGGCATGTTGCAAGAATTTTGTAACATGTAACAGGGCTTCGTCTGGACTGGTGCCATCAAACATGCCCAACTCCTTCACACATCTGATTTGATGATACGGCTTCAGTTTCTGCCACTCATCGTATTCAGATGGGCTAAGGTGAGGAAGGATGATAGCAGGCTGCTGTCCTTGGTTAGACGGCCTGTTAATATTTCGAACCGTTGCTGGTGTAGCTGCCATGTTAGCTTCCGGGTCAGAATCTATCACTGTGGTGGTATTTCGTTGAGTTCGTCTCTGCCTTAGGGTACGCATAAAGGTTCTCTCGATCTCTGGATTATAACCGACCGTGTGATTATTAATATTTTCTGGGAGACTGTTTGACCTGGTAAAAGGCATTCACCACTCAAAACAGAGAAAAGAACTGGTTATACGTTAGAATAAATAAAAAATGTTAGGAATTAGTAGACAGAAATTTTAAGTTAGTAGTTAGGGACAATGGAAAGAAATGACAGAAAATTGAAATGACAATGGAACGAAATGACAATGGAATGAAATGACAATGGAATGAAATGACAATGGAACGAAATGACAGAAATTTTAAGTTAGTAGTTAGAGACAATGGAATATTAAAGGACAATGGAATTGAAATGACAATGGAAAGAAATGACAGAAATAAATGACAATATATTAAAATGTCAGAAGTCCGATGTCCAAAGTTAGATCAGAAGTCAGAAGTCCGATGTCCAAGTCAGATGTCCGAGATTATATGTCCGAAATTGGATTAACAGTTTTTTTTTAATTTTTTTTTACTATATTAACAGATTATTATAATATAACAGGTGAATTAACCGGGGCTTAGGGACTAGATTAAATCAAGTCCCCGCAACGGTGCCATTTTGCAGAATGGATTTATCGTGAGTGATTAGTACTGGTGAAATTGATAAAGAAAGAAATTAATACTCAAAATATCCGTCGGGCTGCAATAAAACCCGGTCGCAGTAGTATAGAAGACAGAAGCGGCCGGGGTCAAACCGTGGACTTATAGCAAGATAAAATAGTTCCTAAGCTTGTCACAAAAGGGGAAAGTTAATTGACTTGTTTTAGAGAAATATTAAGCAGATTAGAAAACTGAGTGCAGATGAATTAAATGGAACTCCGGGTTTAGGTTTTATATAATCTGATTAATTATGCTATCTCTAACCGTTTTAATTTATTAGTTTGGCAAAATTCCTGTTATTATCCTAAGGACTAAGTCATAGACCCTTAAGAACTCGTTTACCAGAAAATGCTCGGTCTAATCAAGGTTCGAGCAATACTATGTAAACGGACGTTAAATTCGAGGAATTATAATTGCATCTGAAAATACTAACCTATTAAATCATAATAAGCTTTCTCCAGATTTACGGCTTAATTAACCTGTCTATTTATCACCTGGTCTGATCAAAATAGACTTAGGAAAGCATTTTAATAAATTCATGTAATTTATTAAAATGGTGAGAGAAAACCTTTAAGCGTAACAAACTGTATTTTATTAACCGGTAGAAATATTGATTACATAATTAAACAACCATAATTAAAACCTTTGCCCGAAGCAAATCCTCCTTAGCCTGACATATTAAAGACAGAATAAGAAGTAGAGGAATACATCTGAGAAGATGTTTATTTCCGCTCCGCTATCTTATCTGCTAATATTTTTGACAGAGGTTGGACAGGATAACGGTATGAAGTGGAATGATTTATGGGATGAGATGTAGTATGGAATTTATGTGGATGAAAATGAGTGATTTTATGGAGAGTTTTATGGTATTTTTATGGAAAGAAAATGGCATAAGTTTGGGGTGGAACGTGTGTGTTTGTTTGAAGTAGCAGTGGTATTTTATAGAGGAGAGGAAGAAGAAGAACGACTGCAGACAGAGGTGGAAGAGCATTAATTGCTCAGGGGACAGAACGCGAAGAGTAGATAGATAAGTTGCAGGTCGACGGGCGAAGTCGACGAGCGAAGTCGACGGAGAAGAAAAACTGTTTTGCGCGAGACTTTAGTGGCGTCCGCCTCTGCGTCCGCTTCACGTCCTCACGCGGACGTCTCTGTCTTTTTCCTGTTCGCCCGGTCATTTGTGTCGTCCGCACATTCGTCCGCTTCACGTCCGCCCGCCTTCTTCTGTCCGCATCACGTCCGCCTAAGAATCATGCGGACGCCTGTGTGTCTTGTCCGCACTTGCGTCCACCCAAGATCTATGCGGTCACAAGTGTGGTCTCGACCCATTTTCTTCCAACTTTGACCGGCTCTAGATTCTTCGTTTGGACTCCGTTTTCTGAGCCGTTTACGTCTATGCGTTCGTCTCTTCGTCTACTTTACTCCCAGCTTGGTTTTCCTCATGTTAAACCAATAAATTTGTGAGATAAACAATAAAACATAAACTAGAGGAAAACTAACCGAAGTGGAGAAATGAGCAAGAAAAGTGCTAATATTATATATGAATACACCTATAAAACATGCTCATTTGGACACTTATCAGTGATATAAATTTTATCTTTGTAAAAATACAAGAATACACAACCATAACAACAAAGATTATAGAATAGCACAACCATGACAAGGTTAGCACATAAAATCATAGAATTGCACCACCCGTCGCTTACTTAGCATAAGGTGCATAATGATCATTCAAAGATATTATCAGATATCACTCACCAAAATAATCAATATCAAACAGTATGAAACATAGTAATGCCAAGTTCCACCATAAGTACAAGTTCCTTCACCATGGTACATTTTCCACTTGTCCTCGGGCACACCGGTCTTTAGACAAAAGCACTAAGACTCTCGGTCCCTTGGATAACATATTCCACCTCACCCCATGTCCAAGTGTGCACACCCCCTAAGGTAAACCATTACCATAGAGTAGATCATGATGGCTTAGCTTCAATACATTGGTATGAGCAATAATAATAAACACTAATACATTGGTAGAGTAATAATCAATAAACAACTTTACCAATTGGCTTAGACACTTCCTTGCCTCATTACTTACCTCCATGATCATAAAACACAAGTTATAACATCACGCAAGGTCATAATAACTAACCAAATCAACCACTGGACAAAAGTAATACAATAACATCAATTATAATCTCCATTGTAAACTTATTGTACATTTATGTACATCCAAGAAATTTCACCAAGTTTACTTGAATCAAGTGGTCATCTAGCTTCATATAGTTAGTACAAGCTTCAAGGATCTCTAAAACACAAGAGAATCAGCTCACATACACACTTTCATATTTGGTTACCCAAAACAACAACATGAACAATCATAAATTTACAACCGAATTTCTAGGCATCTTGTCTAGAGAATTAGCCATCTTTCCTTACCCTTATATACACCAAACACATGTTAACACACCACACTTAAACAAGATAAACCAAAAACTAAGTTGCTGGACAACCGACACAATAAACATACAAGAACAATTTAAACAACCATGTTCTTCCCTAGTTATTCTATTGTACAATTTTGTGTATCTAGGTTATTTCAACTAGTTTACTTAATTTAAGTGATCGTCCAGCCTGATTTATTTTATTTAAGCTTCAATGATCTCTTAAACACAGGAATACCAACCTCCATAGGTGCTTTCTCAAATCGGTACACCTAGGTTAACAATTATGACATTTTAATGTACACCTATATTATATTGTCATTTGGTCTAGGAAATCTTTCAAACTTACTATCCACTTTGACCTCATTGTATAGCCATCTTATTAACATCTTTTCCCTAGCAAATCAAGCTAAAAAATAATAAGAGAATGGTCAGTACACAACCATAGGTAATCAGTTGTTACAATAAACCTTAAAGCACATTTGTCTTACATTTAACTTGTTCTTGCTTACCTAACTTACCTCTTGCTCATAGCTGTGAATTACAAAAGTTAGATAGGAGGGTTTAGCCTCCAAAAATAATCTAAAACTCATCTCAACAACCAAAGATAAATAGCAAGGAGTTAGCATCAATTGAAACCGAAAACCATCACCAAGAAGATTAGTTTTTAAACCCTTGTTATAAATGGAAGTTACCTGATTCCTTCTTGCACTTTTTGTAACACCCCTACCGCTAATACCAATTTCATCGCCTAATTGACTCGTTCATCACACTAATCGCAGCGGAATCTCATTTGCAACCGGCGGGTGATACAATACCGTTAGCCGCCCATGCGACTAACAAGGATTAATTTTAAGCAGTTATGGTCTAACAGCTAAACTATACCGAGTTCCATAATTAAAATAACATAACATCATACAACTTCAATTACTTACATCATTGATTACCGAGTACTACAAGGATACTTCGAATACATCCGTTCACAGGACTAACAGATACTAGGAGTTACCACCTATCCATGTCTACCAATGTTTACAAGTTCTCAAAATACCAAAAGGGTTTACCACATGGTACCCCGGCTAATAAAAAGGCTCCAAGCCATGTATAACTCGGTACACTAATCAAAATCCGCTAACTATCAAAAGCTTGACAAAATTCAAAAGCCTGGTCACAACTCGACCCATCAGTCCTGCCGGGTACCTGTAAAGAAAATGATGGCCCCAAAGGGCTCAGCAATCTAGCTGGTATGAAATTCGCATACCCCGCGTGCTAACGGGGGTACACCGACTACCTTGTCGTTAACATGGAATTCGTTTTAATTCAACAAGCATGCAGAATAACAACACATTAAACGTTACAACAACACAGAAACACAGAGCACAACAATGAAACAAAGGATGGTTCACAGATCACAATTTCGTATCATAGTACACCCTCTAGATATCCTACCTCTCGGATAATTCTAGGGTTAAGTTAGTGTGACCTCCGGTTGAGATAGATACAATCTCACCACCGGGTTACTTCTCTTATAACCCGACAATCCCCAGCTTATCTCTTTAGACGGATAAGCTCTGCCAGTCTCACTCAAGTCGGGCACCACTATGTGGCACACGGCCCCTCAGGGCACCACTATGTGGCACACGACCCGGTAACAAGGGAGTTCGACCATGGATTTAGAAACAAACGCTCTGTTGTTTCCTCATCCTTGCACGCGTGATTCACAATCCCCCTAACCCAACTCTCGGGTTAGTAGTCGTATCCAGTCAGTCAACGTTCAACTCACAATCATTCATACATGGGACATGGCGCTTAACTAGCGGTTAGGTCCCAACATCGTTAGTTAAGTCAAGTATCGAGTTAGATTAGTTCGCAGACAATCATTAACTCATTCCAGACACTCAACCAATCACAAGGCATCAAGAAATGCGGTAAATCAGATTCGTGCGTTTATCTTGTTTAGGTGATGGCAAGCAAGCACACAAGCACACAAATCAGAGTAATCCCGGTAGCATACAGGGCATGAGAAAATCATACCATTCACCGTCGATCTCGAATCTCCGACTATCCTTCGGAGTCCAACTATTCGAATCCTATAACATACATGGAATCGGGCGGTTAATCTATAATTAACCTAACTCATTTCATCTTTAACGTTTCCCGATTTATAATCATTAACACGTTACAATTCAAACACTTCCACATAAGTTACTTTCTTCCCATTCTTTCTTAGGCTTGTTTATACCACTAATGACCATTACTTGGCATTAATTAAGTCCTAAAATCTTATAATATCAATACCATTCAAAACCCCACCTTAAAATACCATTAACACACTTTTTAAGGCAAATTTAGGTTTGTCCGAGACCTTGTCCGAGTCCCAAGTCCCGGACCCAACCTTAGGTAAACTTTCGGGGCTATTTTACATGTGATCCGGGACTTGATACTGCACTTAAGTCCCGAACCATACCTGGTTCAAACTCTCGGCTTAATTTCCTTAGTGGTCCGGGTACTTGTAAAGGAACCAAGTCCCGGACCTTGTAATGGAGTAACTCTCGGCTGGTTTAAGTGACTGGTTCGGGACTTCCTCAAGGACTTAAGTCCCGGACCATAGCAGGATTTCACAAGTTTTAATCATTTTCAATTCTTGTTTTAACTCATTTCTTTGCCCAATCTTTTCCCAATCTTTCCATACATATTCTAGCATGTTTTAACACCTTAGTGACCTTCTAAACCTCCCTAATTCATTTACTGAAATACCCCAAACTTAGATATGGTGTTTATGTAACAAACTAAGATATAAGAAGGCTAAATAATGCCTTAGAAACATTAAGGAACCATTTTAGTAAAGAAAATATAAGGAAACACCAAAAGAGCAGTTTAAGCAAAAACGTGCTCTAAGCTTGGAGAGACTTGGGTGAGCACCCAAATATCATTCTAAGACCTTAGTAATATCCTAATGGTCATTTTAAACCAATTACCAAAGAAAACCAAGCTTGAAAACAAGTTGAAACACAAAATGTGCTTTAAGGAGTCTTAAAGCACATTTTTGAAAAATTGTCTTGTAAATAGGTTTTGAGTGGCTAAATGTCCATCATTACTCTTTAATTAACATGTGTACTAATTAGTATCACATTAGGAAGTCTAAATCAATGGGAAATCAAAAATTTCACAATTATCTGCCTTGTTTAGTGAATAGTAACCAAATAATGCTAGTTTAAGACATTAGTCAAAGTAAGTCAATTAAATGGTCAACAAAGACCACAATACACCTTTTTGACCAAGGGGGCCGTTTCTTAAGTGTGACTCACCACACTTATCTAGCTAAGTAATGAATAAAGCAAAAGTAAGTAAATTCACTATTCACCTTTAACATAAATATCTTACCTTTACTTACCTCTCTCCTCACCTCTTCATTCTCTCTTGTTCCCACTGGTTTTGAGCTGCTCCTCTCTTCTTCTCCAACGTGAAGAACAACCTCCATGCTAGCTTCACCTTCCTTTGATTACTACTTACTCATTTTAGCTCCAAAATCAAAACCAAGTACATATATCTCTTAGTTAGCTCAAGCTCTTCCTTTCTATCTTTTCAAAACTTCAAGAGCCTCATTTTGGAGCCAAGGCAAACTACCATTAGAGGAGGAAACTCAAGCTTGGAGACTCCATTAGCTTCTCCATTCTCTTAAGGTAAAGAATATGTAAGAAAATCTAGGTTTCCATCATTTTCTCTCCATGTCCGAAAATTATCACTCATGGGGTTCCATTTTTATGCCTTGTTCTAGCTTGTTTTCTACTCTCCAAAGGATAGGAGGTCCTTCTTGCTTCATATCCAAGCTTGTCTTGAGGAACCAAGGTAAAACAATCAATTTAATACCTTAAAACATTTTAACCTAGGTTTTTATTCCTTAAGGTTAGAGTGTTGTTTAGTACTCATTGGAGTCATTGAATGTTGGTTAGAACATTGGCAAGGAAAGTTTAAGTGGTGACCGAGATTGAGCAAGGAAAACCTAAGGAGGAAAGTTTGTGAAGCTTGGAAAAAGAACAAGGTAAATGTCTTACCTTAAGGTGTTTAATGCATTAAGGGATGGGATTTAGGTATATGATGAGTGTAGCTTAAGGTTTACATTATAAAAGGGCTATATATAACCTAGGAGAAAGAACAATGACTATACTTGTGAACTTTTGACTAATGAGCAAATGAGAAAAAGAGATAGTTTAAGAATATCAAGGTGAATTACAAGAAGCATTTTATTTCAATGGGAGCCTTGTGTGTGTATTCGCAGGTTAAAGACAAATATATGTGGAAATTCAGTGGTTAAGATTATTGTCATTTAAGGGCCTAAGTGCCAAGCATTTAAGTTTATACACTATATGATGATGTGGTGTAGTTTTGGTGTACAATGTGTGTTAAGATGTTGTAATGAGAATTTGAGTGATCTTGGTTGTTTGATGGTGAAAAACCAAGTGTTTGGGTGTAACAATGTACTAGAGAACCCATGGCAAAATTTAGTGAAGAACTTAAGTGTTTAAGATGTTCTAAGGAGATTTCATGACTAAGGAAGTACTAGGAAGTTCTAGAGGTTGTCTTGATGAAAAAGGGTGAGATTAAGGTGTTTTAATGAGTTATAATGACTTAGGCATCACTATGAAGGATTTAGGAATCAAAAGAATGTACTTGAGTATTTAGGACTTAGGCAAATGTTGGTAAACAACTAGGAAGGAAATAATGTGTTGATGGATGGAAGCATAAGCTTGTGAAGGAACTTTAAGTAGATGCATAAAAGAGTTTTAGATGGTGAAAGATGATTGGGAGATGATGTTATAGTGGTGAGGAAGCATTTGGCATAGTGGGTACATTAGGTATGAACCACCACCTAGAAACCTAAAGAGAAACATTACAAGTGTTGACATTATTGCAAGGAAATAAATAATGACTAAGGTGGATATTGATGAGTGATTAAAGGAGTTTAGTGGAGGGCTTAAGGTGTGTTTTAAATGCCCAAACAAGGTTAGACCATGCTAGGAAAGGAGATAAATGTTTAAGGATTTAGAAGATGGGTATTTTGGCCTGTCCGAACTTCCGTCCGAATTTGGAAGCTCGGACATGCCCTGTTGCAATTTAACCTTCTGAGTCTCGGCCAGTGTCCGGACTTCCGTTCGACCTTGGAAGTTCGGACACTTGAAATTTTTCCTTTGAAATTTCCCTCGACCTATGTCCGAACTTAGGGAAGCTCGGACATATGTTCGGACACCTGAAACTTTTCCTTTGAATTTTCCTCGACCTATGTCCGAACTTAGGGAAGCTCGGACACATGTTCGGACACACGTCTGATTGCACCCTTTTTGAGTCTCGACCTCTGTCCGAACTTGGGAAGCTCGGATACAAGATCGGACGCGGAGCTGTTTTGGCCAAAAAAAAAACTTTGTTTAAGGTTAGGAAATGGTGGGAATGATTAGGTATTGATGTTATAAGGCTATTAAGGACATGTTTGGTGGGTGTAATGGTCATTAAGTGGGTGAGTAAGTGTAATAGATAATGAGGAAATGATGCACCTAGGAGTTAAGTTAAAAACCATAAGGCTTAGTGAAAAACAATGAGTAAAAGTTGATGTCTAGGGAGGCTAAGTAATTGTATTGAGTTGAATTGAATAATAACCCAAAACTGAATGAATGTTTTAGGATTGGTGAATAGGGACTTGGAAGGAGATAAACCAAACAATCGTCGACGGTGAACGGTACAATCTTTCTTGTGACATGCTTGCTAACGAGGTGTCCCTCGGCTTGTGTGCTATCTGTTTACTTGCTATGACTAAGACAAGATAAAGCATGCAACCGGTTATATTTGTTCTCGTTGTGTATGTGTTTTCTTTACACTAACCCACGAGACTTGAGATTGTTACTAACCAAGTTTAGTACTTACTGAGTTAAGGATAAGAATTAAGTATTGGTGATTGTTGGTTAATACCCGTTAAGGTTTAACTAACCCATGGTGTGTAAGATTTCTGCTAACTGGAACTTGAGTGAGGAAACCCGGGACTGACTCCGGTCATGCATGCTAAGGAAAAGGGGGACGGTATCTGAATCAGATCCGCCCTCCGCTTAAGGACTTGTCTTCGGACTTGTTGCCTAGGGCCGGTTGCCGGCTCAGCTACGCTGGACTCCCGTCCAAGGTAGGTGGCATTAAGATGGTGCGGTAGGATCACCTAAATCCTAGGTTTGAGATTAAGCTACAACCATTTCCTTTCTAGGAACGGTTTGTATACTGAGATTAAGATAAGGTTAAGATTGAGGTAAGATAAGGAACTGAGGTTAAGGAAATCAGGACTAAGGAGGGGGTTACTAACCCGCTTGATAAGGGAACGCTCGTGTCGTTCATTGTATGTGAACCATGTATGTTCATCTGTGGATTGTTGTTATTGCACTTCATATCATGCTTGTGTACTTAATCAATTTCCATGCTATCGACAATTAGTCGTCGTAGCCCCGTTAGCTTGGGGGCCATGAGAGGGAGTACCAGCATTCGTGCTGACCCCCTTTGGGGGCTGTTTTTACACTTGCAGGTAAGAGGCCCATGAAGTCGCACCACGAGAGTAGGAGCGGTTAGACTTAGGATGGGTTGTTTATTTTGAGTACGGGTTGCGCTTGTGCTCCCGTCTGTTTATATTGAAACTGTTGTAAGTTTGTAACTATGACTTAGATACTTAAACTCGGTTGGTTGGTGGTATTTTGGTTGGTGGTATTCTGGATGGTGATGTTTGGGTCGGTTGTTTACTTTGGATAAGTGTTGTAAATTTGATAAGGCCGGTATGTTCTAACGATCAGACCGTGGCAAGGTCCAGGTGTTTGTTATTTCCGCTGCGACGAATTCGATTAAATGTTAAGATTTGCGACAACCACGATTGGCTTTGGACGGGGTGTTACATTTACTAACTCACCACTCAATTCTAGGTTTAATTACACAATTTTCTCACCTTCAATTTCAGCACTTAGTTTTCCAAGTTCCATGTTACAGATTTTAGCTCTCATTCTACCACTCAATGCTTCCTCAACTAATGTCATTACTAGGGTTGAACTTGCATCATTTTCACTGCTTGTTGTACTCAAACTACGCCATTCTCAAATCTAGTTTCCTAGGTGATTAACCATTTCAACTTGAACTCTAAAACATACCTAGTTATCCTAGGTTATTTTTTTCTCAACAACACACTCAAGTCCCATAATTTCTAGACAAAATTTGGCAGGGTTTCCCTAGAATTCTAGGTATTCTCAAAACATTATTTTGCTCACACAATTCCGTTTAGCATCCCTGTTTATTCAAGACAACAACAACACTTATAATTCCAGCACATTCACAACTAAACCAGCTAGGCCTCAAGGCCTTTGATCATCACATCAACATACTAATATAATCCCATCTCTTTATCACAATCCCAACAACATAAACAACTCTAAAGCAAGATAATTTAATACTACAAGGCAATGTAATAATCTATTCAAGGTAATTCAATTTACCTTAAGTTTCCTAGTTTTCTTCTTCCTTCCTTTCTCTTCTCCTCCTTCTTGCTCTTTCTCTCTTTATTTCTTGTTTAAACCGGCCAAGCTACAGCCACATTCCAAGGGATACACACAAGACTAATAAATCTCCAAGTTCCTTATCAAACCCTAAGATTTTACAAGAGTATGTTTAAGGTTTATATTGGGAGATTACCTTCAAGTCTTTGGATCGAGAGTTTGGCAACAAGACAAATAGAACTCCAGCCCTTCTTGAAGGCCAAAACCGGCTGGGACATGGGAGAAGAGGGAGCTCAAAAATCTAGAATTTTGAAAGTCAAAGAAAGACTAGAAATGGAGAGTTTTTGAACTTCTCTCTTACCTTAAACAACAAAGGAGTAGTTCTAGATCAAAATGGGCTCCTTCAACCTTCAAATGAAGCTTCATCCATGGTGGTCAAGTGTGAGGTTTTATGATTTTGAAAGGTGAAAATTAATCCCCGAGATGAGATGAATTTAATGGTGTGATTTTTGTGAAGTTTGGACTTTGTTTGTGCCTTGAGAATGGAAAAAGAAGAAGGGAGCTGGAAGGGGTTTAGCAAATCGCCATTAATGGCTTGAAGAGGAAGGAGAGAGTTCTGATGGGGGAAAAACGTGAGTGAAAAGAATGAGAAGGGGAGAGAGAGAAAATAAAAGTCATCTTGTACTATTCCCCTTTTTACTTTAATATTTTTGTCCTCTAGTGCCTAATAGATAATTAAAGAAGGGGGGGAGAGTACTGGAAACCGTCCCCCACACACACAAATGAGTTTTCTGATTTTTATTTACAAAGGGGAAGGTTAGTTTGGTTTTATTACACTCAACACCCCACAAGTTCTCGTTTTTGCACTATTCACTAACCGGAACCCGTTTTCTGGAATTTTCTCGTTTAATTAATTTTAATGGCTCTAGACCTTCACTTACGTCTAATTATAGATATTTGATTGACTAAAATTATTATGGGTCTATTTAACCCGCTTAAAGTCGCGTTTTACCGGTTTTCTCGAAAAACGCGCTCTAAGGTTCGTTTGTGTTTTTAATCCGTTTTATGGATCCGTTCTCTTCGGGAATTGTTCCCACATATTTATTTAGGCATAATTAAGCTTCTGAAATTCTCATTAGCCTAATTAATCACTATTTTTAATTTCGGGGTATTTCAATTTTCTTGCTAAATTCCTTAAGATCTCCACAGCTTAATGATCTTCCTTTCACCTAAATTCCTCCAGCACTTGGGCTTATTTCTTCTCCTTCTAGCTGGTGCAAACAACACCACCCACCAGCAGGTTGCTCTTGGTTGTGCACTAGTCTCCTTTGTTGTTAGTTTTCTTCTAGTTTCTAGCTTCCTTTTACTACTTTGGGCCTACGTGAGTGAAGAGGTAGAAGAGAGGTTCAGGAATGGAGAGAATGATCTTGCCGACAACAACTTGAAGAAATGAGAAGATACTTTCCATTCAACAAGGTTACTTGCTAATGTAATGACACCTACTATGTGTTGGCTTTTAATTTTCATTGGTATTATTTGTTGGCTGGCGTATATGAGGCCACGTAATCTTGTGACTAAGCAAAGGAGGGCGGTTGCTCTTGGCTGAAGAGGATCAACATGATTTAAAAGATTACAAGATGACAAATTTTATAATTACTACAATATGAAATCGGTAACACTAAATATGGGTGAGTTAATTTCACATGTTGCTTCATTGCTTATGAGTGAGTAATGGCTGCAAGGGAAGTCGGCTATATATACTAATAAATCTGGGTATAATAATGACAATGATTATATAAGACAAATGTGTTAATTAGGTGACATGTAACATTGTTACATGGCTGAAATGTAACAAAAATGACGACAATGTAGGCTGTTGTACAAGGCTTTGTTTTGCTTTGTTTTTGCTGGAAAATGAAGGTTACTTAAGGATGAAGAAGGTTCTAGTTTGGCTGTCCACATTAAGGTATAAAATGGGTAATGATAACAAGAGAATAAACTAGCTAACTATGTACATTTGCAACCGGTAACATGGGTTGTACATGTCATTGTTGCGATTGTAATAATGGTACATCTAACATGATTTTTTTGTCTACTAACATGTTAGCTAATATTCCAGCTAAATATCTTAGGTTATACTAGGAATAAGAGAGAATAACACTAACTAGTTATTTCGTGTTCATTCTAGCACATATTGTACATGTTTCGAATTTACGTTTATACAAGTTAGGAATTTAATGACTTCTATGGAAGGTAAAATGGTTACTATAATGTCTAGGTGTCTTTTAACTTCATTTATATATTTCTAACTCATGATCATAACTAATTCCTAATGTACTAACTTATGTTAATTCCATATAAATACAAGCGCACATACAATAACAAAGAAAGGTATATCTTGTAGCTAGGGTTTTCTAGGGTGTTTCAATGCGGGGTTGGTAGCTGGTAGTTCAGCTGGTTATGTTCATAACATAGATCATGTTGGTTATGATAGTCAAACCAACAACAATCAAGCTATCAACAATGTTGACAATGTATCCCCTCTGCTCCATTTGTGATCCAACCTATCAGTATCCCTGCCAGTTCTAAGCAAGCAGATTGGGATGAGTTAATAGAAGTGACCAGTTTGGGTGTACCCCATTGTGGGAGGAGGGCAAAGTTGTAGTCTATTCGTGATGTTGCTGTTGATAAGAAGAAATCAAAAGGTAGTAAGGGTAAGTCTATTGTGATGTTGAAGGAAATCAATGACTTGAAAGGTGGCCTTAATGATAAGTTGTGTAATGCTACATCCATGATCTATGACTTACATAAACCAGTTTCACTTCCAGATCCAGTCATATCAGTGCAACAAGCAATTACCAAGATAAGGAGTGTTGGTGGGTTCACCAAGAAGATGATTGTGCACGCCACATTTGTCTTATCTGATAGAAAACAGAGGGTTTCTTTTATGACACTAGAGGATGACGAAGAGATTTATGAGTGAGTGCATCAAGCTTACTACGACAAGTATGACTACTTGAGGGCTATGGATCACCTCATTCTAATTTTCTTCTCTCTTGGTAGATCAATATGAAATGGGGACACTACTTGAAACAGGGGAATTTTCATTTTGTGGGGCCTATAAATAATAATCTTTATCTTCTTAGTAATCTAGTAGCAAAACAGTAGTCTAGTCAATAGTTTTGAGGGTCACTGTCTTCTGGAACTGGGAGGTCGTATCATTGGATCAATTCAAATCACTATAGGTGCTCTACAGTAAGAGAAGTTCTTGTACCACTTCAGCATACACCATTAAGGTATATCAATTCCTCGGCTATGTAATTTTGTATCTTCTTGATATATAATGTGAATATGTTGGGTTAAAAAAAACCTACTAACAAAGAGGAAGGCGGGATCGCGCCATTCGGGCTAGGGCTGACAATGGGTCAGGTTCAGGTCGGGTGAACCTTCACCCGCACCCGTCACCCATTTCCACCCGCTCCACCCGAACCCGACCTATCACCCGATAAGGATCACCCCAACCCGCAGGTGGAACGGGTGATAAATGTGTAAGATTTTTTGTTGTGTATTTGAAATACCCCAAATCTAGTTAATACCTTAAAACTGTTAAATAACGAAGAATTGATCTAGAAACAGATCGTTTTAAGTACGCATGCTAATTTATGCATGCAAACGTTTACGTAAATAATATTATGCATGTGCATGCAAACTCATGCACGCAAGCGTAGCGTAAAAATAGTCGTTTTACCATAAACACTTACGGGCGTAATTTTATTAACGCCTTAACATATTCTTTCAAAACGTTTATGTACGTTTAACAACGAGGATTAAACTCCTTACATAACGAGCTCGATAAAGAGAGCGACAACAAGGAAAGATTAACACGGACGTTTATACAACTCATAAAATGACAACGTTCAATCCACAAACGCTAATATAATGTCATCTTCACGTACACATATAAACGCTTACGTACGAACATTAACGGGCATTAAACCCCTTACGAAACAAGCTCTATTAAGAGAGCGTCACCCGGGAAAAATATATACGAGCGTTTATACGACCCGGTACACAATAACGTTCACTGTAAAAATGTGAAAAATACTAATGAGCAACGTAAATATTTTACGATTGCCTAAGCATTTATAAATGCTAAAATAAATTGATATACACATTTAAACAATGTCACAACTTGTGTTACATAATTTTAATACTTAATATATATCCTAAATACATGGGAAATGTTATAACATCAAATATAACACAAAGTTTACAAGTCCAAAATCTGTACATTAATGCCGATTTTATATGGCATATTTGGACATGTTTTTACACACTTTTACTTAGTAAAACAATTAACTACCTAATGTACCTACCTTATATAAGAGTATATATTGTTAAGAAAAATTAAATATACTAATATACACCATATGCTTTACGGTGGAATTTTATGCTCATAATCAAATGGGAAAAATCTGTAGCATACCGTATGCTTAGGTACTAAATGGAACTCAAAATCTGGAATAAACATCACCTCATTAACGGTAATGCTTAAGCCTTTAATGAACAAAAAAAATCTGTACAACCACCATGTATTATACGATAGTCTTGTACCATGATTAGCTTAATTAGCAACTAAAGAAAAATATGTAACATCTACCATGAATTAACGGTTATAGGTACTAGTATTAACAACTAAAATCTGTAATCAAATACACCTATACTATCGGTAATATACTAGCCTAAGTAACAACTAAACTCTGTAGCAACTCATATCATTACACAGCAATAGGCTAGGCTATAGTTAGCGATATAAATCTGTACAAACAAGCACTTATAACCAACGGTAGTGCTCATATGTTTAACAAAAGAAATCTGCATCAATTAACCTATGTCTACTATAGCATGTGAGACTTTAATTAGCACTAAAAATATGTACTCACATCACCAACTAAAGCTAGTGGAAATTAACGGAATGGAGTATATGATTAATGTTAGTTCAAGCTCATTATTGAGCAACAAAATCGGTAGTAATGTAGTAGCATGTTGGGCATGTGTTAATAATTGATTAAATCTGTAGCAATGACCACTTGCTCATTAATTAACAAAGGGAACAACACTAAACTACCTAACTAACGTGGTGCATGTGCCCAAGATTGTTAAGATGGGTATGTATACCCGTTGTTATTTTATTAGCCGTTGAGTTAACTTACTGCTGTATATATATATGTGTATTAGTTAGTGGGTTAAGTAACATACTTAATAAGTAAAGAACATCAGTGTATAACATATTCTTTCTCCTTCACAGTAATATTAATCTATCGTTCTTTTCTCTCGCTCTCTTTCTCTTCGAGTTTCTCCATTCTCTATGCCTATCGAAGTGAGTCGAAGCTCCAACCAGTGCTGAGATCTAGGGATCTTTTCATGGTATCTGAGCAACCAGCACGGGAGTAGATCCATTCGGCGATTGCGAAGTCGATTCTTGAATTAAAGAGCGGCGACAGGCGCGATGTCGGATGATATGGGCGAGAAAAATAATCAGAAAGGGAAAGGAGTCGAGGAGACCGAGAAGGCGGAAAGCAGCGCAAGCAGGATGGATAACTTCGATCCATTCTTCTTGTCGAATTCAGACCACCCAGGAATGCTTCTGTCTGAAAAATTTGACGGAACTGGGTTTAGGGCTTGGAAGCAAGGAATGGTAATCGCGTTGGACGCCAAGAATAAAATGGGTTTTGTCGAAGGAACGATAGAGAAGCCTTCAGAGAGCGACCCCAAATTCAAATCTTGGAAACGTTGCAACTCGATGGTGACTTCGTGGATTCTTGCCGGGCTCAACAAGGAGACTGCCAGGACTCTTCTTTACTGTCCAACTGCGGCTCAGTTGTGGAAGGAGTTAACCATGAGGTTCGAGGAAGCAAATGCGGCACAAATCTATTCCCTGCACCAGAAGCTCAACGAAATACGACAAGAAGAGGACACCATTAGTGCCTACTACACGCGAATCAAAGAAATCTGGGATGAAATCGATACTTCGGAGGAGATTCCAAACTGCGTGTGCGATGCTGCTTCGGGATATAAGGACATCTTTAAGAGACAGAGAGTTATACAATTTCTGATGGGAGTAAACGAAAGATTTGCCATCGTAAGAGGAAATGTCCTCATGATGAGTCCACTTCCCACCATAGACCAAGTATACTCTCTGTTGGTTCAAGAAGAGAGACAGAAGATTGTTTGCTCAACTGGAAGAGGAGAGAACGGGACTGGTTTGGGTGCATTGAGCTTCATGACAGAAACCTATAGACTAAATTCTAAACCACTATCAGAACAAGGAGGGAAAGCGGGTAAATCTCAATGCAATCACTGCGGGAGAAACGGGCACACATCAGAAAAATGCTATCAAATTATCGGCTACCCACCCTCCTGGAGGAAAGGAAAAAGGTCCACAGTCGCGAACGCGGATACTACACAAAGTAATGCGAACCAAGAAGAACCAGCCACCAAGACTTTCACTCTTGAGCAAGTGAACCAGCTCTTGGCTCAATACTCAAAGAACCAGCAGACCGAGACTGATCAAGGAAATTCGACTTGCAGCTTCGTTGGTACTGTTTCTAACTTTAACGCTCATTCTTCTCTGTTAAATTCACCAGAAAATGCGAATAGAGATGCACATTTACTAAGAAATAAGAAGAGAAACATATTTAATAAGTGGATCCTTGATAGCGGAGCAACAGAGCATATGTGTTGTGATATTGGTAGGTTTATAAGTTATAGGTCTCTAAGTCACACCCACACAGTGGGGATGCCTGATGGGCACCCACAGGAAGTAAGAATTGTGAGAAATGTCAAAATCAACCAACATCTGATTCTAAACAATGTGCTTTTTGTCCCAAACTTCAAATTTAACCTAATTTCTATAAGTAGGCTGGCAAAACAACTAAAGGGAAGGTTTTTCTTTGATGATGCTTGCTGTTTATTTCAGGAATGTAGTTCAAATCTTGAACAAGAAGTTGGGAGACTTTCAGAAGGTCTATATCTGTTGGATGAGAACTTCCTTTCTGATCATAGTGTTAACTTCCCTTTGAATGCTTGTAATGTGTCTCGATTAATAGATTCATTTGATTGTAGAGATGAAGTCAGCTTATGGCATCATAGAATGGGCCATTTACCTATAGGAAAACTGAAAAGAATAGGGTTATTTGAAAGAAGATTAGGGAACAAGCAGTTTCTATGTGAATCATGTTGTAAAGCTAAGAGCCATAGGCTCCCTTTTCCCATCAGTTCTATTCAATCTAGTGAAATTTTTGAAATCATTCACATTGATCTGTGGGGTCCATATGGAACCAAAACCCATGACAACTTTGTATACTTCTTGACTTTTGTTGATGATAAATCTCGTGCCACTTGGGTTCACTTAGTCAATCAGAAATCCCTCTGTTTTTAGATAATCAAACACTTCATAGAAATGGTGGAAGTCCAATTTAAAATGAAGGTTAGGATAATAAGAAGTGACAATGCATATGAGTTAGGCACTTCAAAAGAAGGAACTGAATACCTAAGGTTAAAAGGAATACAACATCAAACATCATGTACACATACCCCACAACAGAATGGAATAGTAGAAAGAAAACACCGACATATACTAGAAACTGCAAGAAGTTTAATGTTGCGTTCTGGTATGCCTTTGAAATTCTGGGGTGAAAGCATTTTAACATCTGTTTATTTGATTAACAGAATGCCACTTGATGTTTTGAAAGGAAAAAGTCCTTATGCTGTTATATATGAGAAAGAACCTGATTATAATATATTGAAGTGTTTTGGATCTCTTTGCTTTGCTCACATAAATTCTCCTATACATGACAAGTTTGCTGCAAAATCAGTAAAGTGTGTGTTTTTAGGCTACCCACCGAATAAGAAGGGATTTAAACTTTTTGATTTAGACAATAACAAGGTAATTGTCAATAGAGATGTGCAATTCTACGAGAACGTTTACCCATTCAGAAATGATCATGAAACAGTTATAGAAAGGAAACAACAGATGGATTCTGTTACAAGTAATCCCTTATCAAGGTCTGTAGATTCTGTTGTAGATGGCCCCTTGTCAAAGTCAACAGAAGAAAGGGAAGAGAAAAGAAAACAGTTTCCTATGACAGATGATTCTGATGATTTTGAACTCATACCTGTTACTGATAGTTTACATGAGGAAAATGTAGAACAGGAAATGGACACAACAAATGAAAGTTCACAACACCAAGCAGAACCAACAGAAGATGAAGCACACATGGAGCAAGGAGAAACAGGGCTTAGAAGATCAACAAGGGAACGGCAGCAGCCTGGTTATCTACGAGATTATGTGCTCAGCAATGTCCTTAATCAGGACCAAGAGAAGTCTTCTGATCCCTTTTCTTCTCTGTTTTATGATAGATTATTAGCAATGCATAACAGACCTGAAACTGACATTCATCATTCAGCATGTGCTATTCCCATGTTTCAACCTAATGAGATTTGTATTGTTAAATCTGATGCATGTAGTTTGAAAGGGAAAGTAGATTATACATGTTGCATTGCTAGGATAGATAAAGAAAGGGAACCACAAGATTATTATGAAGCAGCAGAGAGTGAAAACTGGATAAAGGCTATGAGAGAAGAAATAGATGCATTAGAAAGAAATAAGACTTGGGATCTAGTGGACTGCCCGAAGGGGAAGAAACCAATAGGCTCAAAATGGGTTTACAAGATAAAATATAAGGCTGATGGTACCTTAGAGAGATATAAGGCTAGACTTGTTGCTAAGGGGTACAATCAGAAATACGGAATAGATTATTTAGAAACTTTCTCGCCAGTTGTGAAGTTTACTACAATTAGAGCCATCATAATCATAGCTGTTAAGAAGAAGTGGGATATTAGTCAACTAGATATCAACAATGCTTTCCTCCATGGTGACCTCTATGAGGAGGTTTACATGGAGTTGCCATTAGGATACAAAATGAACAGCAAAGGAAAAGTTTGTAAGTTAAAGAAATCACTTTATGGGCTGAAGCAAGCTTCAAGACAATGGCATGAAAAACTGAGTGGTTTTCTTCTTTCTTTAGGTTTTCATCAGTCCTTGAATGATTATTCGCTTTTTGTTAGATGAAACAAAAACAAACTTACTGTACTTGCTGTTTATGTTGATGATGTGCTGCTCACTGGTGATGATGTGGAAATGATTCAATTTGTAAAACAGAATCTGGATAGAAAGTTTAAAATAAAGGATACAGGATGTTTAGGAAGCTTTCTTGGAATAGAATTTTTCAGAACAGAGGAAGGGATGATTCTGTTACAGAAAAATTACTCAAAGCAACTTGTTAAAGAATTTGATTGTGATCAGATAAAAGAAACAGTAGGACCCTTAGACTTGAACACAAAATTGTTGCTGGATGATGGTGAGCCTCTAACAGATCCAATGTTGTATAGAAGATTAATTGGAAAGATGAACTTTTTGACACATACGAGACCAGATCTTTGCTTCAGTATACAGTTATTAAGTCAGTTCTTGAATAGGCCAACTGACTTGCATATGAAAGCAGCTTTGCATACTCTTAGATATATTAAAGGAACATCTAACTATGGTCTCATGTTGAATAGCTCTAAGAACTTTAATTTGATTGCATATTGTGATGCTGATTGGACTGGTTGTCCCAATACAAGAAGGTCCATAAGTGGTTTTTATGTTGAGTTTGGTGGTTGTGCTCTGTCTTGGAAGTCAAAGAAACAGACTAATGTTGCACTTTCTTCTGCAGAGGCAGAGTACAGAGCACTAAGGCAAACTGTTGCGGAAGTGAGCTGGTTGACAAGAATGTTACATGAGTTGGGGATTGAAGAGGTTCAGCCCATACCACTCAAATCAGACAGTCAAGCAGCAGTCCACATAGCAAGGAATCCAGTATTCCACGGGAGGACCAAGCATATTGAAGTGGACTGCCACTTTGTCAGACAGAAGCTACAACAAGGTCTGGTCCGTGTAGAGTTTATCCCATCACAGAGACAGTTGGCGGATGTACTCACTAAGGTACTCCCAGGACGAGCATATCCTGTGATCTTGAAGCAGTTAGGAGTTAAGGCAGTGAAGGCAGTGGAGGTTGCAGACAACTCAAGAGTCAAAACAAGCAATGAGATTGCTTGTTTCGAGGGGGGTTGTTAAGATGGGTCTGTATACCCGTTGTTATTTTATTAGCCGTTGTATTAGCTATCTGCTGTATATATATATATATATATATAAGTGTGTATTAGTTAGTGGGTCATATACTTAACAAGTTAAGAACGTCAGTATAACATATTCTTTCTCCTTCACAGTAATATTCAATCTATCGTTCTTTTCTCTCGCTCTCTTTCTCTTTGAGTTTCTCCATTCTCTATGCCTATCGAAGTGAGTCGAAGCTCCAACCAGTGCTGAGATCTAGGGATCTTTCAAAGATCAACAAAACAAAATTAGTGTAACTTTAGTAAGTAGGAATTAATTAGTGAAAAGTATACCTATACCATAAGAACATGCATGTTGTAAATAAACAATGAAAAGGCTATATAATCAGCCTATGCTTGCCGATAAATCTGTACTAAAATGGGGGTAGATTAGCTTGGACTAAGCAGTGAGATAATTAGCATGAAATTAGATCTAGACCTAAAGTAGTATAGGTGGTAATTGAATAATAAAAGACAAAGAAATTTGTCAAGCTAATCAGCCATGGGTGCCGATTTTTGGAGTATTGTTGGAGGACTGTTTGGATGCCAATATTCAAAGAATGATGAATACCTAACATTAGCATGATTTTATGTTTACCACAATGAGAATTAAGTAACCAATTTATACCCATGTGTACCGAAATCAAAGGGGCTAGAAGAGGTCTCAATGGCTTGAATGATTAGTCAAATATTCTTAAGAGGAGTATAAACAAATACCTAGTGTCTCCATAATGGAATTAAAGCTCCACCAAGATCATTGATTGCCGAATTCATTAGCCAAGAGGGAGTCAATATTGGAGCAATCAACCTATGATCTATGACATGAATAATTAATTCCATTACACTAACTAGCTAATTCCTAACTATAGTGCCGATTTCAATTAGTCAAGAGAGGGGTTAGTGTTATCATTAGTTAATTAATTAACTAAAGTAAAACATTAAGAAAATTGACAAAACTAATTATCCTCACTTCCTACATATCAATCGGCTAGTATGGCATTTCATTTCTTGCCTCACATGGCCGGTTGGTAAGCTCCTCCTCTCTTGCTCTCTTCTTTTCCTTTCAAGCTCCAAGCTCCATTAATGGAGTCTTAAGGTCTAACTTCATTTATATGTCAATTTCTTAGCTTTCTTCATCAAGACTTGAAGCAAAAATATTCCTAGCAACACTACATCAATTCGGTACCAATATATGCTCCAAGAAGTGTCTTGAATCAACAATTAAACAAATGAGCATTCAAGATTAACTTAAGGTATTTTTCATACATGAAAATTCTTAAGAAATTTTATTATACATGTCCAAAAATTCCAACACTTTTAAACATGATTTCTTCATCAATTTTCATGAAGAGAAGTTGGATCTTCATCCATTCTATCAAGGCCGAAAATTCAAGGTAAAAATACCTAAGGTAAATCTCTTGAAAACATCTTATAAATCTACTTAAGATCTTTGTAAAGATCTAACTCCTAAACCCCTTCCTTCTCATGTGTTAATACCGAAATTTGGAGCTACAATCTCCATTGAAGGAAGCTTGGGAAATTCAAGAGGAGTTCAAGTACTTAATCATCTTTGATTAAGAGTAAGTTTATTAAGCTAATTATTAATGTTCTAAGCTTTGTTTAAGCTCATAAATTTTGTACAAAATTATGTACATCTCTTCAAATAATTAAGGCCGAAATTATTGAGGTTATTTACCAAGAAAAATAATTATAACTCTTAAGCTAAGGTTATTATCTTAAGGTATAATTTTATGTTAAAAAAAAATTAATTATGAAGAGTTTTTATGATGGCCGAAAATAAAAGAGTTCAATTGGTATAATACAAGCCTAATGAGTATTAAGAGTGTTAGAAACATTTAGGTAGTTTAATAAAATATTTAAGTACATAAAATGATGAGTTTATAAGGTTTAAGGGTGGAAAATGTAATTTATAAAACTATATGGAAAATAATAGTCATTACCGAAAATTATAAGTGATATTGGAAGATTTTTGGTATATTATAAGTGTATAAATAATTTTAGAATTTGTCTAAGTGATTTAGCTAATTCTATGAGTATTTTGGTATATTCAAAACCTTTAAAAGATAAGGTTATAATATTAAAAGCTTAAGAATTAAAATCTGGTGTCAAAAGGGTAAATTGGTAATTTTAGAGTCCTTAAAATGTTGGAGTAAAAATACTTACGAATTTAAATAAAGAGTTTTTGAGTAAAAATATTTACTAGTGTTTAAATGACTAGTTTATTAAGTTATGTGGTAAAAATATAATTTTTAGAAAGTTTGGGGTTAAGTATATGAAAACCGAGAACTATATGTGTTCTTGGCATAATTATGACTATTATAGTATAAGAATTAATATTGGGAATTTTGGTTAAATTAAATAAGTGCTTAAGTGTTAAAATAATATATAAAGTTTTTGGGGTTAAAAAGTAATTTTAAGAAAATGAATGTTAAAGCCGAAAACTTATGTGGCTAATTGGTGATTTATAAAGGTTAAGGTGTTCAAATAATAATTACCGAATTTATAGTGGTGGTTTTGAGAAATAATTAATTAAGAAAATAAAACTATGTAATATAATGTATTTTGGAGTATAATGTAAAGTTTATGAAATAAAGAGGTTATATATAATAACCAAAAAGTATAGTGTATTTGTGGGATTAAAAAATATTTGTAGGTTCTATATGGATATTTGGAGGTATTGGAAAAAGAAATTATGATTTAAGGATTTATGAAATTAAAACTATATGTTATAAAGGAATAAGTAATTTATTTGTAAACAAATAATATTTAGAATTATAGTTTATTAAATGTAAGGTTAAGAGAAGAATTAATTTACATATAACCAATAAATGTCATTGACGAATTTATAAATTGTTATGTCGTTTGGACAAATACAATATGACATGTGAATAATACTTGTTTATACAAAAATACGTTCAAGGAAATTATCTAAGTTAAGAGAAAATAATTGAAGCGGTATATAAGATACTGGAGGTAATTAAAAGAGAATTACCATACACTATAAGTCTTATAAGTAAAGACTACGATGGTTTAAATTAAATAGGAAAACCTTAAACATAAATATGGTTAAGAGGTTAAAAAGAAATCATCTAAGCGTTGAAAATAAACCTCACATGAAATAACGAATACGAGGACATTTCATGATACAGTAAAATTATTAAACGAGAGTAACATAAATTAACACTCTCAGTTAATCCTATTCTGGGACTTTGTTTGACCAGACGTTGACCGGGAACTAAACAAGTACAAACCACGGTGAACGGTATGGATTCTTGCAACCTGTTTGCTAACGGTTTACACCGGCTTGTGTGCTATCTGTTGTGTGAAATAACGACCAAGATAATTGCATGAAATATGTTGCACTTGCGTTTGTGTATTGTTGTGATTATTCTATGCACTGCTGTGTTATTTTATGTGCGTGAATGATATGCACTGTTGTGTTACTTAGTGTGCGCGAACGATATGCGCTGTTGTGTTATTTTATGTGCGTGAACGTTTCTGACTATAACGTGTATGTGCCACGCATACAACATTACATTACCAGTGGATTAAATACTTACGTGTTACTATACCGAGAACTTGTACTCAAGTTCCTCACTAACTTCCTTTATAAACAACGTCGTTGTCTTTAAGAGTGACAACTGACAATATACAACAATATGCTTGTTTAACGTCCTTGTGAAACGTCTAACATATTCGATACTATGAGAAGCGAGGAATCCGGTTATATCTGGCCATGCATGCAAATATGGAGGCTGTACCTGTCGCAGGTCGTCCTCAAATACAGTATACGTCATGACGGTGGTTTTGGGTGTAGACTTTGTCCACTCACCGGGTTAGTACCGGATCATTTTGGAGTTGAGAGAAGGATTTCATTCTCTCGAGGGTACGATACCCCACTATATTTAAGTACAGAGTTGACTACGGGACTTAATACCCGACCATTAACACGAGGGTCTTATCACATCTGAAGGGTTTAACATACCCAATCCAAAAATAAATTTCTAACTTGACCTTTGCTGTCAAGTTTCTCATTGTGAAGTTGTTGACCTTGTATGGTTACTTGTGTGATTTATTAAGATGCATGTTTTCAATGTTTGATAAAAATGAATTGCATGCTTACGACAAAGTAGCTGTGCGTGACCCGCTAGCTTATGGGCTACGCGGGTTCATACCAGCAATTTATTTTGCTGAGCCGTTTCATGGCTAACCATTCACAGGTACCTGAAGAAAGAAGAGTTCACCTGACCGAGTGTAGGTGGGGTAGAATTAAGACATGGGATTATTACTACTTGTATTGTTTTACAGTACTGTCTTTTTCTATTAGCTTTTGCTATTTTAAGCGGTTTGTATTCAGTGCTCAGACTGTATCATTTGTAAGTTGTATTGGAGTTAGCCTTGTTAGTCACATGGGTGACTAACAGCGTTGTAGCACCACCCGTTTTATGTATTTGTCCCGCTGCATTTCCAGTTGTCTTTGGGAGCTATCATCGTACAGGTTGTGGAGTTTCGGGTTGGGGTGTTACAGTATTTTTGTAATTCTTAGAAAACATTAGGGGTTGATTGTAATTTATAGTAAAATTTTAGGGATCAAACTGTAATTTATATAAAAGTTTTGTGAGTTCGACTGTAATTCTTAGTAAATTTCGAGGGATCATCATAATTTTTATAAAATATTTGGATCAAACTGTAAACATGTGATGGGTCAGGTGAGAAACCGAGTGATAGATAGGGATATGGGTGAAAAAAATTCTCACCCGTAATTAACATGACCCATTACCCGTTTATTTCAAATTTTTAGGGTTAGGTATGGGTATTGCCACCCCTGATTCGAGCGTTCTTGTGTGAGGTGCATGTAGAGGTGATCATCCTGGCGGGCGGGCCAGGTTCGGGCCGGGCCAAGGAGATTTTTTAGGCCTTTCGGGCCTGCTCAAAGAGACCAAGCCCGGTTTTTCATATCTTCGGACCGGGTCGGGCTAGGCCCGGTTTTTTTTCAGCTCTGTCGGTGCCCGACCCGGTTATTTATTTATTTATATTCTTTAAATTATAAATTTAAATATATATATTTAATTTCAAAATTGTTATTATATATATAAATTTGAGTAAAATATTATATTATATGTAATTTATATTATATGTAAATTAAATATAATTTTGATATATGTATTATATAAAAATAATAAATAATATTGAAAATTCAGACCGGGCGGGCTCGACCAACGGGCTTAAACATTTGCCGCGGCCCGATCCAATTTTTTATTTGGGCTCACTTTTTTGTCCAAACCGTCCTGACAGTCCATCCGATTCGGGTCTATCGAACTTTTTCCGGCCGGACTGGTTTTGAGCAGTTGCATGTCTACCGAAACCTCCATATCGACCGATTCTAAAAGAACGAAAAATGAAAACAACCACTTACGACCCAAAACGGTAGACTCGGACCGAATTTCTCTCTTGCCAGGGATTTGCACACATTGAACCGAATCACTTGATAGCTCGAAGTTTACTGTTTCCTTTGCCGGGTGTTGATGGATGTGATGGAACAAATGAAGAATTTGAAGATTGAAGGGGAAATCGAGAGAGTTGATGGTAGAGCGATGAGCTACATAGAGTTTGCCGAGAGCTACCTCGCTAAGAACCAACCTATCGTTCTTACGGGTTTGATGAATGACTGGAGAGCTTGCAAAGATTGGGTCTGCGAAGGTGGGAGCCCCAACCTCAGATTCTTCTCTACCCACTTTGGTAATTCTCGTGTCCAGGTGCTTTCTCGTTCTTTTTTTTTTTTTTTTTTTTTTTTTTTTTTATGTTTGTCTACTATGTACACATCCAAGGACATGAGAAGAAATCGTTTCACTTTTTAGTTGGCTCATCACCTTCCTAGTTTTGAACTAGCTTCCAAAATCTAGAGGTGTGAGTTTTTGTAAGTACTTGCCTTCAAAATTTTAGATGTGTGTTTTTTTTGGGGGGAGTAAACACTGTTAGAGAATAGAGATGTTATTCTGAAAGTGAATTTATTTGGTCACATTTCCAAAGCTAAAAGCAAGATCCAAACGGGATTGATTAAAACTGAAAAACCACGGCAACTTAATATTGTTGGGTAATTATTATGTTGTTGCCTACGAGCAGTTTGAGACCAGAGAATGCTGATAGATTTAATCATCATTGGGACGATGTTAGAGAAAGAAGTGATTAAAGATATCACTAGTTTAGAGTTGTGATTATTGTCAATTACAGTGCTTTGGCTAAGAGGCAACGGGCAATATGTAGGTTGTTTTAGGGGTCAAAGTAACGCTTATATATCTGAGTCTGTCTTATCTTTATATGTCTAAAATTCGATTTGATGTAGCAAAGTCTTGAAATAAGTCCACATGTCCTGCTCTAACGGATATATAAAGGTTCTTTTGTAGTGACAGATTGCTTGCCCACTAAGATACGGCTTGAGATAAAATTCATGCTCTATTTTGAAACAGTATCATAGTTATGATAATCTCTTTGAGCTTTAAGATGTTTATGTACGAGTATGTAGCATGACCCCAATTTGCTATGAGAGTTAAATTGACTGAACTTGAACAAAAAGATGTGATCTTTCCTCGAAATATAAATTAATTGTGATATTGGTTGTATGATTAGTTGGCTATGGACAATATGATTAGAGTGCCATGTTTGACCATGATTATTGTTAATTTGAAAAATCAATGAGATGCATTTTTCTTTGTTTGCTGCAGGTTGCTGATTGTGATAGAAAAGAATTCACTGATCAGAAAAGATTGGAAATGTCTGTTTCTGAGTTCATTGAGCAGTGGATACTTCTCTCTGGTGGGAATTTTCCCATTAATGCGTCCAGTGATGCTGGCAAGTCAACTTTATACCTGAAAGATTGGCATTTTGTTAAGGTATGAGTTACTTTCTGAACTTAATGCTTCTGGTGGTTACATCGACCTTAATGCATGAAAAAACTTCATGCAAGATTCATCTCTTATATGCATCAGGGTAAGAATGTATTTATGATATTGTTAAACTGTGTTGTTTTGTTTTAATAACGGAAAAGATTTGTTGGTTGGTTTTACCACTAAGTAGTTTCCTGCCTCGTAATTTAATTTTTTTCTTATCTGTTTTCTTGATGTCTCCATTGAATTTGTTATCCCCTTCTTCTGTATTTTCAGGAATACCCTGAATATGTTGCTTATAAGACTCCACTGTTTTTCCGTGATGACTGGCTCAATCTATACGTTGACCAATACCAAATGCAATGTGATCCTGATGCGAAACAAAAATTCAAGGAAATCAGTTGCTCTGATTACCGATTTGTTTACATGGGTCCAAAAGGTAGGATATAGATTAAATCCCATCTTTCTTATACATTGAACTTTTTCACTTAACATGGATCAGTGTGGCTTGAGAATCAAATATAAGCTACACGCTGGCACTGCACTGCAGGCACATGGACTCCACTTCATGCTGATGTTTTTAAGTCATATAGCTGGTCGTCAAATGTATGTGGTGCAAAATTATGGCTTTTCCTCCCCCCTTCTCAGAAGCATCTTGTGTTCGACAGGTATGCGTTCGTTTGCGTAAGCTGCTGTTTGGTTTCTTTTATCCTGTATGAAATGCTGCTGTAAGAATTGTAAATTTGTTATTTGTATCTGTATCTCTTTCTTGTAGCTGTCACGACCTGTAACTGTACAATGAACGTAGCTTGCTCAGAAATCACTGATGTGATGACTTGATTAAACACCAGGTACATGAAGAACTCTGTCTACAATATCTTTGAGGATGTTGATGAAAATAAATTCCCTGGATTTAAGAAGGTATATTTATGCTTGTGTTGTACTGTTTCTCTTATGTTTGCTCACTAGATTGTCACCCCACCATGCTTCTTTGTCTAGACTGTTTGGACGGAGTGCAAACAAAGAGCAAATGAAATCATTTTTGTTCCCAGCGGATGGTACCATCAAGTCTATAATCTGGTATGCTTTATGCTTACACTCTCTAATCTTCGTGTGGCCTGTTTAATGACGTTTTTTTGTCTATTCCCTGCGAGCTTGCACTTTTGCAGTCTTTGAGACTAAGTTGTAGCAAGGTAGGCTGAAAACTAATTGTCCTCTGCTATTATTCACTTGTTGATTGCACTGTCAGGAGGATACAATATCTATCAACCACAATTGGTTCAATGGTTATAACATCCACTGGGTGGTACGTTTAACAACTTAATACCTTGCATGCTATTTATAAAAAAGGTAAATGATCATTGTCTGTGTCTTTCTTTCAGTGGGATTTACTTGTTCAAGACTACAATGAGGCCAAAGAGTATATTGAGGACATTAGGGACATATGTGATGACTTCGAGAGCTTATGCCAACGAAACCTTGCTGCCAATACTGGTAAGAAAAACAGAATATCAACTTTTATCTACCCACCCATGATGTTATTAGATCACGGTTGTTCACGAGGCTCGCTAGATTAGAACGACTATTCAATTTTTTTTCTCAAATATATCCATCTGGTCTATCGGTTGGCAGGGATGAATTTCCAAGACTTCTTCACCTTCCTCACCCACATGTCATTTACCTTCATTGCTGAACTTTTCCATCTTTTTCAAGATTGTGGAAGTAAATTGTCAACTACGGATCCTCTACATCGACATATACTTTTCAACCTATGCTCCATAAAAAGAATCGCTTTGAAAATGAAATCTATCTGTTTGGAACAGAATTTTGGCATCTCATCAGACTTTAACAGAGCTGTTGACGATCCCACTGTCCTGGACCTGTTAATTGATCTAGATGGGACATACAGAAGCATACACGAGGAAAGCTCTGCTAACTGTGGGACCAGATCTTCTCTATCGTGTGGTATTAGAGAACTTGGTATTCCCAAACCTGTTAAGGATTGCCAATGGCAATCTTCTCCAGATGGTCTTATTGACTTTATAGAGTCTGCTCTTGTCAAACTCGATGTGGAGGGTGTTTGATGTAAAATTTGTCAATGAATATTGTTAGCAATGAGAAAAATTATGTAGTTTATGTAGTTTGATACCGAGTTGTGTGCTTCAAACAGGTCTGCATCTGCTATAGATAGACCTTCATTTTTTAAATTAATCGGAGAAAGCATCCTAAAGGAGGGTGGCTTGCGGTAGCAAGATCAGTGTTGATGGTCTATGAAGAGAGACGCATATTGAAGGTACTGATGAACCAACCTTTCTGTTCATTATCTGCTTCCTCACATTTATATCTACAGGTTTTATATTCAGCCCATATTTTGAACCTTCTGGTATCAAAATTTGAATGTTCAACGTAGCAGGGATTTGGTTGTTTGATATCTGGATAGAAAATCATTAGCCAATCCAGCTGCTGTTCGGTGAAACACATTACGTGACATGTTTTCTATTTGTAAAAGGAGAAATATTATTATCGAACAAGATTTTTGTTTGTTGTTGTTTTTTTTGTTGGTCTATAGAAGAACGATTTATCTCCATGCTCTTATACTTTGTTCATTAGCTCAAAGAATTCCGGCATAATATGTTATTTCAGAAAAACTCCTGTATGTGACAGAGGCAAGAAAGCTCACTGCTATGCTTGTTTCATAGTACTAGAAAACATAGGTTAATTGATTATTTTGGAACTAAACTATCTTCATTTGAGTTGTTAGGTTTGGAGTTTGGACTGAGTGACCGAGTCTGAATATCGTTTGTATTATTTTTTTAATCCAACTGCATCTTCTATATACTAGAGGTCATCATTCGGGCCGGCCGGGTTCGGGCCGGGCCAGAGGAAATTTTTAGACCCGTCGGCCCTATTTTCAAAAACCAAGCCCGGTTTTTTACATGTTCGGGCGGGCTAGGCCCGGTTTTTTCCAGACTTTGCCGAAGCCGGCCCGCCCGGCCCGGTTTTTTAATTTTTTAATATAAATTAATATAAAAATTCAAATTAATATTTAATATAGATTTATATATAACTTATTTAAAATTAATATATTAATATATAACTTATTTAAAATTTAGTATTATATATAATTTTTTATATTTATTAAAAATTAAATATGTATATATTACATTTTAAACATATAATAATAAATAATATAAAATCGGGCCGGGCTTGCCCACGGGCTCAAAAAATGTGCCGCGGCCCGGCCCGGTTTTTCATTCGGGCCTAATTTTATGTCCCAGGCCCGCCCAGAAGCCCTATCGGTTCGGGCTCGTCGGGCTTTTTTACGGGCCGGGTCGGACTGGGCTGCCGGCCGGACACATTATGATCAGCTCTATTCTATACATCACACTTCAAAAATCTATAAAGATCTACCATTTTTTTTTGAAACCAAACATCATTCATTACCATTTTTTTTTTAAACCAAACATCATTCATTACTTTTTTTTTTTTGATAATTGGGGCTTAAAGCCATTTATTAATATAAGAATCCAAGTGGATGGGCATAAAAAATGGGCCTCAACCTTCCAGGCAAAACCCAGTGAAAAAGACCCCCACATCCCGTTACAACCTAGAAAACCATACTACCAAAACAAAACAACATAGAACAACAACCGCTATAGGTATAAAGTATCCTCCCTTAAATTAGCCGAATTAAGAAAAACTTCGAAAGACATGGGGAAGTCATGCCACCAACTCTTTGTCCACCACCAAACACCTCTTTTAGCATCATTGGCGGTCATCTCAGCTGAAGGGACCACTTCGCGAAACACACATCATTCATTACTTACACACTGACAAAAGGTAAACCATTTGTCTAGATAATTTCATCACTACCATCTCTACCTAGATTAGCTATGATATATGAGCATTGACATTGCCTTCCCTAGTAATGTACTTACAATCAATAGACAAAACCCATAGTTTTGCTTCAAACCCCATCCAAAACAAGCTTTACATCATGGTTTACATTACCCGCTCCATTCATGTAATTAACCACCGTCATACTATCGCAATAGAGAACAAACCTATGCAACCCAGAAGCTACCTTCATACCAAAAGCAATCGCCTTTGCTTCCACTAGCATTGGTGTGCCAAATTTGTTGCAACCTAGCATCTTTGTAGCAATAACTTCCTTGTTCGCGTTGAAACAGAGAACTCAAAGACCAAAACCATCTGGTCCCCAACACGATCATCAACAAAAATAAAAGTTGTGTTGTCTGTCATCTTCCAACCTTTGGTCATTAAACAGACTGATGAATTTGATCACTATCCTGTCTTAGGTGCTTGTTGTGTCTAAGGAAAACCTGCGCCTGTTCCCAACACACTTCATTGATCGAGCTTTGTCGTGAATAAATTGGCTCCTTGTAAACCAAATCTTCCAAAGTAACAAAATAAGACCTTATAGATGGTCAGTGGTTTCATTCAAGCAAGACATCAACAACCAATCACAGAATGCCATATCAGAATGAATGGTTAAGGCAAACTGATGTCAATATGATCCCAAAAAGGTATCACATATTGCAATGCATAAGGCATGAGCAAAATCATTAATATCATCACGTAGTCCACAACCATGGTATCAAACCCCTAAGACGTTAAGCGAAAACAGCCTTACATGGAAGAATATCAATCAAAAGTTTCCACGCAAACAAGATAACTTGACGAGGGATGTTACACTTCTTTGACCTATCCATTACTTTCATATACTATTCTTAGTTGATGATGAGGGATCCGTGCTGCAAAGGTCTGATAATACCAAATGGTAGGCATACTTGACAGAAAACATTCACACCTTTGAAAAACCCTATTCCCAACCATCCCTATTGGATTCCTCACCCAATTGCATTGTAAAAGCTAAGCGGCATCATCCTGATGTAACCACTGCCTAACAAGATGTTCACGCCATCTTAATACTAGGATTAATTATCCATGAAACTTTCCCATTTTTCATGACTTAATCAGGAAGGTTCCAAAGATACAAGGTGCCTCATGGCTTGCCCCTGACCCATCTGTCTCGTAAATATGTATCCTGCCCATCCCTAATTACCTCGCGTGCCCCTTGCTTAACCAATTCTAAAGCATGATGTAGGGATCTCCAAACAGGGATTGGCCCATGTCCCAAACCTTGGTCCAATATGTTACAATCCTATATTTATCTTTCAAAATCCTTGCTTGCTGCCAAGAGATGAGGATTTTGAAGAAATCTCCAACACAGCGTAGCGAGAATAACCAGATTAATACTAGGCAAATGTATAATCCTAAGGCCACCATCTTGTACTAGTGCACACCTCCAACTAACTTATCTAATGAAGCCCCCAAGTGTCTGCTTTTCCCTTCCATCATAACTGTGCAATTAACCTCTGCATTTCAGCTATCAAAGAACCAGGAAACTTAATCACTCCCATAACATAAGTTGGAATCGCCTGTAAAACACTTTTAATTAGTACCCCGCCCAGCTTGGGTGTAACACCCCTAACTCGTAATCTCGTCTTAACACGTACTTAGCATTACCAATCTAAATTTGAACATATTAATGCAGCGGAAAAATAATGTAAACCATCCACTAACACGGGTGCTACCGCCGTTACTCACCCATGTGAGTAACAAGACTTCCAATACATACACAATCAAAACATTGTGATGATCGAGAAATAGTTATCCATAATTTACAACACTTAATTCAAAATATACTTCCTTATACAATCCTGTGAGCATTCTAAACTATACTAACATGTTCCTTTAAATACAATATGAGACATAACCCGAAATACAATCCGTAAGGTAGTACACGCTCACTACCCATTCCTGCACTCCAATGTCGCCTCCAATTGTACCTATAATATGTTGGCCATAAAAGGCTCAGCACAGCCGCTGAGTATGTCATCATGCACTCGTCATGCGCCTTCAGACCCCTTGAGTTATTTGATCGAGTTAACATGCGGTTCCATTTACATGCATTTCCATTTTCATGTATATGAATACAATAAGCATAACTTGCTATTCCAATAAAATACTCAACATATAAACACACAATCCACACACATCTCATTCTTATAGTCATTCAACAAGCAGCTCAATATAAAATGTACAAGAGTAGATTAACGTTTCTCGTTGTTTGGCCTTCAAGGCCTATTGTTTGTTCTTCAAGCTGTTACAAAAGTAATTGTTCTCTCGTATTAAGTTCAGCTGATAGCTTACTACTCTACATGTTTATCTTTTAACTTTTTTAACTCTTGACATGCGTCATGTTAAGCTAACTCATTCTTATACTTCATATTTCTTAAATTTATTGGGTAGTAGCCCGTGGTTGAAGCCATATGCACCAACAATAGTGCCCTCCGACCAACGATCCGAAGATCTTTGGATATTCTTTTTACCCTTTTAAAGGTGTCATTTGCGGTCGTAGCCATGCACCAACGGTAGTGTCCTCTGACCAAGGAACCTATCGGTTCTTGGAATTTCCTTGAGTGGACCTGTAACAGCCATTCCCTTGTTTGTGATCACAATGCGCAACCAGTCACCCTAGATTTCTCACCATACTAAACATTACTCATCATACTCAAACTTTCACTGTGCGATTTAGTTCTCTTAATCTAAATGCCTAATTTTCAATCTTAGGTTATACAGTGATTAACTTCTCGAATGTATATCTGCCTTTTAGGTCTTTAACGTATACTCATAAGTCACCTAGTGTAGTTCCGTATTCGGATACATTTTCACTTGAGAACGGCATCCCTGTTACTCTACCTAATGTATTCTTCTTACGTTAACTTAGGATAATATAATGTATGTCATTATCCTACCATAGGTGATAATATCTTATCACATCTCATAAGTTAATTCGAGTTATACTTGGTATTGCCTCGATTCAAAGTATACGCGCACAATTAATAACACAAGTACTTGGGAAATTAAATCACATAAACATAATACTAATTTAATCACACATATCATCTTGTCAAGCAATACACACATATCCAAACCCAAAGAAATCCTTAGGAACAATCGGATCACACAACAACATGCCGTACACTAACGTATGAGACGCTAGCTTGGAATCCCGCGCCCGTCCTCTAGTCTCTTAGCTCTAGACTATGACGCTAAATATTAATTATCGTAAATCACTAAACCATCCCGGTTTCCTTTATAACTATTAATCCCTCGTATTTAACCCTGGTGTTTGCCACTCGTTATTAGTCAGGTTTTTTTTTACTTAATGTACTCAAGTACGTGTTTAGTTATTTAATCCTCTAATGATGTTAGTCGCTAACATAGCTGTATAATTATACAACTTTAGGATTAATTTCTTTACTCCATTTAATTCCTTTAATCATAGGTATATATATTTATATATATACATACTCACTCATATAGTTTGACAACTATATGGTATTAATATAATTGACCTTAGATGTTAATGGCCCTAGGCCTTCAAGGTTTCATTTAGTTTAGTGAGTTGGTCAACTTGACCCTCTTGGTCGACCTAGTTCACTTAGTCAATGTAGTCAACCTATTGGTTTGGTCAATGTGGTCAAGGTCAACATCTAATGACCTTAAGTATTAATCTAGTTTAATAATCTTTCAATTAATCCAACTCCTAACCATTTATGTAATGGTATATATATAACTTCTCATATTACATTAATGTAACATTTATAATCCTCAAGCATACACCAACCTTCATTCTTAGTTACATAATTCCCCACCTTAATAGATAAGTCCATAACATCACATATAATAATTATTTTATGTGAACCATAAACTCCTTAAGGTTTCTACTAACCTTAATTCTCCAACATTAAGACCTTATACTTAACGTCATAATATGATCCTCATCCTTATGCCAAACTTACTCTTAACCCCATGTAATTCTCGACCATACCCTCTAGTTACTCAATATTACATTTCTTCCACCAAATATTTTCCAATCTTATAACCTCATCCCAAATTCACATATCTAACTTCCCAAATAATTTTTATTCAAAGTTCTAACCCAAACTCTTTATATTACCGAACAACCCTACTGGCCTGCTCTGATTTTCACCCCAAACTTTCTCATATTTATAAATTGACCCCACATCTTTTCATATACTTACAATTAACCACTAATCTTTCCTTAACTCAAATTTCCAACATTTTCTTCTCTCACTTGGTCAAAACCCTAAGTCTATCTAGGTTTGACCAATTTATACTGTCTTACCCCATATTTCTTGAAATTTAAATTCAACCCTATAAAATTTCCAAACTTACCAAATTCATCATAACTCTTTCTAAGTCAAATTTTCAATCTCTTCTTTATCCAACTTGGTCAAAACCCTAACTATCCTAGGTTTGACCATATTATACTGTATACACCCAATTTTCTAGAAATTACAGTTTGGGGCCCACAAGTTTCCCAAACTTTCCAATTTACTCCTAAATTTTACTTAAACTTGTATTTTCATTCCTAACCCAAACCAATCCCTAACTTTCGATCATGTTTAACCTAAAACTCCTAACTTCTGTTTAATTACATTATCCAGCCTATCTTTTAGACATATTATTAAGACAAGATCCTTTAGTTTTGATGATAGCAAACCTTATGTTGTCTATGTAATGCGTTTGTTAAGATTCATGATTTCAGATAGACAGGTGAGTAAGTGGCTTAGCACGCAAGGTTGCAAGCGCGCTCAATCCACGACATGTGCTCTACCAGTCGGGCACCTGTCGGCGAGAGCTCCGGAGAACTTCTAGCAAGACACAAGCAGTCACGAACCACACCGTCACATATCTCTTACATCAGACAAGGACCAAACGGAGTTACAACGTCGACAAACTCACTCAGATTATTCACAACCACACAAACAACTTGCTCATGACAAACACACGACAAAAGGTGTATCTCATTAATGTGCAAGATAACAAGATAAGCAAAGGCTATTGATGAACATCATTCATAGCCGTAATACTTCAGAAGAGAGCATTTATGAGCATTAATGAGCCAGACAAGTTGAAGTGTGCAAGTGGTGACCGACCACTTGGGGAGACGCACCGCCAACTTGCCCATTCACAAGGCAACGCGTGTGTGGTGGCTCCAGATCAAGTTGGACGAAAATCTACAAGTAGAGTGCGGATATTATATTGTAGAAGAATGAGTATTTTACTCTTAGAGTCTACAACTCCTAGGTTGTTAGTTGGCATCTCAAATAACTTGTATAAATACGTGGCTTAATGTTCCTTGTAAATCAAGCCCCTGAACGAGAGAAAATATAGAGATTATCTGGGCAAGTGTGGATCAGACTTTGGAGTGTGTGTAAGTGCTAGAGAGTTGGTGAGCTAGTGAGGACTGGTTAGATTATCAATACAAGGGGTATTTGATAGGACGACAGGTCGGGGAACGGTCGGTGAACCGTAGGCCAATAGTCAGGAGAGGGTTGACGACTTTAGGGTAAAGTCGAAACTGTCCCGGGAGTCCGGTGTGGGGCAAGGGAGGTTGAGTGAATTTCGTGTGTGTAAATTCTCAATCGAAATGTGTTTTCCAGTTTAATAGTTGGCTCTCGTCCATCAAGTTTTATTAGAGTCCATGATACGTCCACGACACGTCGGGGATGCATCACGAGCGCTTGTGAGTTTCACATATCAACACTAAAGCATCCCATTACTCTTAATCACCTTAAAACTTAAATTTATCTTTAAACCTCAACAAACACTTCCTAACTTTGTAGGTATTCTTCCACCAACTTTGTGAAGTGTTTTTAAGCAATTTAACAGCCCATTAATAGCATATAGCACACCTATTATAATGCCATAAAGTCCTTAACCTTTGGAAACCTTGAAAAAAAAAACTAAAATGCTTATAATAAACTTAAGCTTGTGGACATAATAAAGCCATAAAATCAACTTCCAATAAGCATAAAATAGCCATAAAATAATATTTACTCTTGGCCAAACAAATCCCCATACTGCCCAAGGTTTATAATTTGCATAAAACCACTTAAACTTATGTTAAGGTGACATTTAAGTCCATGAATCATCTATACACAATGCTACAAGTTAGTATAGGTTTAGGTTCATTCTTAGGTCATTTTAACCCATTTTTAATCCCACCAATTTGGCCATACTCATTTATCCAACTTAAACACCTTAAAACACCAAAATGAGCTTAAGGTTTGAACTTACCCTTTTGTGCTCCAAAGTAGACTTTTCTTCTTGTAATTTTCGGCCCTAATATTGATAATGAGAGGATATCATATTTTTGTACAAATATGAAGGTTAAATGAAGGTTTTAAGCACTTAGGCTTTAGATTAAGAGCTTACCCTTCTTAATGTTGATTTTTTCACCTTCTTTCTTCTTCTTGTATTTTCGGCCAACATCAAGTGTTTCCTTGGCCCCGTTTTCTTCCATTTCAAGGGGAAGAATAAGAAGAGAAAATTTGGGGTCATTAGACTCCTTAACATAATCAAAGGAAGCACTAAGGCTAAAAGCATAAAAATGTATATTAAGAAAATAGATTTACCTTATAACTCAAGGAGTTGGAATTTCTTAGCCAAATTTTGGCCAAGGCTAGAACAATATGTAGGAGGTTAGATCTTGTGTACATCTAAAGCTTAGAAGGTAGATTGAAGTGTTAAAACCTTCGATTCATGACTTACCCTTTAAGGTCACCTTTGGTGGTGTTGTTTTCCTTGTAACTTTGACCAACCTTAGAGATTGATGAATCTTGATTTTGAAATGAAAATAGGTGAATAAAATGAGCCAGAATGAAAGGAAGTTAGGACATACACAACTAAGGGAAAAGACTTGGAGTTTAGAGCACATTTTCTTACCTTTAGCTTTGGTTAGACTTGGCTAACTTTCTCCATGGTTTATCCCTGGTTTTTGGCCTTCAAAAGATGTGTATTTTCATTCCAGCTCAATAAGAAAGAGGTTGAAGTTTTTCTTGCTTTGTAGATGAAGAAAGGAGAAGATTCAAGAGAAATCAGAGTTTAGTTTAGGAAAGCTTGTCCACCATTTCTGTGTTCTTCCATGGAGCAAGGAATTGTTGGCAAAATAGTAGTTAAACCATCTTGCTAACTATGGGCAGTGAACCCAATCTTTGTAGTACAACAAGGTCGTATCCACAGAGACTTCGCATTATCTAATTAATTATCCAGATTAGTAAATGTACAAAAGATAAATAAAAGTGCATAAAATGTAAATTGGGGTTTAGCCGGAGGCAAGCTTGATTTTTAGGATTAGTACAGAAAAAAAAACAGTAAAATAAAGTAAATGGATGGAAAAAGGTATCCTAGGATAGCGGGGGAATTTCCTAAATTACTTAAACAATTTTATAATCCTGTCTCAAATTTTTTCCTATTAGAGTTAATAATTGTCAGTTACGAACTCCTATTAATAGCCTTAGTATTTTCCTGCTCAATCCGGAGTGTAAATACCAAGATTAATTCCTTTGTGGTACTTTGACTATCTCAAATCATATATTGATAGCTACCAAATAAATGCAGTTATTTGTCAGAATAAGCATTTAACAATAATTGCTGAAAGGAATTAAAAACAAGTTTAAGTGAAACAAGTGATAAATATTTATTTAAGTACAGACAATAATTATAATCCTAATTTGCTCTTATTTGTCTGTTTAAGAATTAATCTTGTGGCCTTCCTAAATCATAGATAAGGACAACTCTTAATTAAATCAATAGACTTTTTACAATCAGAAAAAGTCTAAAATCATTAATTAGCTTTAAGTGAGAATTCTTTTTATAACAGCGATGGATTTTTATCTGCTAATCAAGGAGATAATATCTAACGTTTTCTCTCTTTGTGGTCTATTCTCAGATTTACAAAATCATTGAAATAAGAGAAACCGTAAATGCATAAAAATGATCAGTTGTTAAGCATTTAATAATTTAGAGAGACAAAACAAATATTTATAAGCAAACTTGGTATTAAATAAGTCTGAATTATTAAGGTCAAACCCCATCCTAGGATACGAGTAAAATCACTCAGACATTAACAGTAATAAAAAGGAAACAGAAATAGCCATTAATTTGGGGACTGCCGGCGGAGACTGGACTGCGATTCGCTTCTGCTCCAGCTCCCTTTTCTTCTGTTCTTCTTATCGCGCTTCTGCTTCGTGGTGGAATGAAGAATAAAACTAAAATGGAGAAGTGGGAGATAAGAGGATGGAATGGATCGTGAGAGTGAGCGATGGTTTATTTACTGGATGGGATGATACGTCTACTGCTTTGGATTGTGAGGAAGGGAATGAATTTATTTGAGCAGAGGGCGTGGGTTTATATAGAGAAAGGAAGAAGAGGAAGGAAGGAGAAAGGCTGGATCACGCGTGAAGATAAGGAGGTGCAAGTTGATTTCTCAATTGATTGCTCTCATTTATTGCAGGGGACAGAGCGTGCAGAGTAGATGGATAAGCAGACAGTGGACGAGTTGCAGAGAGTCGGCGAGGCAAGTTGGAGACGAAGACGGGCGAAGAAGATAAGCTCGCTCCGTTAATTTTAGATCTGGGCGTCCGCCTCTGCGTCCGCCTCTGAAGCACGCGGACGTCTCTGTTGTTCTCCCTCCGTCCGCCCGGCCACTCTGTCTGTCCGCGTCTCCAACCGCCCAGCAATCAGGCGGACGCCTCTGCCGTCCCTGGTCCTGCTGTCCGCCTCCCAAACCGCCTAATCATGGGGCGGTTGCCCTTAGTGATGTCCGCCTACTTACAAGGCGGTTGCCTAGGCGGACACATCGCTGTTCTGTGCTCCTCGCGTGACTCTCTTCTACCGGCTCTAGATTCTTCGTTTGGACTCCGTTTTCTGAGCCGTTTGCGTCTATGTGTTCGTCTCTTCGTCTACTCTACTCCCAGCTTGGTTTTCCTCATGTTAAACCAATAATTAGTGAGATAAACAATAAAATATAAACTAGAGGAAAACTAACCGAAGTGGAGAAATGAGCAAGAAAGTGCTAATATATCTATGAAATACACCTATAAAACATGCTCATTTGGACACTTATCAGGAATGAAGAAAAACGTTAGGAATAAGATGAAGATACTTACTTTAGTTTGGGAGGAGAAATAGTGTAAGAGAGTTGGATTTCTCAAGGAAAGATGACCTTAATTCTTTAAGGAAGCTTCCTTCCTAAGGATGACTATTTGCTTTTGGATGACTCATTTTTTCTTCCAAAACATCCACATGAAGATATTTATGCGGTATGCTTGTCATTTGGTGACTTATAACATTAAGGGTTCATAAGATGTACATTATGACTTATTTCATGTGTTAGATTGTTACCAATTTGATTACTTTTGTCCTAAGGTGTATTTATTGTATGTTCTTTGATTCACTCATGTCATTTGTGCTCTTAATTTATGAAATGACATCTTACATGTTACAATAACTTTATTAGTAGGATTCTCCTTATAATCACTCCTACCTTAGTCCAATATTTTACGAAATAACCGGACTTAAATATGTTGATTAATTACTCTAATATGATTTTTAGAGGCCTAATGATGCCTAAAGAACTTTGGTGAAGAGAGTAAAACCAAAAGAAAAGAGAAAATGCGTAAAAAGCATAAAACGTAAAAATGTGCGTTACGCAACCATAGGAGGCATATAACCTCGACTAGGGTCCTATATGAATTCCTAAGACTTAATTATACACTAAGAACGTGTGGGAACAAATCCCGAAGAAAACGAATCCATATAGTGGATTAAAAATGCAAATGAAGTCCTAAAGCATGTTTTTCGAGAAAACCCGGAAATGTGACTTTAAGTGTTTAAATGGACTCGTAAAAATTATAGTTGATCATATAACTATAATTAAACCTTAATGAAGGTATAAGAACCATTAAAATTAAATAAATGAGAAAAATCCGGAAAACGGGCCCGGTTGATGAATAGTGCTAAACCGAGAATTTAAGGAGCGTTTCTTGCGAAAAGCCAAAAACGCCCCTGCCCAATAACTAATAGGGGGCTGGTTTTTATGGGTGACTCATCACCTCTCTTCCAATTAATAAACTAGCTACTAGTTAAAAGAAGACAAAAGTCAAATAAAGCAAAAAGGGGAAAAAGTAGACAAAATAAAACTCACCTTTTTCTCCCCCTCTCCTCTCATTTCCTTCTCAACCGTATTGCTCCCCTCTCTCAGCCGGTCACCTCTTCTTCTTCTCCTCCCTTACATTCCAAGCAGCTCCCATGGCTTCCCTCCATTCTTTTGCTTGCCCAAGACTCCAAAAGGCTCCAAATCCAAAAATAAGTACATATTCTTCTTAGTTGGACCAAGGGCTTCCTTCTCCACCTTTCAAAACCTCCAATGGTTGAAGTTTACCACCATGGGTATTGCTCCATTTGAGAAGAAAAGTTCATTTTCTGGAGCTAGTTCATCTCCTCTTTCATTTAAGGTAAGAAAAACTCTAAAAGCTCATGTTTTCCTCCATGCCTTGTGCAGCCGATTTTGGCTTCCTAAGCACCTTATTTTTCTTCCTTGTATGAGCATTGATGCAAGCTACAAAGCTTAGTGAAAGCTCTCTCTTGATTCATGACCAAGATCCTATTCAAGGGTTCCAAAGGTAAGTCACCATTTTTGTGCTTTAAGCACCTTCCCTTGTTCTAGCTTAATTGATAAGCCTAAGAGTGTTTAATTCTTAATTTTACCATTTGGGTGTTGGTCTAGAGTTGTGGCAATGGTATTGCCCATGACCGAAAATCAAGAGAAAAGGGGAGAAGAGAAAGAAGTAAAAGAGGAACCTATGAGCTTAAGGTAAATAATCTACCTTAATACCTATCCTTCATGCTTTTAGAATTTTAGGATGGTGACTAAAAGATGAATCAAACTTAAGCTGAAAATGTGCTTGGTAGTTTAAGAGAGAATTGTGATTTTGTTAGTGCAATGGTAAATTGTGTTGATTTAAGGGCCTAAGTGCCATTACAATTGAGATTGTTGTATTATGTTGTGATTGGTGATATGTGGATGAGTTGTGTGCTGGTAGAATCCACTAAGGATTTGGTTAGCTTATGTTGAACTGTGGATATTTTGGATTAGGTGAGGAAGAGAATGGAAATTTGGATAAACTAGTGTAGTAACGAAGTTATGACAAAATTTGTGTAGAAACAAAGGGGTTTAGGTGATGTAATGAGTGAGGAATGACCTAAGGTTAATTACGAACTTATAGGGATCATTTGGTTGGTTAACCATCTTGAAATGTTAGTTGGAGAATGGAATAGAGTGGTGCAAAAATCTGTAGCAAAAATGATGTTTTAGTGTCTTGAATTTCTAGGAAAGAACTAGTGTGCATGACCTTGTAATAGAGGATGGATTAGGGAACTAGAGATGAGAATGTCTAAGGAGGAATTGGTATGGTCAAATGATGGTAGGTGAAACAATTAAGCTGGAGAAATGGGTGAGCAAGTGTGCATTTAGGAAACTTGAAATTAAGTTGCAAGTGCAGAAACGAAAATGAAGATGGAAATTGTATAATTGATCAAGGATTAGGTGATAGGTTGATCAATGTTTTAGGAAGGTTTGAAGTGTGTTTATGGTGTTATAACATGTTTGGAAACATGTGGGAAGGTTGGAAAAGAAATGGGTGAGAAATAGGGTTGGAATAGAAATCAAAACTGTCAAAGTTAGCAGCTTTTTAGTAGGGTTCGGGACCTAGTCCTTGGACAAGGTCCCGGACCACACATTAAAATGGGCCGAGAATACACTTCGGTGAATGGTCCGGGACCTAGCTTAGGGACAAAGTCCCGGACCACCATGAATTTCCCACCGAGAGTAAGGCTAGCAGCTGGTCCGGGACTTAAGAGGAGTACAAGGTCCCAGACCAGTTTAAAATCTTCCCCGAGAGTTCATCAACGGTCTGGTCCGGGATTTAGGACCCAGACCAAGACCCGGACCAAGTGAAAATTGCAACCGTGAGTGTTTTAAGGCAATTTAATGATGGAGAATTGGATGGTAATGATATTAGATGATGATTATGACTTGTTTGATGACATGTAAAGGTCATTAGGAGCATAAACAAGTGCTAGATTGAATGTGAAAGTGAGAACTTAAGATCACATGAGTAAAGATAAGATTAACGGGACAACGGGGTTGATTACGGGCGCATTAGTCGTTTAAACTTCCGTAATGCCTTAACGTTAATAGAAACGTTTGTAATGTAACCAGTTGTTTGAGAATTTCCCGAGGAGCGTGATTCGACACGCAAGAGTAATTCCTTGGTGAACGGTATGATTTTCTTGCAATGTTTGTCCTGCCGAGTTACACTCGGCTTGTGTGCTATCTGTTTGTGTGCCGGCCTAACAAGATAAAAGCACGAAAATGTTTATTGCATGTTATGTATATCTCGATGCCTTTTGTGTGAACTAACCATCCTTGCATGAGTTGTGATCTGACTGAATATTGTAGATCAACTCCTGAAAGGATAATGTTTGGTTAGGGACTCGTAGAAAGAGTCGAACCATGAAATAATTAAAATGTGGAAAAGATATAAAGAACCTCTATTAAGAGAACGACGAAAGTTCAATGTTATGAACTAATGAGAAAGGTAAAAGAGATACACGAGACTGTTAAACTCCTTAATGATTAGTCGACCTCCTATATGAGGATGCAACTCAATATGAGGAAACAATCGTAACTTCTAAGTAATGGAACTATAGGGGCGACTGTTAAGACAAGACCCTTTAGTTTTGATGATAGCAAACCTCGTATTGTCTATCTAATGCGTTTTTCTAGATTCATGATTCAGATAGACATGTAAATGAGTGGCTTAGCACGCAAGGTTGCAAGCGCACTCAATCCACGACATGTGCCCAACCAGTCGGGCACCTGTCCGCGAGAGCTCCGTAGAACTTCTAGCACAGACAACCAGTCAGACACTGCACGAAGATATCTCTCATGCTTAAAGACGAAAATCATAGACAAAGGACTGCAAAGGATCGACACATTCAGATAAGACACATACATCCACATAAGCAACTTGCTCACAACTAGTTCACGACAAAAGGAGTAGTTCATTAATGCACAAGATAACAAGGCTATCAATGAACATCATTACATAGCCGTAATAAATTCAGAAGAGAAATTTATGAGCATTTAATGAGCCAAACAGAATCAGGCAAGTGGGGCACACAAGTGGTGATCGACCTTTCAAGAGGGCTGCCGCCAATGTGACCAACCATGAGGCGACACGTAGTCCAAACGCCTCCAGATCAAGTTGAAAACTCTCTGCAAGTCTAGTGTGGTTGTTATGTGAATAATCGAAGCTGTAGTCGACTCCTAGAAGTCTAGGGACTAATAGGACGTTAGTTACATCATAACTACCGTGTATATACTTGCATTTATTTCTTATGTAAGTATACCTGTACGAGAGAAAAGAAAGATAATCCGGGCAAGTGTGGATCAGACTTAGGAGCGTGTGTAAGTGCTAGAGAGTTGGTGAGCTAGACAGGACTGGGTTAGAGTATCAATACATTGGGTATTTGATAGACCGACAGGTCAGGGAACGGTCGGTGAACCGTAGGCCGATAGTCAGGAGAGGGTTAAGGACTTTAGGGGTAAAGTCGAAACTGTCCCAGGAGTCTGTGTGTGGGGCAAGGGAGATTGAGTGAATTTCGTGTGTGTAAATTCTCAATCGAAATGGGTTTTCCAGTTTAAATTTATCTCGTGTCTTTTCCTAAACTATCAAGTTTTATTAGAGTCCACGATACGTCTACGATACGTCGGGGACACATCAGGAGCGCTTGCTGGTTTCAATTGGTATGAGAGCAGGTATTGAAATACCCCGTAATTAAAAATAGTGATTAATTAGGCTAATAAGTAATTTAGAAGCTTAATTATGTCTAAATAATCATGAGGGAACAAATCCGAAGAAAACAGATCCTTAAAACGGATTAAAAACACTAACGAACCTTAAAGCGCGTTTTTCGAGGAAACCGGGAAAACGTGACTTTAAGCGGGTCAAATAGACTCGTAACAATTTTGGTCAACTAAATAGTCATTAATAAATATTAGTGAAGCTTTAGAGCCAACAAAATCAATAAAACAAGAAAATAGTAAAAACTGTCAAAAACGGGAAGTTGTGGGGTAGAAACATAATTAGACCAAAGTAATGTGTCCACTTTTAAAAATAAAAATGTAGAGTGTGTGTGAGTGTGCTTGGTCAGCCGGTCCCCTTCCCTCTCTCACACCCTCTCTTAACTCTCTTCTTATTTGCAAAACAACAAAACAATAAAAAAAGCAATAAAGTAAACTTACCTTACTTACTCTCTCTCCTCTACTCTCTTCTATTCTCTCACCCACGTACAACCCCTTCCTCCTCTCTATTCTTCTTCTTCTTCAACCGGTGGCAATGGAGAAATGAGAAAACTCACAAAAAACTAACTTCTCTCCTCTTGTTAATCCCTTGAACCTTCATCAAAAATTACAAAGATTATACCATTGAAATCCCCTCACCAAGGAGAACATATCCCTCCTTTCAAAATTCGAAAACAAGAACTTTCATCTCCATGGGTGTGCTGCATTTGGAGCTTCAAGACCACCATTAGAACTACCTCCTTCCACTTGTCATTTGGAGGTAAAATATTCTTGAAAGCTTACCTTTTTCTAGCCCTTGTGGGCAAAACGAAATTTAGACTAAACCCTTGTTTGGTTCCTTGTACTCCAGCCGATTTTGGCTTCTTTGGAGAGTGAGAAATCGTGTTCTTGAGCTGTCCAAAACTCCATCTCATCATTTGCAAGGTAATGAAATTTCTAAACCCTAAAGCTTACATGAAAGCTTAAAGATGGTTAGGGTAGTATTGTTTTGTGTATTGAAGTGTGTATATCCATGGGTTGTAGTGTTAGAGGATTTGAGTTGCAAAACCGGTGGAGAAGAGAAAAGAAGAAGGAAAGGAGGAAGGAAGAAGAAGGAAAAGAAAACTAGAAGAAGAACAAGGTAATTATGCTCTCTTGTGTAGCCTTGTGAATGTTTTATGTAACAGATTTTGTAGTTTGAAATGAGTAATGAAAATGGTATCGAGTGGTAGTGTAATGTGTAGGAGAATCCAAATGTTCTAAACCTTTAAAAGACATTTAAAAGCTTGTTGAAATCTTAAGGAAGAAGATGTGAGTGTGCAGGAATTTAGGAGTGTGTTATACCCAAAATTTTGACCCCCTGGGTTAGGGTCTACGGGGTGCTGGTGTTGTGAGAGGCATTTTAATCAAGTAGTGAGGGATTCCGGCTCGATCGGCGCGTTCCATGGCATGGGGAACAGCTTCGTCATTTTCAGGGGCGTTTTGGTAATCTTTAAAGGCTCCTGAGACCTCCTATAAGCTTTCTCTCTCCTCCAAAGGATGCCCAAATCAGCTTGAAATGCTTTGATATTTTAACCCATGATAGAGGATGACATTCTAAGCATAATGGCGTTGGAATTTTGATTTTTCGAGTTTCCAATAATTTTCTAGCAATTTCTGACTGAATCTGACAAGAAATTCAATTTAAAAATATTCCAACATTTAAAAAATTCGGTTCCACCTCAGAAAATTCATAATATCCATCCTTGACATGTGGTTAAAATTTCACAGCAAAATTCCTTTGGGAAGTCTTTTAATTAAAATACCAAAAAATCTTACTTTTACTAGATTTTCTTTATCTTTAAGAAAGTCTATATAAGGGGATAGGTTTTTGGAAAAAGAGAACCTCATATGCTCAAGAACCCTAGAGAGTCAGAAAACACAGTCCTCTCTCTCTCTCACGTTTTCCAACACCGGCCACCCAAATCATACCGAAAATCCCCCGAAATCACCATCTAAACACGTTTTCCAATCCCCAAAGCACCAATAGTCATCAAAACCCCACAAAAACACCACCAAAACGTGAAGAACAGCAAGAACAACCAACAACCAGAAGCTTGGTTCGAAATCCTTTCGGGTCTGCCATCAACGAAGCACTCAACGAATCCCGGTGTGAAGAATCATCTTGAATTCGAAGGTAAAACAGGTTACAACTCTACTTTTCTAATTCCCCACGACCTTATTAACTCTCTGTCAAATTTTGGGTTCAAACTAACCTTCGTACGCTTCTGTATTGCTGTTTGTTTAAGCTTCTGTCCAATAACTTGTTTACCAAGTTTCGTGCTTAATTCGAATTCAAATTGAAAACTTTCAATCACTAACGTCTTGTACATCTTTCAGGCTACACACCCATAAAATTTGAGCCAAAAACACCTTCGGGAACAGCCTCAACGCCGCCGTCCGAGGGCGGTCCGCACCCACGGACGTCATGTCCGGGGTCCCGGACTCCCTGTCCGTAAGCTCGGACGCCCACGGACGGCGGCGGGATTTTTAAAAATTAGGTTTCTAATAATGTCCGGGCCCACGGACAGCCTGTCCGTGGCCCCGGACTTTACAATTTTCTGTTTTCTGTTAATTCGACTTTTATTTTCATATAGGTTAACTGGGGTCCGTGGTCTCGGACATTAGGTCCGTGGCTACGGACGGAAACAAAATTTGACCTAATTCTGCCTCCGAAACCCTAGTTTAGGTAATTTTAATTTCCACTTTAATTTTCTGTCAAAAAACGTTAAAAAATAAAAAAACAGAAGCGCGCACCTAGGTTAAAAACAACTTTGTAGAAAGCCGTAATTGAACCAAGTAGAGGAAAAACGACCTAGGAAGGGTAATGAAAGTAATTTGAACCCTAATTAAGTCGAATATCAAGCCCCCGAACCCGAACTCTCCTTTCCTAATTTGATCTAGGTTAAAATTAGGTGGCGACTCATAATAGGTTCCAGTGAGCTAGCTTAGGTTTTAAAATTATTGTTATATGACATAGTTATTAATCTTAGGCTATAAGTGGACCTAAAACCCGATTAGATCCCAATCAAGTTAATCCACATAGGATAGGGTTTAAAATCGAGGCTCACAGACTGGCGACTCTTGGGGACAACTTCTTAATTTTAACTTGTTTAATTTTAAGAAAGAGGGCTTAACTTGAAAATGTTTATTTATGGCTTTATTACTTGTTTTACTTTGTGCGCAATTTGAATTTTTGTACCCTTGCATCATATGAGAGCGAGGGTCCACAAACCAATTTCACCCCGGGACCCGTTTGAGGGTCCCCTGTCAGGGACTCACACCTTTTAGGTGATGTGAATAAGTGGGGGAAAAGAGGAGGGTGTCGTCTAACCACACCCCCTTAATACCTGGGCTTTAGCCCCAAGCATTTTCCTGGCAGTACCCTTACCTAGCCCATTGTTTGGTCAGTCAAAGACCCGACCGTAGACGCACACCTTCAGGTGATGTGAAAAAGTGGGGAAGCCCAAAGAGAATAGCGTGCAAACCCTATTCCTTTGTGGTGACCTGGGCCCGCGCCCCAAGCACCTCTCCGGATCGATCCTTACCCGAATTGGATAAGCGACAGGTGAGGACATGTTGAATTTGTGTGGGCCTTGTTTGCTTGTATGATCGGCCCACTACCCAGCGTAGAAACTGATAGGAATTTCTCCTACATCAACCTAGCCCAACCCGAATTTACGGCCTTATTGTTTGTAGCCCAAAGGCCTTGTTTGGTTTGAATGAATTGATTGTTCGGGCTCAGGCCCAAAAGTTTAGACTTAGGTGATTACACTTTCGGCCCAATTTAAATTATCAACTTAGTTCTAGGCCCCGAAAAACAAATCCACCTAAAGCAATCCGTGAAAATCCGTCGGGCCACTTCATTTCAAGGCCCATTCCGGTTTAGGAAAAAACTTTCACTCGGGCTTTGGCCCAAAATTCTAGATTTAGGTGTCATCTTTTAGGCCTAATCAGAGTTACTCGACCCAAACAAGTTTTAAATTAGAACGCCATCTTACCAAGTACTCCTTCCCGGCCCAGAACTTTAGTCCGGTCCTCTTTTATTTTCTGACAGACGGTATTTTGAAAACAGGTAATCACAAGCATGGAGGGAAAAGGAAGACCAGTTACAACGGAGGATAGAATGGCAGAGATAGAGCTTAGGCTAAAAGCCATGGAGGAAGCCGTAGAAGAGTTGAGAAACAGGATCAACTCTCGGGATGCGGACTTTCATGGGGCCGCTAATACAAGAGAGAATGGCCAAGCTGAACTAGAAGCCATGATGGCTGCTATGGAACGGAGACATGGTGCTGTCAGGGATGCCATGGAGTCAAACTACGTCGCAGCAATGAGGGCAAAGGCCCTTTCCCTGGAGGCCAGACGTCAAGCTCAGGATGCACTAGTGGGTAGGCTTCTTAGCTCTCTTCACGACCACATTAAAGTCGGCTCCTTTGGAGCCCAAGGATTGCAAGGGAATGTCGAGGAGATTGCCGCAGAACTCAGAACAGCAATTGGGAAGACAGAACCGAACAATGAGACATCTTGCATCCAAAGTTGCACCCGGAAAAGGTCTAGGCAGCATGAGGCGAATGCCGGTCAGAGGGAACCAGGTTGGATCATTGGAGCAGTAGAACCACCCCGACAGAGCTCCCGTCGGAGAGAATTTTCAGACGTTGGCCAACCATTAAGCCAGACATTTGCAATGCTCCAGGAACGAAACATGCTACAGCCTCTCACTCCCCGACCTGGGGACCCTCAAAAAGGAAGGAATCTAAGTCAGTTCTGTTGGTACCACCAATTACCCGGCCATGATACCAATGATTGCAAGGCTTTGAGACACGCAATCCAAGATCTCATCGATCAAGGGCATCAATTTCAAGGACATGGAAATGTAGGCAGGACATCCATGCCTGGGTCTTATTAGAGTTTGTAGTCTTTAAGTACTGTTTTGCTTTTCAATTAGGTAGATTTCTTTTTATTAGTCACCTTTTGGCTTTCATAGTAGTTAGTCCCCTTTACTATTTTTGGTAGCTCTCCCGAGTTTGTAGTTTCCAACGTTATTTTTACATTGAATAATACGTGGTTCCATTTTCACAATTTCCATGCAAAGCATTTTCCAATCATTTTTTAAAAAAAGCGAGCAACCTCATCGCTTCGTCCATACTCACTACAGCTCCTCGTACAAATACAACCTTCATCATATACACCCCATGTGTCTCACCACTCCACTTTCTCAACATTTCACCAAATATTTGCTCCACAAGATCACCCCATCACCACTCACCATCATTATTCCGCACAATCGCCTTCCACAAATAACCTGGGTATTCAAAAGGCTTGTCAAAAACCCCACAATAATACTGGGGGCAATCTGAGTTAAGGAACGATAATGTTTATTTCTTTTGTTTAAATGTGCAAACAAGTCCGTGAGTGTACACTTCGCGAGGTGCCTTGAGCTTTAAAACCAAGAGCGAACGAGCGTGTCATTTTACACGACTCCGGAGAGATCACGTTCAGAGGTAAGGTAAATGGCATGACTCCGACCGAAGGAGATAATTTGTAAATTTACGCTTAAACTGTGAAAAGTAACAAAGAACGGATACACAGCTACCAGGGATGACGAAGCACTAGGTACAGCACCGCACAGCCAAAAAGCTTGTGAACCCTGACATTACACCCTAGGCACCCCCGCTGAGCTTTTCATATATGACCTCTTTCACAATATTACAAGCTCCACAAACAAGCAGCCAATGATGAATAACCGACCCGGTGACCAAAGGAAGCAGGAGCCGACGACTTCCGAACAGCAACTTCACAAGTCCGGAGAAGCAAATTTGCTACCAGCGTAACAAAGTGATCCGCAAATGGTCCCAAAGTGACACAGGATCCAAATGAGCTGACATCAAAAGCAGCTTCCAAAGTTCAAAGCCGGGAAACACAAGAACCCCGAAGGAAAGGAGATTCAAAGAAAGGCAAACCTGAAAAGCCTCAAAGAAACCCAGAATCGGAAAAAAGACAGGAGATGCAAGGAACAGTCCAAAAGTTCCAAGCCCCAAGTTCACAGCGAAGTCATCACGAAGTAGCCGAATGACTTCAAGGCAAAGAAGACAAGTCCGAGAGACGGTGCAAGTTGCAGATTTGGTCACCCTTATAGCTCCACATATCCTAAACATTCCTCCATTGTCCTGTTATCATTCATCACCCCATGGCCACGTTATAAGCTCAAAAGACTTCCGACTTAATAGTTGTGTATCCAATCGAGTGGAAGTAACAGGTTGAACATGTAAATCTAACAAATGTCAAATTCAATGGTTGAGAAGTTGTGACCGTAAGTGAGAAACGAGCGCAAACACCAAACACGTCGAGTAGGAAGCACCACATCAAAACATAAGCCTTGATCCTGTGAGGACGAGACTTGTTCGCACGTTTAGCCAAAGAAAATACTGGGGGCAATCGATCGAGACGATCGATCGCCATGAACTCTAACTCAGATTGCCTTAAGAAAGAATACTGGGGCAATTGTTAGTTCCAGCAATTGCAACAACACACCGATTGAGGCCCAAAAGTCCAAAACCCAAAGGTTCAAACCATTCTCACATCCCACAGGCCCGTCCTAAGCCCTTCCTCCACATCAAATTCCCACAGGCCCGTCCTAAGCCCTACCTTCACACCCAAACATCCGTAGGCCCATCTTGAGCCCTACCATCTCCAGATTTGACATAAACCTTAATCCTTCTACATCCATTTAGACCCATCATACATTTACTCACTTTCACTTAGATCCATCCTTTAGGCTCGTAGTAAGACCTAGTCGCATTCCCTTTAGGCTCGTCATAAGACCTAGATCCAACCTTTAGGCTCGTCATAAGACCTAGATCCAACCCTTAGGCTCGTCATAAGACCTAGATCCATCCTTTCGGGTCGTCATAAGACCTAGTTGCATACCCTTAGGCTCGTCATAAGACCTAGATCCAACCCTTAGGCTCGTCATAAGACCTAGATCCAACCCTTAGGCTCGTCATAAGACCTAGTTGCATTCCCTTAGGCTCGTAGTAAGACCTAGCATTACCCTTTAGCTTACTCGCTCTTATCAAACACATTGCATTCATCACATTTATATAGGCTCGTCATAAGACCTAGTTGCATTATCCAGGCGCGTCACAAGACCTGGCGACAGAAAAGTTGGCGAGGTGATGGCAATAAATCCTCCTTTTGCGATGTCAACTTATTTTCGGGATCAACGAATGGTGGGCAAAGGCAATAAGTCCCCAAGGTTTTTACCAGGAGTTATCCCTGCACACCGGCTTGGGGGGCGATGGCAATAAGTCCACATTAGGTCCAGCCAGGAGCATTGGCACGGGTTTCGATCCCCAGAAGCATCTCAGCATCATCAGCATTATCATCAGCATCATCAGCATTATCATCAGCATCATCAACATCATCAGCATCATCAGCATTATCATCAGCATCATCAGCATTATCATCAGCATCATCAGCATCATCAACATCATCAACATCGTCAGCATCATTAGCATTATCAACATTTCAGCATTCTTGCATTTGCATACCACCCAGTTATCATCATTATAGGTAGTCAACGCCTTAGAATCGCTTGACATTATCTCATTTCCACATTTTAGGTTGTCAACGCCTTAGAATCGCTTGACATTACTTCATTTCACTTTACTTATAGGTAGTCAACGCCTTAGAATAGCTTGACATCATCTCATTCGTCACAGGCAGTCAACACCTTAGAATAGTTTGACATCATTATAGGTAGTCAACGCCTTAGAATTGCTTGACATTACTTCATTTTACTTATAGGTAGTCAACGCCTTAGAATCGCTTGGCATCGCATCGTTTCATGTATTATAGGTAGTCAACGCCTTAGAACCGCTTGACATTATTCCGTTTTCGTCACCTAGGTAGTCAGCGCCTTAGAATAGCTTGGCACATTTTCACTTATAGGTAGTCAGCACCTTAGAATAGCTCGACAGCGTTTTTGTTGCTTAGGTAGTCAGCGCCTCCGAATAGCTGCACACGATCAACGCGGTTTCGCACAACATGGAGAATTTCGTGAAGTCCAAAATTTGGGCATCACTCAAGCATCAACCAGACTTTTCACATCCACTACAAAGTCTAGTTGACGGGGGGCAATCTGTTATACCCAAAATTTTGACCCCCTGGGTTAGGGTCTACGGGGTGCTTGGTGTGTGAGAGGCATTTTAATAAAGTAGTGAGGGATTCCGGCTCGATCGGCGCGTTCCATGGCATGGGGAACAGCTTTGTCATTTTCAGGGGCGTTTTGGAGATCTTTAAAGGCTCCTGAGACCTCCTATAAGCTTTCTCTCTCCTCCAAAGGATGCCCAAATCAGCTTGAAACGCTTTGATATTTTAACCCATGATAGAGGATGACATTCTAAGCATAATGGCGTTGGAATTTTGATTTTTCGAGTTTCCAATAATTTTCTAGCAATTTCTGACTGAATCTGACAAGAAATTCAATTTAAAAATATTCCAACATTTAAAAAATTCGGTTCCACCTCAGAAAAATTAATATCCATCCTTGACATGTGGTTAAAATTTCACAGCAAAATTCATTTGGGAAGTCTTTTAATTAAAATACCAAAAAATCTTACTTTTACTAGATTTTCTTTATCTTTAAGAAAGTCTATATAAGGGGATAGGTTTTTGGATAAAAAGAGAACCTCATATGCTCAAGAACCCTAGAGAGTCAGAAAACACAGCCTCCTCTCTCTCTCTCTCACGTTTTCCAACACTCGGCCACCCAAATTATACCGAAAATCCCCCGAAATCACCGTCTAAACACGTTTTCCAATCCCCAAAGCACCAATAGTCATCAAAACCCCACAAAAACACCACCAAAACGTGAAGAACAGCAAGAACAACCAACAACCAGAAGCTTGGTTCGAAATCCTTTCGGGTCTGCCATCAACGAAGCACTCAACGAATCCCGGTGTGAAGAATCATCTTGAATTCGAAGGTAAAACAGGTTACAACTCTACTTTTCTAATTCCCCACGACCTTATTAACTCTCTGTCAAATTTTGGGTTCAAACTAACCTTCGTACGCTTCTGTATTGCTGTTTGTTTAAGCTTCTGTCCAATAACTTGTTTGCCAAGTTTCGTGCTTAATTCGAATTCAAATCGAAAACTTTCAATCACTAACGTCTTGTACATCTTTCAGGCTACACACCCATAAATTTGAGCCAAAAACACCTTCGGGAACAGCCTCAACGCCGCCGTCCGAGGGCGGTCCGCACCCACGGACGTCATGTCCGGGGTCCGGACTCCCTGTCCGTAAGCTCGGACGCCCACGGACGACGGCGGGGATTTTTTAAATTTTTAAAAATTAGGTTTTCTAATAATGTCCGGGCCCACGGACAGCCTGTCGTGGCCCCGGACTTTGCAATTTTCTGTTTTCTGTTAAATTCGACTTTTATTTTCATATAGGTTAACTGGGGTCCGTGGTCTCGGACATTAGGTCCGTGGCTACGGACGGAAACAAAATTTGACCTAATTCTGCCTCCGAAACCCTAGTTTAGGTAATTTTAATTTCCACTTTAATTTTTAAAAAACGTTAAAAAATAAAAAAACAGAAGCGCGCACCTAGGTTAAAAACAACTTTGTAGAAAGCCGTAATTGAACCAAGTAGAGGAAAAACGACCTAGGAAGGGTAATGAAAGTAATTTGAACCCTAATTAAGTCGAATATCAAGCCCCGAACCCGAACTCTCCTTTCCTAATTGATCTAGGTTAAAATTAGGTGGCGACTCATAATAGGTTCCAGTGAGCTAGTTAGGTTTTAATAATTATTGTTATATGACATAGTTATTAATCTTAGGCTATAAGTGGACCTAAAACCGATTAGATCCCAACCAAGTTAATCCACATAGGATAGGGTTTAAAATCGAGGCTCACAGAGTGGTTGATGTTTAGTTTTGGTGTTGGAGAATTGGATATTGTTGTTCTTTATAAACAGGTGAGATAATGAGAATGTGAGTGAAAATGATGTGGTGAGAATGTAAAATATAGGGGAGACTATGTCAAAATTTACTTAGAAACTAGAGAACTTATGAACTAGAAACTAGGTAACAATATACCCTTGTAACAGATTTTGGTTGTGTTAGTTAGTGGGTAGGTTAGAGAAGTAGACAATGCATTATAAGCTTTAGAAATGACGTTAGAAGAGGGAAGTTATAGATGGAGAGAGTTAGAGTAAAAATCTGTAGCAAATGCAATTAGGAAAAACTAGTGTAAGTGCTGAAATGAAACTTGGAAAATTATGTGTGTAAATTAGTATAGGAATGGGTAATGGATTAATGGATGAACTAAGGCATATTAGGAGGTTTAATTAGTGTTAAAATATGTGGGATTAAGTGTAGGGACAATGGGGAAGTATTGGGTAAGAAGAAGGACTGAAAACAGAAATAAAAATGCAAATACTGGACTGGACCGACCTTGGGACCGGACTTGCAAGGTCGGTCGAGCCCAGATTTACAAAGAAGAAACCTTCTGGAATGGACCGACCTTGGGACCGGACATGCAAGGTCGGTCGGCCAGAAAATTCCCGTAATAAAAACTACTGGAATGGACCGACCTTGCGACCGGACTTGCAAGGTCGGTCGGACTAAAATTTTCATGTCATGTAACTTACTGGAATGGACCGACCTTGGGACCAGACTTGCAAGGTCGGTCGGCCCTGAAATTTTCCAGCGTATTACCCTACTGACTTCGACCGACCTTGGGACCGGACTTGTAAGGTCGGTCGAGTCATACAAAATAATAAATAATAATATAATTATAATAAGTATATATATATATGTATACCTACACATACATATGTACATATAAATGTACATTGCTAAGTAAGGAAAAAACTTGAAGTGATGAAGAATAATTAAATAATGTGTAAGTGTAAGAATTGTAAAGACATATAGTAAGTAAGAGAATAGGGATACGAGTTGAGTTAATTGTAGATAATTAATCACTCGATCACATGTATGTTATAGGACTTGATTTGTGAGCACCGAAGGAAAGTTGGGATACAAGTACAACGGTGAACGGTATGAATTTCTCATGCCCCGATGCTACCTTGGTTACTCTGATTTGTGTGTTGTGTGCTAATTGATCACCAAATAAGATAAATGCACGAATCGGAGTTATCATGTTTACTTGTGAAGATGTAGTGTTGTATCATGTTGAATATTGTCTTTAAATCATAGTTTGTGTAATTCATGAAATGTATGAATGAATATGAGTGTGTGTATGTATGTTGTATTGTACTGCGACCGAATGTGAATGTGATTGGACTTCTAACTGATTCCTAACAAGCTAACCAATCTAACTTAATAATTGGTAATTAAATTGGAATGAGTAGAAGTCCGATATAGTTTCGGCCACGCGTGAGGAGGCGGAGTCACAAGAGGTTGGCTCCAATTCCTGACTCTTAACTGGTCCACGGCCCAAACCCCTTAAATGGGTAGCATCCTAGATTGGTGAGTCAAGTAAATCCCGGTGGTGGGACGGTGTAGTCCCGGGCCGGAGGTCATACCGACTTAACATGAGTAAAAAGTAAGTAAATAAGAATGAGTAAATAAGTATGGTAAAGTAAGTAAGTAAAGTAAGAGTAAGTAATGTGTAATGAGTAAAAAGAGTAAACAACATTCCGATTAACCCGGATGCGTAACTTGGCTAACCTTTGTGAAGGTAGGTATGGTGTGTGCTTTTGCACTGCTGTCTTGGTTTGTATATTGAATTGCATATGATTGTATGTTGTATGCAAAGCATGTATGTATGAAATTAATGAACCGCATGTTTATTCGACCTTAAATAGTCGGCGTGCCCTTGTTAGCACGCGGTATATGCGAAGTTCATGCGCAGCTTTTGCTGAGCCCTTGGGGCGATGTTTTTAATATGAATGCAGGTCCTCGAGACGGGTGAAGATGACGAAGAGTTTTAGTTTGATTTCTTTTTGTCTGTAAACAATGAATTGTGAAAGGTGTACTATGTTGTACACGGCTGTAGGTTTTTGTTAGCCGGTGTACCATGGGGTACAACCCTTTTGGATAATGAAAGAATGGAACATTGGTATAGATGTGTAGTTGGTAGAAAACTCATTCTTTTGGGAAGATTGGAAGGGATGTAATTCAATACTTTAAATACTCGGTAATCCAGTAATGCAAGTATGTTATCTTTTGTAATCGGTATGAAATGTAGTAGCTCGGTACACTTAGGCATCAGACCGTCACTGTAGGTAGTAGTAGCCTAGCTAGCCGTATGGGCGGTTAGCGGCGTGTATCACCCGCCGTAGTAGTAGTATTTCCGCTGCCACGTAGTAGGATTAACAGGACGATTAGACGGAAAGTAAGGGATTAACGTAGGGTGTTACAAAAAGTGGTATCAGAGCGTAGTTACGCTCTGATGTCCATATAGTTACCGAGCATAGGGATCACCGAGTTAGGATTTCAACCGTGTTAAGACGAATACTTAGAAACCTAACTAGGAACTACCGTTTTAACAACGATACCCTTGACGTCCTTATGGACGATAACCTTGCTTGAATTCATGACCAATGGTGTCACAATGTCATATGTCAAAGCCTATGCAAACATTAAATTTTCAGATGTCAGGAAGAGGTCCAGTCGCCGAGGGGCCAATGACGGACCGGGCGCGCAGACGATAGCTGAGATCGTCGCCACCACGGTAGCACAGATGCTACCCCAAGTAATCACTGCAATGCAACAAAACAGCAGAATCAACAAACTCAAACGGGACCAATCCCTCCCCCTCCACCCAGAGAAGTAAACTGGGTAAAAGCTATCGTAGATCTCCGACCTCCATGCTTTAGAGGCGAGAGCGACCCTGCTAAGCTAGAAGCCTACATCTCCGAAATGGAGACTGCCTTCGAGACTCTCGAATGTCCTGCTGGAGTTCGAGTGAGAATAGCCGCCTACTACCTTAAAGATGCTGCTATGGATTGGTGG
>CM041779.1:307942338-308255443 GCA_023374045.1 Limonium bicolor
GGCTCCTGCTGCTGTGGATGAAGCAGTGGAAGAGCGGGCAGCGCTACCCTTCACCCAAGTACCGTCGTCTAGGCGCGTAAAGCCCCAGCGTCGCGCAGTCAGCAGTGTGACAGGACGCTCTCCTGTCCTGAGCTCAACAACTCGTGTGATAGCTGTGGGAAGGACAGTGAAGAGGTGGTACCAGATCAAGAAGGGGAAGATGGGAGTGATCTTCTTCTTCTTCGTCCTCAGATAGGACACCACCTTGTGGAGCTGGCCAAACATAATGTGGCAGAAAGAGAGGCGCTGAGCAGGTGGGAAGGGAGCGAGGAAATAGTCAAGTAGGGCGCAGTCCTCATCAGACGCATCGTGTGCTGCAGAAGGGCGAATCTGATGGCCTATGATGTCCAAAAGAAGCCTCTGCTGCAATGTAGTGAAGCTCGCGAAAGGGAGGACTTCCTTGTCCTCCTCCCCTCGGTGTCGGATCCTCCGACCCACGTCCTGAAGCCACCGGGTCTTAGACATGTGCATGTGATCGTCAGTGAACCCCCGGTGATCTTCAGGACCAATCTGGAGCTGTAGGACGTGTGAGATCGTGATGGGTGTGATCTCCACTGGATGATGGCGCACGTAAGAGGTGATGCTCAGGTTTCCTGCCCGAGCATTCGCATAAAACTCCCTCACGAGCTCCTCACCGAAAACTCCTGCTCCTAACTTCAGGACCATAGAAAGTCCATGTCTAGCAAACAGGGTGTCCACCCCTGCAGCCTCTACTAACTCAGGAGCATACCTCCTCTCCATGATGAAGTCCTTGCCTAGATCGAACCAGGCACGGGCCTCTGCTGTAATAAACCCGTCATCCCGAAGATCCGGATGACGAAGAGGAGCAGATGAAGATGATGCTCCGGGGCAGTTGCCCCTAGCACCAGCTAGACCACCACGCATACGGGGAGGCATACTAATATATTTGGAATTTTAGGTAAACAAATATTAACAGCACAACAATTAATATTTAATATTAAACAGATTAAATATAACATAAAAATTAATAACCACAAAAAATAACATAAAAATTAACAAATAAAAACAAAATAGAAATTCACAATTAATAATAACATAAATATTAATATCAAACAGAGCATTAACAATTTACTTAAACAACTTAGTAAATTAACAAAAACAGAAAACATTTAGAACAAATGATATAAACAAAAATAAAAGTAATATAAACAAAAATTCTGTCGAAAATTCGACAGAGTCTCCCCTAAAATTCTACGGTTCTCCACAAAAATTTCAGTCAGTTACAGGGTTTTTAGTACCGTTACCTATCAAATCTGTAAATAATAACCTAGAATCATAATCTATTTTCGTTTTAATAATCAAGGCTAAATAAAATTGAATAATGCTAGTTCTAACAACAAATTTTCGTAATTAGCACACATCAATTTTTGAATTCAACAAAAACACCCAAACTAAGTGTAATATGTAAAGATTTAACCTTGTGTATGTAGATTATGACAAATATAGGACAAATTCGAGACAAATTAGCAATTAAAATTCGAAAATTTCGAATTTGGGAAACTAGGGATTCGAAACTTCTGGTCCTAATTTCTCCTAATGTAGTTCACCATTTACAAATTTGAAGCTATAGAAACGTAAGGAATTGAAAAACGTGCGTTTCGGTACCAACCTTGTAAAATTTGATGAAGATTTGAGGAAGAAATGGTAAGTTGAAGAATGAAGGGAGTCGCGGCCTTCGTTCCTCTCTTCTCTGGTATCGGGCTCGAATTGATTTGGGGAAGAACTGGTTAGACTGAACGCTGCGTTTTTTTTTTAATTGAAAGGCACGTCCGCCTGACGTCCGCCTTGTATGGGGCGGTTTCGAAGGCGGTTGCAAGGCGGTCACGGGGCGGTAATGAGGGACAACCGCGTGATACAGGGCGGTTGTCCACGCGGACAACCCCCTGTATCGTTTTTTTTTATTTTATCCTTGCTTATAACAACAAAGAATAATGAACAAATAAAATAATGGGTTAGTAATAAAAATGACATAAATTATAAGTTAGTAATTAGATAACATAAATTATAAGTTAGTAGTTAATTTACATAGAATTAAATGTTAGAGACAATGGGAATTAAATGTTAGTATACAATGGAAATTAAATGTTAGTATACAATGGAATATTAAATGTTAGTATACACAAAATTAAAATGTTAGTAGTCAGAATTAGATGTTAGGAGTTAGATGTCCGAATGTCCAAATGTCCAAAATCAGGTGTCCAATTAATATTAACAGATTATTAGATATTTAATATTAACAAAATATAGTAGATAATTAATATTAACAATAAACAAAATATTATAGACATAATATTAACAAATATAAAGAGAACAAAATATTTATAATTAACAGGTGAATAATCCGGGGCTTAGGAACTAGAATAAATCTAGTCCCCGGCAACGGCGCCATTTATAATCTGACCGGGCCTACCTACGATGTGCAGCCTCTTAGATCTGTACCCCCTAAGGGTAAGCGATCTAACCTCGTGAATAAATTGAGTATTACACTACCCATTACCATCCTTGTACTACCCAGTGTGACATGATAATAGGTTCTGCACCCAGCGCCACTTTCACTGCAAGCGCTGTGGTAAAACCACCCGGGTGTCGACTGCACCGGGCAAGCGGTGGACTGCCACCACTGTGGAAAGAAGGGCCACAGGTCGTACGAGTGCTTTAATAATCCAGATAGCCGAGCGTACCGCCCACCGAAGGGGACTCAGGGCGCACCTACTGGAGGAGGTGGAGCCCGAGGTGGCCAGAGGGGGCCGGCGCCCCAAGCCAGAGAGGGCAGCAGCAGCAGCAGCCGCAGCAGCAGAACCAGGGCCAGAGGAACCCGCCGGGCAACCGTATGCTGAATGCAGCGGGAGCTTCAGGCGCTAGCACTAGTACCCAGCGCGGTGAAGGTTAGCTTTTGAAACCTTAACCATTGTATGAGAGCATGACTAAGTGTTACACGCTTTACCTTAGCATGAATGTGTGTTTAAGTTACCGCTTTAGATAAACAACTTACCTAGGAAACCTTTTATCTCTTAGGAGACTTCGATATATGCTATCCCACACTTACAAGACAGAGATCACCTAGACCCGTGGAAGAAAGACGGGAATACCCTAGTGAGTTGTGTCATGTAGTCAGACCGGGCATGATACTTCTCAGAGAGTTCCTAACCCTAGATGAGCAAATCACCATAGTGAATGAGTGCAGAGCTTTGGGTAAGGGCATAGGAGGTTTTTATACCCCTGTATTTAATAGTGGTTCTAGAATGAAACTGCACATGATGTGCTTAGGAAAAGATTGGGATCCGCAAACTAGGGTTTATCAGGAAGTGAGGATGGTAGGTGACGTATCTATACCTAGGATACCTGAGAGTTTCCTTACCTTGGTGAGAAACGCAATGGATATTGCTCAAGACTGTGAGACTTATCCATTACCCGACATGACACCTGACGTTTGCATCATCAACTACTATGAACAGGGAGGAAAGCTTGGGATGCACCAGGACCGTGATGAGACGACCGAGTCCATCACCAGAGGAGTACCAGTTGTGTCATTCTCCATCGGCGATGATGCTGAGTTTATCTATGGAGACCAGAAGAGGATGGATCTAGCAAGCAAGATCATCCTCAAGTCTGGAGATGTGTTAGTATTTGGTGGAGAGACGAGGCTTGTATATCATGGTATTAAGAGCATTAAGCTCAATACCGCACCACCCGCTTTAGTGAACGATACCCACATCCGACCTGGCCGTTTAAATTTAACTTTCAGACAGTATTGATGTAATAGTAATAGTTAAGTGTGTAACCTTGTATAATACAGTTGGAATGAATGAAATAAGAGTTTTCTGCCTTCAAGTAAATGTGTTCAGTTTTGTTGATACCTGATAAGTGCAAAACATATAGACTTTTTAGGGTTTAATCACCTTATTAATTGTAGCATTTTTAGTAATGTTTCTCACTTATCTAGGGGTTTTCCTATAAATATGTTGTTATATTAACTGATGTATTATATGTGTTAAAATGTAGGAAAAATGACAAACAAAGACACATATATTATTAAGGGATTAAAGAGCCACGTGCATGTCACGCAGAGAAGCGAGTCCGCCTCAGAACCGCCTCCTTATATAGCGGACAACACTAGGGTTTTATTTAAATGCAACCGCTTCATGTGCCAGGCGGAAGAGATAGAGGCGACCGCCTCTTATCGGGCGGACAAGAGACAGAAGACCGCTTATCAAGCGGGCGGACAGGATAGAGGAGACCGCCACTTAAGAGGCGGACGACTCTAATGCAACCGCGAGGCGGTTGAGACAGAGGAGACCGCCTCTGTTCAGGCGGACAACATACAGAGGAGACCGCTAAATAAGTGGCGGACACGTGTAAATCTGTAGGAAATCAACGGGTTATCTTCTACGCCAACTCGCTCTGCAACTTGAGACGGCGCCTACCAGAAATCACGCACGCGATTCAGCCCTGTCCCCTGCGCAATCAATAGCTGCAATCAATGGGGAGCTGCAATCAACGAGCTCAATCAGTGAGCTGATGAGCTGCTGCTCTATTCTTCTTCCTCTATAAATACGAGCTTCATTCCTCCTTATCCGGGGTCCTTCCGGAGGCTCCTTCCGTGGTTCCTCTGGAGTTCCAACTCACACACCATCTCATTTCTCTCCTTCCGCCTTCTCCATTTTATTTATTTTACAGTCCACTAAATCCACCTCTAGCCTACGTATACAAAATAGCAGAGTGAGACGGAGTGATTACGGATGATTTCTATTACTCTTATCTCTGTCTGTCTATTTAATATGTTAGGCTAGTTTACATATGCTTTGGGAATAATTATTATGTTCTGTATTAATTATGCAATGTTTTACTGGTTTTAATTTAATGAAGTTTGTTACGCTTAAAGCTTTCTTCGCCTTTTTAATAAATGTCATGAGTTTATTAAATTGCTTGCTAAGTCTATTTTGATCAGACCAGGTGATAAATAGATAGGTTGATTAAGCCGTAAATCTGGAGAAAGCTCTATTATGATTTAATGAGTTAGTATTTTCAGATGCAATTATATTTCCTGGAATTTAATGTCCGTTTACATAAGAGTGCTCGAACCTTGATTAGACCGAGCATTTCTGGTAAACGAGTTCTTATGAGGCTATGACTTAGTCCTTAGGATAATTTAAGGAATTTTGCCAAACAATTATAATTAAACCAGTAGGAATAGCATGAAAGAGCAGATAATATTAATCTGAACCAGAGTCCCGTTTAGTTAATTTGCTTACTTAGTTAATTTTATTAACTGTTTTTATTTATATTTAACAAGTCAATTAATCCCCCCTCTTTGTGACACGCTTAGGTACTATAATATGTACATTAGTCCCGTGGTTCGATATCGCGGTCGCTTACATTTCACTATACTACTGCGACCGGGATTTGTTTGCAGCCCGACGTTTATTTTGGGTTTTAATTTCTTTTCTTTAATTTTAATTACACCACTTAAACCACTCACAATATAACGTCTGCAAAATGGCGCCGTTGCCGGGGACTAGATTTATTCTAGTTCCTAAGCCCGGATTATTCACCTGTTTAATTATAAATATTTTGTTCTTAAATATGTTAATAATATTTCTATATTACTTTCGTTTATTGTTAATATTAATTATCTGCTATTTTGTTAATAATAATTATCTAATAATCTGTTAATATTAATTGGACATTTGGACAATTGGACACCTGACTTTGGCCATCTAACTTCGGACATCTAACTTTTAACATCTAATTCTAACTTCTAACATTTTATTTTCATTGTCTCTAACATTTAATTTCCATTGTCCTAACATTTAATTTCCATTGTCTTAACTAACGTTAATTATTCTGTCAACTAATTAAATTAACTTCTAATTTTATGTCATTATTATTACTAACCTCTAATTTATTTTATGACTTTATATTTGTGCCTCTATGTTACGAATGAAAAAAAAAAATGGAACAGACTCTTGTCCGCCACTTATCCCGCGGACGCGACACACCAGACCGCCTCGCGGTCGCCCCACTCTTGTCCGCCACTTACCTCGCGGACGCCTCACTCTTGACCGCCTCATATCGGGCGGACTCGACACACGCGACCGCCTCGCGGTCATGCTCCAGAATAGAAAAAAAATTTTGCTAAACGCCGCGTTCCCACAAGTCTCCGTTCTTCCCCAATTTTAATCTGCTCGAGCCTGCCCCGAGAGAAGAACGAGAACCGCAAATCGCCTCCCCCTTCAAATCATCACAAGTTCCTCAAATCTTCATCAAATTTTACAAGGTTGGTACCGAAATGCTCGTTTTTCAATTCCTTACGTTTCTATAGCTTCAAATTTGTAAATGGTGAACTACATTAGGAGAAATTGAGGTCTGAAGTTTCGAATCCCTAATTCCTAAAATTCGAAATTTCGAATTTTAATTGCTAATTTGTCTCGAATTTGTCCTATATTTGTCATAATCTACATATACAAGGTTAAATCTTTACATATTACACTTAGTTTGGGTGTTTTTGTTGAATTCAAAAATTGTGTGTGCTAATTACGAAAATTGTTAGAACTAGCATTATTCAATTTTATTTAGCCTTGTTTATTAAACGAAAATAAGATTATGATTCTAGGTTATTGTTTACAGATTTGAGGTGACGGTACTAAAAGCTTGAACTGACTGAATTTTGTGGAGAAACGAAGAATTTTAGGGGAGACTCTGTCGAATTTTCGACAGAATTTGTGTTGTATAATTATTCTGTTTATGTTTTATTATTTGTTCATCTTGTTTTCTATTTTTATTAATTTACGGAGTTGTTTATGTTAAATACTAATGTTCTGTTTGATATTAATTTATGTGTTGTTATTAACATTTTGTTGTTATTAATTGTTAATTTTTATGATGTTTTCTTGATTGATTTTTATGTTGTTTTTGTTTATTAATTTTATGTTATTATTGTCTAGTAATTTTCATGTTATTATTACTATTTATATTTTATTGTTATGCTGTTAATGTTGTTTGCTTTTAATTTTAAATATATATTAGTATGCCTCGTGGTGGCGACTGCCCTGGAGCATCATCTTCTTCTGCACCTCGTCTTCTGGACGATGGCTTTGTCTCAGTAGAGGCTCGTGCCTGGTTCGAACAGGGCAAGGACTTTATCATAGAGAGGAAATTTGAGCCGGCAGTGCTAGAGGCTGCAGGGGTGGATATATTTGCCAGGCTAGGACTTTCAGAGGTCCTAAGGTTAGGGCACGGTGTCTTTGCTCCGGACTTAGCTAGAGAGTTCTATGCTAATGCCCGGGCAGGCGATATGAGCATTACTTCTTATGTACGCCATAGCCCCGTGGAGGTCACACCCTCGACTTTCACCTCTCTCTTGCACATCCCGGATGCTCCTGGTGATATCCGAGGATTCACAGAGGAGTACTTGCAGAGGTCGAAGTCCAGGTGGCTTCAGGCTGTAGGTCGGAGGACCCGACGTAGAGGGGAGGAGGAGAAGGATGTCCTCCCGTTTGCTAGCTTCCCGACGCTGACTCAGAGGCTTCTCCTGGAGATCCTCAGTCATCAGATTCGCCCATCTGGGGCGCATGATGCTTCTGATGAGGATTGTGCCTTACTGGACTATTTCCTAGGTCCATTTCCACCCGCTCAGCGCCTCTCCTTCAGCCACGTCATGTTCGGCCAGCTCCATAAGGTGGTCTCTTACATGAGGACGAAGAAGAAGAAGATCACTCCCATTTTTCCCTTCTTCCTCAGTCTCCACATTATCGGTACTGTCCCATTCCCAGCAGGGTTCAGGGAGACTTTAGATCTCGTTCAGCGAAGCGCTCAGTGTCTGCTGACTGTGCGGAGCTGGGGCTTTTTGCGCTCAGATGACGGTACTTGGGTTAGGAGTGCCACTGCTCGGTCTTCCACTGCATCTTCCACAGCAGCGGGGACCTCTACTGGAGCTACACACTCAGCCGATCCTGACCCACCGTCCGCACAGGGAGAGGAGCCTTATAGGCCGACTACTGATATGATGCAGACCCCTGCTCCTGTACCCTACTCCACGGATCTACAGGCTCAGTTCCAGACCTTCCATCAGATGCAGCAGCAGATGCATCAGAGGTTTGAGAGCTTTGAGCAGACTCAGCAGAGGATGCTGGCTGAGCAGTCACAGATGATGCAGCGCCTGGAGCGGAGTGACGAGTTGTATTCACGAGTGGTACAGCGCTTAGACCAGGGTGACCAGTTGCAGGCACAGACCGCTCAGCTCATGCAGCGTCTCCTCGCTCAGTCAGGCCAGGGACCAGCACAGCCTCCACCACCACCACAGTGATTATTTATTGTTATCTTTATTTTATTTTGATTTTCTCTGACTTTTTTGTAGACTATTACTGTTTAAACCTTGTGCTAACATTTGATATATTCAGGAAGGTAACAGTGTGGTACTTTATGTTTTTATTTTATGAATTTTTATTTATGTTTTTCATTTAATGATTTTCTTTTGGTTCATTTGGAGTTCTGCTGGCTATATATGATTTAGCTGAACTCACCTTTGGAAAGCAACCTCAGTTGCTTTGGCATTTCAATATCTTCGGTTGAACACTTGCGCAAACTCAAGTGTGAGGAACGTCTCACCCCTGCAAAGCTCTAAGTGTGAGGAAGGTTACCTTCCTCAATCTACGATACAAGGGGAGTTTCACTTCTTCATTTATTATATTAATGTTCAACCTACTTGCATTTAATCCTTTATGAGTCTGTCATAATTTGAAAGGTCATTTTCTTGATTTTAATTCTGAACAATGAGGACATTGCTCCTCTTAAGTGTGAGGAAGGAAAGACCTTTCCCTGAAATTATGACAGTAGTTCGATAATGCCACACTCACTTTTTGCTAACTCTAAACTGCCTAAAATTAAAAAAAAAAATTGTAAAAATGAGATAAATAATTGTAGAAGTGTCTGAAATTATGTCAAGTGACAACTGAAAGAGTTTTATTTAAGGAGTTTGTATAAAATTATTTTCCTTCAAAATACTCTATTTTCACTCAAAAATGATAGATCTGCTAGTTGTAAAAATCAATTTAGTTTAGCTTGGGATTATGGAAATATGTGGAAAGTCAAGGAAAGAAAAGGATAAAGACAAGGTACTCCGCTGTTTATGAATTTTTCTAACCAAAAACAGGCCTCGTCTATCTGGTTATTAAGTTCTTTGGGGTGCTTTATCACCTATCTACCTAAGGTCTCGTGACCTGGGATAGAAGACCCAACACCGCTACAAAGATAGAGAGAAAAGTCTGGGGTACAGAAAAATAATGCAATTAAAAAATATATTATATAAATAATATGTGCTTTGTCTATACAATTTGCACATTCAAAAAAAAGTGTAAATATAAATTGCAATTTATTTATGAACATGAGTATGTGGTGTTGAAAGGTATTGCGGAATAAGGCATTACTTCACACCCCTTGTCATCCCGGGTTAGTGAATGAAATTGGTTGGAAATCCCAGGTTAATCTAACTTGTTTTCTGCAGTCTAGTTTTTCTATGCTTTTATTAAATTGTTCTTCTTCACTGTTTATAAAACCTACTTCTAAGAGCAGAATTATTCTTTCAATTGTCACTTTGTCTAAATTCCCTTCTACACTTATTTAATCTTGTTTTATTATTAAGGCTTAGAGATAATTATATTCCTTATTTGCTTGAGGACAAGCAAAAGTCAAGTGTGAGGAAGTTTGATAAGTGCAAAACATATAGACTTTTTAGGGTTTAATCACCTTATTAATTGTAGCATTTTTAGTAATGTTTCGCACTTATCTAGGGTTTTCCTATAAATATGTTGTTATATTAACTGATTATATGTGTTAAAATGTAGGAAAAATGACAAACAAAGACATATATTATTAAGGGATTAAAGAGCCACGTGCATGTCACGCAGAGAAGCGAGTCCGCCTCAGAACCGCCTCCTTATATAGCGGACAACACTAGGGTTTTATTTAAATGCAACCGCTTCATGTGCCAGGCGGAAGAGATAGAGGCGACCGCCTCTTATCGGGCGGACAAGAGACAGAAGACCGCTTATCAAGCGGGCGGACAGGATAGAGGAGACCGCCACTTAAGAGGCGGACGACTCTAATGCAACCGCGAGGCGGTTGAGACAGAGAGAGACCGCCTCTGTTCAGGCGGACAACATACAGAGGAGACCGCTAAATAAGTGGCGGACACGTGTAAATCTGTAGGAAATCAACGGGTTATCTTCTACGCCAACTCGCTCTGCAACTTGAGACGGCGCCTACCAGAAATCACGCACGCGATTCAGCCCTGTCCCCTGCGCAATCAATAGCTGCAATCAATGGGGAGCTGCAATCAACGAGCTCAATCAGTGAGCTGATGAGCTGCTGCTCTATTCTTCTTCCTCTATAAATACGAGCTTCATTCCTCCTTATCCGGGGTCCTTCCGGAGGCTCCTTCCGTGGTTCCTCTGGAGTTCCAACTCACACACCATCTCATTTCTCTCCTTCCGCCTTCTCCATTTTATTTATTTTACAGTCCACTAAATCCACCTCTAGCCTACGTATACAAAATAGCAGAGTGAGCGGAGTGAGTGATCGGATGATTTCTATTACTCTTATCTCTGTCTGTCTATTTAATATGTTAGGCTAGTTTACATATGCTTTGGGAATAATTATTATGTTCTGTATTAATTATGCAATGTTTTTACTGGTTTTAATTTAATGAAGTTTGTTACGCTTAAAGCTCATCTCTCGCCTTTTTAATAAATGTCATGAGTTTATTAAATTGCTTGCTAAGTCTATTTTGATCAGACCAGGTGATAAATAGATAGGTTGATTAAGCCGTAAATCTGGAGAAAGCTCTATTATGATTTAATGAGTTAGTATTTTCAGATGCAATTATATTTCCTGGAATTTAATGTCCGTTTACATAAGAGTGCTCGAACCTTGATTAGACCGAGCATTTCTGGTAAACGAGTTCTTATGAGGCTATGACTTAGTCCTTAGGATAATTTAAGGAATTTTGCCAAACAATTATAATTAAACCAGTAGGAATAGCATGAAAGAGCAGATAATATTAATCTGAACCAGAGTCCCGTTTAGTTAATTTGCTTACTTAGTTAATTTTATTAACTGTTTTTATTTATATTTAACAAGTCAATTAATCCCCCCTCTTTGTGACACGCTTAGGTACTATAATATGTACATTAGTCCCGTGGTTCGATATCCGGTCGCTTACATTTCACTATACTACTGCGACCGGGATTTGTTTGCAGCCCGACGTTTATTTTGGGTTTTAATTTCTTTTCTTTAATTTTAATTACACCACTTAAACCACTCACAATATAACGTCTGCAATACCGATAATTCATAACTTCAGGCTATAGTAATGGAAAGGAGGGTACCATCTGCATCCTAGACATGGCGCAAGCCAAGGAGTCTGGTAATGTCATCACAGGTATGACAATTACAAACAACAGTAAATTAGTGATTTATTGGGACTCGATGCTAATACGAGAGGTAATCTCAGGTACCTTTCCTGTTGATGGCGTTAGTGCTACCGTATTGTTCGACTCAGGGGCTTCGCATTCTTTTATTTCCTCGGCATTTGCTAAGAAGCTGGGGGCCACCCCCGAACAGCTTTCAGACTTTTCAGTCACCCTTCCGTCGAAGGAGAAAGTAGGTTGCACCAGACAGTATACAGGGTTAGAGATCAGCATCATGACTGAGACCTTTCCCATTGACCTGATCGAGTTCAGAAACTTGGGTTTCGACATCATAGTGGGCATGGATTGGCTACAGAAGCATAGGGGCCGCCTTCATTGTGCAGAGCATCGACTACTACTGAAGGGGCCGAGCGGCAAGACAGTGTCATACCGCAGTGTGAGGAGAGAGCCGACTGTCAAGATCGTGTCAGCATTATCCCTGATGAAGGATGTTAGGAAGGGCCGACAAGCCTTCCTCTGTTATGTACAGGACACAAGACAGAGCGACGTGACGGACGTAGACATTCCAGTCGTGGTAGATTTTCCCGACTTATTTCCTGATGAGCTGCCGGGCATGCCGCCTGTGCGCGAGGTTGAGTTCGCCGTCGACTTGTTGCCAGGTACGGGCCCCATTGCTAAGGCACCCTACCGTATGGCACCGGCTGAGATGAGGGAGCTGAAACTACAACTGGAGGACCTCCTCGACAAGGGATTCATTCGACCTAGTGTTTCTCCTTGGGGTGCTCCAGTACTGTTCGTCAAGAAAAAGGACGGCAGTATGCGACTCTGCATCGACTACCGCGAGCTTAATGCGGTTACAGTCAAGAATAAATACCCATTACCACGGATAGATGATTTGTTTGATCAGCTGAGAGGAGCCAGTGTGTTCTCGAAGATAGATCTCAGATCTGGCTACCATCAGATTAGGATTCCAGAGGGTGACATTGAGAAGACAGCTTTCGGGACACGGTATGGACATTACGAGCTCACCGTTATGCCATTCGGACTGACGAATGCGCCAGCCATATTCATGGACTTGATGAACCGACTTTTTAGAGAGCATCTCGATAGTTCAGTTGTAGTCTTCATCGACGATATTCTGATCTATTCAAAAACCAAGGAAGACCATGAGTTGCATTTGAGACAGGTGTTGAATATTATGAGAGCGAACCAGCTGTATGCCAAACTCTCTAAGTGCGAGTTTTGGTTGGACAGCGTGTCATTTCTAGGACACATTATATCAGCTAGCGGCATATTTGTAGATCCTGCAAATTGAGGCAGTGAAGAGTTGGCCAAGGCCGAAGACAGTCACAGACGTCCGTAGCTTTCTGGGTTTGGCAGGGTATTATCGAAGATTTGTGAAGGACTTCTCCAAGGAAGCCAAACGATGACTAATCTAATGAAGAAGGAATCCCAGTTCTTATGGTCTGCAGAGTGTGAGCAGTCCTTTCAGACGCTGAAGGATCTCCTGACATCAGCGCCCGTTCTTACTATCCCTGAGGGCACTGATGGGTTCGAGGTATACTGTGATGCCTCTGGAACCGGTCTAGGCTGTGTGCTTATGCAGCACGGGAAAGTAGTTGCTTACGCATCCCGACAGCTGAAGAAGCATGAGGTGAATTACCCCACACATGACCTTGAGTTAGGCGCAGTAGTCTTCGCTTTGAAGATCTGGCGACATTATTTGTATGGTGTGACAGTCACTATCTACTCTGATCACAAGAGTCTACAGCATCTCTTCTCTCAGAAGGAGCTGAACATGCGACAGAGAAGATGGGTCGAGTTCTTGAAGGGACTACGATATAGACCTGAGGTAGAAAGAGGGCAAAGCGAATGTGGTAGTTGATGCCCTGAGCCGCAGAGCTCATTCATTGTTCACCTTATTAGCAAACAGCAACATGATTGATGAGATACGAGCTGCACAGGAGAGTGATCACTATATGCAGAGTATCAGGCAGAAAATGATGGATGGTTGTTTTGAGAGACTGAAATATGATTTCGAACTGTGTAATGATGGCATGTTACGACTGAATGGCCGTTTGTGTATTCCGGAGTCGTCTCCTGATCTGAAGGAGAAGATACTCCAGGAGGCTCATTGCTCGTCCTTATCCGTCCACCCTGGTTCTTCGAAGATGTATAAAGATTTGAAGGTTCATTTCTGGTGGAGCGGGATGAAGAAGGATGTAGCTGAGTACGTGGCTAGATGCTTGACCTGTCAGAAGGTTAAGTTTGAGCATAGGAGACCCGGAGGTTTAGTGCAGTCTATGCCTATTCCTTGTTGGAAGTTCGAGGACATCTCGATGGATTTCGTTGTCGGTCTCCACCGACTAAGGGAGGACTGAACACGATTTGGGTCATTGTGGACCGTCTGACGAAGGTGGCAAGTTTGTTGCTATGAAGGATACCTGGAACGTCCCGAAGTTAGCGGACTTGTTCTAGAAGGAGGTGATCCGGCACCATGGTGTGCCAAAGACTATTGTTTCTGATAGGGACCCTCGATTTTTGTCCAGATTCTGGGGACAGGTTCAGGAAGCCTTGGGTACAAAGTTGAAGCTTAGTACGGCGTTCCATCCACAGACCGACGGTCAGAGTGAGAGGACCATCCAGACACTGGAGGACATGCTGAGAGCATGTGCCTTAGATTTTCAGGGGACTGGTTAGAGCGCCTACACTTGATAGAATTCGCCTACAACAACAGCTACCACTCCTCGATACAGATGCCACCATTTCAGGCACTTTATGGACGACCGTGTAGGACTCCTTTATGCTGGGATGAGGCCAGCGAGACTACGCTCCTAGGACTGAGTACCTAGAGCAGATTAAGGAGGATGTCCTACAGATTAGGAAGAACATGAGGGCAGCTCAGGACCGGCAGAAAGCAAATGCAGACACCAAGAGGAGGGACATTGAGTTCACTACCGACGACATGGTATTCCTCAGAGTGTCACCCATGAAGGGAATATTCCGGTTTGGGCAGAAGGGCAAGTTGAGCCCGAAGTATGTTGGACCTTATGCGATTAGGGAGCGAGTGGGCCCGTTAGCCTACAGACTGGATTTACCAGCAGAGCTCGGGAGGGTGCACGACGTCTTTCACGTTTCACAGTTGAAGAGGTATGTGCCCCACCCATCGCACGTTTTGCAGCCAGAGACTTTAGAGTTGGACCCCGCTCTACGATATGAGGAAGTACCACTCCGCATTCTCGATACGAAGACGAGACAGACTAGGAACAAGACCGTTAGCATGGTCAAGGTTCTCTGGTCGAACCATGAGGTGGAGGAGGCTACATGGGAGTTAGAGGACTCCATGAGAGCGAAGTACCCAGCACTCTTCGAGTAGTAGCTGTGATACTTGTACGGGTTCGTGGTCAAACCCTTTTTAAGGGGGGTAGACACCACTTGGCTTGCGCACATGTTGTGCATTAGGTCTTGTCGTTTGTGGTGTACTTTGTTGGTATGCTGCGCCATACATGTTGTTTGAATGATTGTATGTATGATACATTGTATGTATGTGCCTTAGTACACCTGGTTGAATATATATAGTACCGCTGAGTACTTTTGGTTGATGAGTTGGATGTGCACCTTGTTTAGTGCTGTGATATGAATGAGTTATACCATGAATTGGGCTATTTGATATATACTGTGTGTATAGACTAGGTTTGAACCTAGTGGGAGATACTCCCTAGCGATGGACTGTTTGGTTACTTAGTGGAACTTGATTCCTTAGGTGAACTGTAGAGGATTAAGGACTTCGGGACGAAGCCTTTTTAAGGGGGGTAGACTGAAATACCCCTAACCTTTAAAAATAATTAAATGATCTATTAATGATCTAAGTGATTATAAACACTAAATATTATTGGGGAACAATCTAAAAGATCTCAACAAGGCAAAACACGCCTTAAGATCGGTAAAGCCAAAAATGTGCTGTGAAGCACCACAAAGATTGTATGACCTCAAATAGGATCCAAAGTGGATTCCTAAGTATTATAATGAAGTAAGGAACACAACAAAACCGTTCTCAAGGAGAACTAAGCTCAGGAACACCCTGTGACACAAAACGTGCACTAAAACACCTTAAAGCACGTTTTTGTGAGATTGCCTTTTAAATTGATTTTTAATGGGCTTAAAAATTATAATTATCCTTAAATATGATATTTAATCATATTAAATCATATTGGGAATTTAATTCCAGAAATTTACGAATTTTTACAAATTTAATATTAAAATATTAATAAAACCCTGAAGTGGGGCCCGCATGAGTCAATGACCAAGTTTGGTCAATGGGCAGTAAATGACCCATTTACCCCATAAAATCGGCTGCAATAAGAGAGGAGGAGCATAAGTCATTGATTGACAATAATTCTCACCTAATACATTTGCTTTTTGAAAATTAAGCTTACTTTTACATTATTTCAAATTCTTTCAATCCTTCCTTCCTTCCTCCTTCCTTCCTTGTCCGATCTCCTTCATTCCAGCCGAGCTCTCCCTTCCTCTCAAGCTCTCAAAGCTTGTTCTTGAACATGGAAGGCAAACCTAGCTCTTAAGTCCTTAAGGTAAGTGTTTTAATGTCATTTTTAGCCCTTTTTCTTCATCGCTTCACTACCAACACCTAAATTTCGTGGCTCAACAATTCCTATGGCTTGTTCTTAGTATTCTAAGGTTAGAACAAGAGCTAAACTCGGTTGAGACCAGTAGAGGGACCAAGGTTGTTCAAATCTACATTTTAAGGTAAAAATGTGCTTTAAGCTCATAACTTTTGATTCCCTTCGAGTTTGGCTGTGAAACTTTGGTCATAGCCTCATCTTCTTCTCCTTTTCATGTGGAATCTGTTGGTTAGCCATTTGGAGCAAGGGTGACCGAGATCCAAGAGAAATACTCTCTTTTAAGGCATTTTTCCAAGGTAAAACCTAATAACAAGGTAACATTTCGAGATCTAACTATTTCCTATGTCAATATGGTGGATCTAACACCTTGTGGTGTGTTTGGTTCAGATCGAAACCACCTTGAACACTCCTTGCATTTTTAAGGTGATTTTTGCCTTAAATCTTACATTAATTATTCCTTATGGTTAAGCTCAAGCTTGGAGTGTAACCATATCTTGTTTTTGTGTATTAAACATGTCTAAACCATGTGGTGATTTTTCCTACAAGTGGCCGAGAGCATACAAGGCATAATCAAGGTATAAACACCTTAAACATATGATTTTTACAATTTTTAAGCACATATATATATATGGCCGAGATGAAACTTCAAATATAGGTCATATTGACCTAAAAATGGAAAAAAATGGCTAAGATAAATTAAGCTAGTCATTTAAGAGATTTAATTAACATAATGGTCAAATTATGACATTATGTGGAAAAATAATTAAACCTAAGTGAGGCCGAATATATATGCTATTTTGAGACATTTATTGTGTAATTTATTTTGCAAGTTCAAGGTTGTAATAAGGCCATGTCATTAGGCCATTTTAATTTAAGTTTAAACTTATTTAGTTTTATTTATGCTTATAATTAAAATTGGGGCCAATTCGTAATTACTAGGAATTAGAATGTGGGCTTAATTTAGAACAATTTAGGGTTTTTAAATGAATTTAATAAAAATTATAACATTTTATAAGTTTTGGGTCAAAATTGTAAAAATAGAAAAGTATAGGTTATTAATGTGATTACCGAAAAATTGGTTCCCATTTGGTATTAGAAGTCAAAGTTGACTATATAGGAGACTTTGACCAAGTTTAGAAAATTTAAGAAATTAAAATACTACCTTATAATAAGATACTTATTAAATTGTAAAAGATTTATAAGACTTGGGGTAGTAATGTAATTACCGAAACTTAAGGGTGCTAAATAGAGTTTAGTAAAGTCCTTAAGTTATTAGAAATTTTTAGTAGTTTATTTGGTTAAATTTGGGGTTCATATGAATTATATAAGTATAATACATGGTATTTTATAACATTGTTACAAATAGGTAACAAATATATAGAAACCGAGATTTAGAGGAAAAATAAGGGTAAGAATAATGTTTATAACCTTTTGGTATAGTTTGGTAATTTTTGGAGTTATATATAAGGTTTTATTAAGAAATGTGTATAATATATGGTTTTAGTGGAATTAGAAAACTATGTGTTAGAAATTGAGAATGAATGGTGGTTTTATAGAAGTTTAGTGGTTATAAGTAGAAGCCAAAAATATTAAGGGCCATTTGGTATTTTATAAACAAAATATGACTATAGGTTATAATTGCTTTAAATGACTTAAATGTCATAAGATATGTTATATAACAATAATGTAACATTACATTAATTAAGTGGTGGGTCTTGTAAATATCTAAGAACATAGGTGCTGTTCGAAAATAATAACATTTTTAAATGGAATTTATAATATGGTTTTAATGTTATAAGAATTATAACATTTATAATATAAGAGGTATTCATTAAAAGAATGAATATAGATTAAAGACTTACCATATATAAAGTTTCCATAATACACATATATAAATAAATATGTAGCGGTGTAGAAAATATGATTTGGTTCAATAATTATAAATTATCATAATTAAAATGATAATAGATAAGGAGAAAAGAATTATAAACATTGGATATCGAAATCCTAATGTTAGAAGTGTACATGGAATAATAAGGATTTTAAATAATCAAAAGTATAGTTACAAATGAATTGTACCACATGGAATATAAAAAAAGAGAGACAAACCTTAGAAAAATTGAAATACCCCAAACCTTCATATGTTGGTTAAATGTTAAACTATGGTATTCAAAGGCTAAAAGTGCCTTAACAACATCAGTGAACAATTAAACCAAGCAAATACAAGGAAACACCTTAAGGTCAATTTAAGCAAATAATTGCTCTAGACTTGGTTAACCTTGTATAAAACCTAAAGGTCATTTCTAGACCTTGGAAATATGTTAATGAACATATTAAATCAATTACTGAAGAAAACCAAGCTTGAAAACAAGTTAAAACACAAAATGTGCTTTAAGGAGTCTTAAAGCACATTTTTGGAAAATTGTCTTGTAAATGAGTTTTGAATGGCTAGGTGTCCATCATTACTCTTAAATAAATATGTGTACTAATTTGTAACACATTTGGAGGTCTAGGTCAATGGGAAATCAAAAATTTCACATCTATGTGCCTTGTTTTAGTGAATAGTAACTAAAATAAGCTAGTTTGTAACATATGTTACTATAAGTAATTAAATTGACAAATGAAGACTAAAATACCCCTAAGTTAAGATGGGGGCCGGTTTTTATCATGGTGAGTCACCAACATGTAAAAGGAAATCAAATAATGAAGGGTAGGAAGGTAAAAGAAGAAAGTTACCTTTTATAATGGAAATATCTTGTAAAAGCAAGACTTATCCTCATCTTCTCCTTTCCTTCTTCATTTCCCACGTAGCAAACCTCTCTTCTATCTTCTTCTTGCTCTCCATCGGTTATGCTACAGCAGCTTCACCATTTCTCAACTTCCATGGTTGGTATCTCCTAGCTCCATGGTCCAAATTCAGTTTCGAGACCACCGTTCTTCTAGTTGGAGCAAGCTCTACACTCCTACCTTTTCAAATCTTCAAAAGCCTCATTTTGGTGCCATGGAGATTCACCATTGAAGGAGCTTGAGCTCATATTTCAACATATTATTGTTCTCCTTTGCTTCTAGGTAAGGAATCTCAAAGGAAAATCAAGTTTCCTCTCCTTTTATACATGGCCGAAAATTTACCTTACCATGGTGTCTTTACCTTGCTTGTTCTAGCTTCATTTGAATCTTCCAAGGGCTTGGTGGAGTCCTCTCTTGATATATATTCAAGCTCTCTTTCCATTCCAAGGTAAAACAATCATTTTAATACCTTAAGATAATATATGTAACTAGGGTTTACAATGAGATGAAGCTTAAAGCTTGTATACTCATTATATTGTTGTATAATGTTTAGAAGTTGACAAGCAACTAAGCTTGGCCGATTTTTAAGCAAGGAAACAAGGAAGAAGTTTGTGTGGAAAAAGAGGTAAAAATACTATCTCAAAGTGGTTTAAATGCCTTAGGAAAATGAGCTTGATTTGCTTAATAAAATACCTAAGGAGCCAATGGTAAATGAGCTAGTGAAATGCTCTCAAAGAGATTATTAAGGGAATATGTTTTGTTGGGTGTATTTGCAGGTCAAAGGCAATATATACTTGTGGAAATTCAGTGTTTAAGGTTTATGTTATTTAAGGGCCTAAGTGCCAAGCAATTTAAGTTATGCACTATATTGTGTTGTGGTGTAATTTGGTGAAGGTTTGTGTGATGGTGTTCTTGATGGATTTAGGTGATCTTGAATGTTTAAGGGTGAAACTATGAGTTTTGGAATGATGATATGCTAAGAGAACCTATGGCGAAAATTTGTAAAATGAATAAGGAGTCTTAAGTGTTTAAGTGAACTTTGGTGAACTAGGAAATGTAAGGGATGGGTAAATGTTTTGCTAAGGAAGAAAACATGCATTAACGTGTTCTAAGGTGCTACAAGGACTTAGGCATTATCTTGGAAGTTTTAGAAATCTAATGGGTGTTCTTAGGATGTGTTCAAGTCTTGGAGAAATTGGTTTAAGGTTTAGGTAATGTTGGTGAATATATAAGGAAATTGAGTAACAAGTTGAACATGAAACTAGGGATGTTTAAGATGATATTTTGGCATTAGAATATACCTAAGATCATTTGGTAAGTTTATACAATTAATGGAGGTGGAGAACTAAGGTAACAACCATTGAAAAATGACATTTTAACAATTCTGTAGGTTTGGTCCGGAACTTAGGTTATGGTTCAAGTCCAGGACCATATACCAAAAACAGGTCGAGGGTGGAGTACTGGCTTGGTCCGGGACTTGGGGTGAGTACAAGGTCCCGGACCACAATATGAAATACGCCGAAGAATGTTTGTAAGTGTTGGTCCGGGACTTAGGGTAAGGACCAAGTCCCGGACCACTCTAAAATTGTTGTTTAAGGTTGGAAAATGGTGTCTAATGATGGGGATTGATGGATAATGATGTTGTAAGGTTATTAAGGACAGTTTGGTGAGTTATAATGACAATTTGGTGGGTGGGAAGTTGGAATAAAATGTGAGAGTAAATCAAGTTAAAAATGTTAAGTCATTTAACTAGTTAACGGGGATAACTACGGTCATTCGACGTTACACAAACATGTTACCCCAATGTTAATGAAAACAACTTTAATGTACCAGTTGTTCGAGAATTGTTCGAGGAACGTAAGTGGACATGGTGGAGTGGACTCCGGAGACAGGTATGGTTTTCTTGCAACCTGTGTCCTACCGGATTACACCGGCTTGAATGCCAATGTGTTTTTCTGAGTGTTTGCCACCTTGTAAGATAAAACATGGAATGAGTTTATAGTAATTCATTTATGTGGCGCAATTGGTCCCGATACCGTTTAACCTCAATAAGTGTTAAACCTTAGCTAACTAAATCTAGGGACACATGAGTTATCGGTATACGGATTTAACGACCCAAACCTTGGGAACGTTCTAACCACGGCTATGCGTGAGTTAGTTGTGTATGGTTATTGTTTGCAAGTGTGTGAACCTCCCTTGCGTGTTTAACTCGGTTGATACCGTATGGTGTGTGGATGTGATAGGTTCCATAAAGGAGCTCTAATTACTTAATTATAAGGTTTTGTGTACTAATGGGGGGTGAGGAGACCGGTCATGTTCCGGCCACGCGTGTGATGGACGGGAGTCGATGTCATACCCGGTTCGACTCTCTTGGTGTATGTTTGGTTGTTTACTCATTGGGTTTCCAACCTTCCCTTTAGCTTAACCAAAGCTATATTACTGACTCACGTCGGTTTACTGGGGCATACAATGGTGGTTCGGTGTGCTTGGATGACTATATCCGACACACCTTGGGGTTTAAGTTAACCGTTCCATATAACAGGACGGTAACAAGGTATGTAACGAGCTTATCATGAGTTTGATAATATTCTCTAGGCTCTACAGTAAACTAATTATGGTAGGGACGGTTCCTAAGAGGACCGTACCCGTTATGTTATGTGTTGTGTTGTACTGCAATCGCTATAGCGATGCGGTGCTATAGGTTGTAAATTATGGAATATGTGGTCATGGATATGAAACATAGTTTAAATAAAAGGTGTCTAAGAATAACCCGATTAATGGGTAAGTGTCGTCTATTAAGGAAGTATCTCCGTTTAGAGGAGAGCCACTTTAAGGTTAAAGGTAATAATGGATGGTTTGTTATGTGTGGATGTGTGGATGTGTTGGTATTGTTGAGCCCTATAGTTGGGAGTATGCAATGTGTTGTGTGTTTATGGTTTACATGCGTGATTTAAATATAATCAACTGCATGCTAAGACGACAATTAGTTGTGCGTGGCCCGGTAGCATGCGGGCTGCGGGATTACCATACCAGCAAAGGTGCTGAGCCCCTTGGGGGCCACCCTTTTCTTCCTTTTCTATTTCAGGTACAAGGAGCTGGAAGCCGTTCGAGAGTAGGACGGGTGGTTGTTTATACATGGGTAGCTTTTTAATGGGTGTATGTATTATAGGTGTAGTAAGACCGAATTTGTTATCGGCATTGGTTAATGAATACTCGGTACGGTGGGGGATGTATGTGTAAAATAGTTGTTGGAAATGGAATAAGGATTGTATTATGTAGTTGCTCGGGAATCTAGTCCATCAGACCGATACAATGTGTATGTTTAGCCTTGTTAGCCACGTAGGTGGTTAACGGCGTGTAACACCAATGGATTAAGTGTTGTGTTGGTTTATGTTTTCCGCTGCAGATGGTTATAAAGTGTGTTGTTGTGGTTGGGGTGTTACAAAAAGTGGTATCAGAGCGAAGTATCGCTCTGATGACTGAATTACCGAGCCTAGGAAGTACCGAGTTAAAATTTTAGTACTTTGGGTTAAGGGTTGAGTGATAGCGTGAGTGATACGCTAGTTAGGAACTGCCAGTGAATACTGGAAACCTACTATATCCATCCCGCCCTCCACAACCCCTATTTTATGACTTGGGAAGGAACGCCAGAGAGATGAAAGCCCTCTCTTACCCGGGAAGACCCGGTCTGGCTGTTATTAACTATCTTGTAGGTATGGAGAACCTGTCACACGGTAAATCCCGAAAAGTGGGAATCCCGGAGACGGTTCCCATCTGCATAATGTTAACCGCATTTCATAGCGAAGAATGGAGAATCTTGTGTATAGAGGAATGAAATTTCCGGCAACCTGGGTCGACATGCCGAGCAGTCGAAAACTACCAGCTTGCAACAGGCAAGAAGAGAAATAATAAAACCCGAGACGAGAGTCTACGGGATGGCAAATGTTAGGTAATGGCACCAGCGGTATACCAACCGACAAAGGAACTACAACGTAGTACCCAGACAAGAGACAAGTCTCAGTAACCACGACAAATGCGTGGAATGGGCTACGAAGAGGATGCAATAATAAGTAAAAAGGGGTCTCCCAGAATGGGAAACACCCTAGTTAATGATTATTAGAGGAGGACAATAAGAAGTTGTGCAGGAGATTAGTTACCAATTAGAGTATCCAAGTAAGGACCCATGAGGCCACTGAATACGGTGTAGACAAAAACAGTACCGCAGCCGGTACATGTTGAACCGACAGCCAGTTAACAGGGCGCACTTGCCGTGGCAAGTGCAGCTATAACAGGGCTGTTCGAAGAAAAAAAAATTTGACAACTACAAACTACTTAGTAAAGTACCCAGAAATTTAAATGTGATCATCGTAACCGTGGAAGGGCTTAACAGCCTAACCTTTGTAAATGAGAATATACCAGTCAGCAAGAAGCTAGACTTGGTTAAGACAAGAAGGTGTTGTGAAACCAGGAGAAAATTTTCTTTCAAACTCAGATTTAGTTCAAACTCTTTTCTTTCAAAACCAAATTCTCTTTTAAACCAATACTTCTTTTACCCTTCTTTCAAACCAGTTTACCTTTGAATAACCGGACGAAAACCGGTGAAACCGAGGGTACCAACCCGACGGTATGGATGGAGTTCAGAATAGTACAACGGTGGATAAACCTTCCCTTGAATGAGTTCGGGAAGCACGGAAGTATATTGTCATAAGACAATACAAGGGAGTTGACAACAGAATACTTCACCTAGGCGTGTAACGGACACTACGAGTGTACCAACTGTGTTGTGGGACGACCGCACTCCGATAGGAGCATGTGGGCCTGACAGACCTACTTATGGGTTAGTCGGGTAAGTAGTAATGTATCAGTATGATACCCCATATATGTATACGAGAAGAGTCCGAAACACGGGGAGTAGTCAACTCCATACTACGGTCAGCAGTAAAAGTCAAATGAGAGCAATGGATTACCACGAATGGTTGAAGTAAAGGAACCCAGTTAAGAAGACTAAAGGAATTAGTAAATTCGTCCAAGAGAATGTGTAGAGTTAGGAAGTGCGAAGAGCACGGATGGTTATGTAAAGACATCACATATGTCTTAGGAAGCTGAAGGAATGAGACATGGTAGCTGGAACGAATACCCAGCTAAGAACATAAGAAGGCGAAGTTTACTGAAAGCACCCATGAGTGCAAGCCAAATGTAATGGCAAACCTTAGCAACACCCAGGAGCAATCCTTGAGGGGTGTTTGGATCAAACATTGTCGAATGAGACAATGTAACAGAAACTCAAGAGTTGAAATAATTACTCGGGTTAAACACCGAAGAGAACCCACTTAACAGTAGGACCCTAAGTTGCCAAAGAGACAACTTGGAAGGAATCGAGATGTGACGACCTTGTTAAACCATGTAATGTCGTGCAGAAAAGTAAATGTGTGGAAGTAGCCTTTAGTGAGCAGAGCTCGAGGCAGTGGCTTATAAGCCACAAGCAAGACATGTTATGTCAAATTGAATCAATTGTGGAAGTTTGTGTTACACAAGAAAATAAAGCGGAGAACGAACCACTGCTTAAGAGTGGGGATACCTCTCAATATTGTGAAACCGCAGGAGCGGTAGCTGTGTGAACCAAGTTTAAGAAATATATTAAGGATGGACCATGTTATTATTGTGGAAGAACAGCTAGTTTACTAGCATGTAGGTATAACGTGGAGCACCGAGCTGAGTAACGCCGGTTTATAACTCAAAGTGAGCAACGCTCAAGGAGCATTCAGTAGTCATCCATGAGGATGATGCAAGTATATGTGTGGAAACTAATATGACAGTGAATACCATGTAAGTTAGTGTTGTGCAAGGAAAAAGAACACGGTACGCAGAAAGCGACCGTTGTATATGTATTGATTAAGTGATGGTATGACAAATAAGCGGAGTGATGTGTTAAACCCAGTACAGATACAATGGGAAGTGATAGCAAATAAACTGGACAGTAAGCCAGTAGCCAGTATTATGAGATAAGAATCTCAGTGGAACACAGTGTGAATTCCTATTGCAATTGCATGAGAGATTTACTGCCAAGAGTTTACGCCTCTGCACTCTGTATGACTGAGTGTTTTGGTATTGCGTTTGCACAGTAATGATCGAGTGGGATAGCTAGGATTTGGAAGATGATAATGGTGGAAGGCGAACAAAGAGAATTATAACACTATAAGACTGAAGCGTATGAAATGCAAGGTCATATCAATGAAATGATACAGGTGCAGAATTAAATGTGGAAGTAGGACTGGCGATAAGTGACTACAGTAGCACTAAATATCAAAGATCGGTATGAAATGTACCTCAGGTGTAGGAAATAGCTGAAAGAGCACTACACATTAGGTGGTAGCTCAACCTCAACCGACAGTAAGTCGAAAGGAATTGAGGCAATCATTGTGAAATACATAGCAGTATACACAGTAAACTACTGTGGAGGTGAATAGAAAGTTCGTAACTCACCGAAATCGCGCACGGTAAGAGATACCACGCGTTGGTTGAGAAACCATGGTTACCAAGATAAAGGTAAAGAATTGGAGGTGTACAATACAGTATGAATAACGAATGGACAGGCCAGAATCGAAACTGGTTAGGAGTTAAGAAAACTCCAATGAGAATTCTTGGTAAAGGAACTAAACCGCTAATATGGTCAAGATCCTTTAACAGACCGCGTGGTAGTTAAAACACTTCACGACGGCAGAACATTTTAAGCCAATGTTCAGTGATTGATTACGTGGGCGTAATCCCTTTTAAGGGGGGTAGAGCGCAAAGCCGCTTAGTGTGTTTTACCGTACAAGTGTACGTGAACTATGTTGTGCATAGCACAAAAATAATTTGTTATGATGGTTGGCATGGTTAATAATTGGTTGTGATGGTTGGTTTGGTTAAATGGTGGTATTTGCGCACAGAAGATGCGAAATACCGTTGTGGTAGGTGAGACTACCTTGTTAATGGTTGTGGGTTAGTACAAGTGTTAAGGAGTAAATAAACCCCTGGGGGAACTAAAACCCCAATGGTGTGTGTTTGCATAATACCAAATGTGACACGATGTATTGTATTTTGATTAAAAATATGTATTATATATACAGTGTGGTGATTTATGAAGGGTATGAAACTGACATGGAACCTAGTAAGAATTAGATTCCCTAGGTAACTTGATTAAAAGAAAATGGATATAATTGATGGACTGAGTTCTATCCCTTGGAGATGTGATGATTATGATTAGAATGATTGAAAAGATAGAAAAGGGAAATGTGTGTATTATTTGATCCTTGAAAATGAAGTGGGAGGTGGAACTTGATTTGCATGTGATCAAGGGAAGCCGAACACAAATTGGGGTGGAAGAATAGTTCAACACTGATGCTGATCACATCAGGGTTGGATGACTCTTGAAGCTCCCTATAAGTGGTCACAAGTAACACCACTAAGAAAGGATGCAAAGAGCATAAGTTGGACTTGGAGTTGTATTGAACTTTCAAAAGGGTTTTCAATTGGTATTTCCAGAACAGTGGATTGATATTTTGAATAAAGGATTCTCTTGTTTACTTAACCTGGTAAAGAATATTTTTTTGTAGTACTTGCTCACGAGCTGAGGACGTATGAGCCTTTGTCTTCGGACCGGTGACATGAGAAGTACATATGTTAAAACTTAAGTGAATGTTTTGATCTCCCAAAGGAACGGGGACCAGAAGGTGTCCATCGCGACCGGGTTCTGCGGGGATCACAGTGTATATGTACTCAACATGGGACTCGAGCCCATAAAGAGATGGAAAAGGTATTTCTGGTTGTTATACATGCTAAGGCATGTTGTGTGGTGCGAGTAATAAATATTACTTTGACCTTGAGTCTTAATAGGGTTGAGTTCTGAAATGATTATGTTACTTGGGCCTATGAGTCCAAAGGTGGTTATGTTACCCAGACCTGAGAGTCTAAGGGTTGTTATGTGAGTACATTACTGTTAAGGTACCCGGACCATTGAGTCCGAGGTAATCATGTGAGAATGATATGTTATGGATGGATGTGTATATGTACCCGGACCGTCAAGTCCGAGGTTGTGGTGTAAGGTGTGTTGGTAATGGAAGTTTATCTTGAAAGTAATTCCCGTATTCTAATCAAATGATGTGTTGGGAAATGTGAACTTCGAGGACGAAGTTCTTTTAAGGGGGGTAGATTGAAATACCCCAAACCTTCATATGTTGGTTAAATGTTAAACTATGGTATTCAAAGGCTAAAAAGTGCCTTAACAACATCAGTGAACAATTAAACCAAGCAAAATACAAGGAAACACCTTAAGGTCAATTTAAGCAAATAATTGCTCTAGACTTGGTTAACCTTGTATAAAACCTAAAGGTCATTTCTAGACCTTGGAAATATGTTAATGAACATATTAAATCAATTACTGAAGAAAACCAAGCTTGAAAACAAGTTAAAACACAAAATGTGCTTTAAGGAGTCTTAAAGCACATTTTTGGAAAATTGTCTTGTAAATGAGTTTTGAATGGCTAGGTGTCCATCATTACTCTTAAATAAATATGTGTACTAATTTGTAACACATTTGGAGGTCTAGGTCAATGGGAAATCAAAAATTTCACATCTATGTGCCTTGTTTTAGTGAATAGTAACTAAAATAAGCTAGTTTGTAACATATGTTACTATAAGTAATTAAATTGACAAATGAAGACTAAAATACCCCTAAGTTAAGATGGGGGCCGGTTTTTATCATGGTGAGTCACCAACATGTAAAAGGAAATCAAATAATGAAGGGTAGGAAGGTAAAAGAAGAAAGTTACCTTTTATAATGGAAATATCTTGTAAAAGCAAGACTTATCCTCATCTTCTCCTTTCCTTCTTCATTTCCCACGTAGCAAACCTCTCTTCTATCTTCTTCTTGCTCTCCATCGGTTATGCTACAGCAGCTTCACCATTTCTCAACTTCCATGGTTGGTATCTCCTAGCTCCATGGTCCAAATTCAGTTTCGAGACCACCGTTCTTCTAGTTGGAGCAAGCTCTACACTCCTACCTTTTCAAATCTTCAAAAGCCTCATTTTGGTGCCATGGAGATTCACCATTGAAGGAGCTTGAGCTCATATTTCAACATATTATTGTTCTCCTTTGCTTCTAGGTAAGGAATCTCAAAGGAAAATCAAGTTTCCTCTCCTTTTATACATGGCCGAAAATTTACCTTACCATGGTGTCTTTACCTTGCTTGTTCTAGCTTCATTTGAATCTTCCAAGGGCTTGGTGGAGTCCTCTCTTGATATATATTCAAGCTCTCTTTCCATTCCAAGGTAAAACAATCATTTTAATACCTTAAGATAATATATGTAACTAGGGTTTACAATGAGATGAAGCTTAAAGCTTGTATACTCATTATATTGTTGTATAATGTTTAGAAGTTGACAAGCAACTAAGCTTGGCCGATTTTTAAGCAAGGAAACAAGGAAGAAGTTTGTGTGGAAAAAGAGGTAAAAATACTATCTCAAAGTGGTTTAAATGCCTTAGGAAAATGAGCTTGATTTGCTTAATAAAATACCTAAGGAGCCAATGGTAAATGAGCTAGTGAAATGCTCTCAAAGAGATTATTAAGGGAATATGTTTTGTTGGGTGTATTTGCAGGTCAAAGGCAATATATACTTGTGGAAATTCAGTGTTTAAGGTTTATGTTATTTAAGGGCCTAAGTGCCAAGCAATTTAAGTTATGCACTATATTGTGTTGTGGTGTAATTTGGTGAAGGTTTGTGTGTGATGGTGTTCTTGATGGATTTAGGTGATCTTGAATGTTTAAGGGTGAAACTATGAGTTTTGGAATGATGATATGCTAAGAGAACCTATGGCGAAAATTTGTAAAATGAATAAGGAGTCTTAAGTGTTTAAGTGAACTTTGGTGAACTAGGAAATGTAAGGGATGGGTAAATGTTTTGCTAAGGAAGAAAACATGCATTAACGTGTTCTAAGGTGCTACAAGGACTTAGGCATTATCTTGGAAGTTTTAGAAATCTAATGGGTGTTCTTAGGATGTGTTCAAGTCTTGGAGAAATTGGTTTAAGGTTTAGGTAATGTTGGTGAATATATAAGGAAATTGAGTAACAAGTTGAACATGAAACTAGGGATGTTTAAGATGATATTTTGGCATTAGAATATACCTAAGATCATTTGGTAAGTTTATACAATTAATGGAGGTGGAGAACTAAGGTAACAACCATTGAAAAATGACATTTTAACAATTCTGTAGGTTTGGTCCGGAACTTAGGTTATGGTTCAAGTCCAGGACCATATACCAAAAACAGGTCGAGGGTGGAGTACTGGCTTGGTCCGGGACTTGGGGTGAGTACAAGGTCCCGGACCACAATATGAAATACGCCGAAGAATGTTTGTAAGTGTTGGTCCGGGACTTAGGGTAAGGACCAAGTCCCGGACCACTCTAAAATTGTTGTTTAAGGTTGGAAAATGGTGTCTAATGATGGGGATTGATGGATAATGATGTTGTAAGGTTATTAAGGACAGTTTGGTGAGTTATAATGACAATTTGGTGGGTGGGAAGTTGGAATAAAATGTGAGAGTAAATCAAGTTAAAAATGTTAAGTCATTTAACTAGTTAACGGGGATAACTACGGTCATTCGACGTTACACAAACATGTTACCCCAATGTTAATGAAAACAACTTTAATGTACCAGTTGTTCGAGAATTGTTCGAGGAACGTAAGTGGACATGGTGGAGTGGACTCCGGAGACAGGTATGGTTTTCTTGCAACCTGTGTCCTACCGGATTACACCGGCTTGAATGCCAATGTGTTTTTCTGAGTGTTTGCCACCTTGTAAGATAAAACATGGAATGAGTTTATAGTAATTCATTTATGTGGCGCAATTGGTCCCGATACCGTTTAACCTCAATAAGTGTTAAACCTTAGCTAACTAAATCTAGGGACACATGAGTTATCGGTATACGGATTTAACGACCCAAACCTTGGGAACGTTCTAACCACGGCTATGCGTGAGTTAGTTGTGTATGGTTATTGTTTGCAAGTGTGTGAACCTCCCTTGCGTGTTTAACTCGGTTGATACCGTATGGTGTGTGGATGTGATAGGTTCCATAAAGGAGCTCTAATTACTTAATTATAAGGTTTTGTGTACTAATGGGGGGTGAGGAGACCGGTCATGTTCCGGCCACGCGTGTGATGGACGGGAGTCGATGTCATACCCGGTTCGACTCTCTTGGTGTATGTTTGGTTGTTTACTCATTGGGTTTCCAACCTTCCCTTTAGCTTAACCAAAGCTATATTACTGACTCACGTCGGTTTACTGGGGCATACAATGGTGGTTCGGTGTGCTTGGATGACTATATCCGACACACCTTGGGGTTTAAGTTAACCGTTCCATATAACAGGACGGTAACAAGGTATGTAACGAGCTTATCATGAGTTTGACAATATTCTCTAGGCTCTACAGTAAACTAATTATGGTAGGGACGGTTCCTAAGAGGACCGTACCCGTTATGTTATGTGTTGTGTTGTACTGCAATCGCTATAGCGATGCGGTGCTATAGGTTGTAAATTATGGAATATGTGGTCATGGATATGAAACATAGTTTAAATAAAAGGTGTCTAAGAATAACCCGATTAATGGGTAAGTGTCGTCTATTAAGGAAGTATCTCCGTTTAGAGGAGAGCCACTTTAAGGTTAAAGGTAATAATGGATGGTTTGTTATGTGTGGATGTGTGGATGTGTTGGTATTGTTGAGCCCTATAGTTGGGAGTATGCAATGTGTTGTGTGTTTATGGTTTACATGCGTGATTTAAATATAATCAACTGCATGCTAAGACGACAATTAGTTGTGCGTGGCCCGGTAGCATGCGGGCTGCGGGATTACCATACCAGCAAAGGTGCTGAGCCCCTTGGGGGCCACCCTTTTCTTCCTTTTCTATTTCAGGTACAAGGAGCTGGAAGCCGTTCGAGAGTAGGACGGGTGGTTGTTTATACATGGGTAGCTTTTTAATGGGTGTATGCATTATAGGTGTAGTAAGACCGAATTTGTTATCGGCATTGGTTAATGAATACTCGGTACGGTGGGGGATGTATATGTAAAATAGTTGTTGGAAATGGAATGAGGATTGTATTATGTGGTTGCTCGGGAATCTAGTCCATCAGACCGATACAATGTGTATGTATTAGCCTTGTTAGCCACGTGGGTGGTTAACGGCGTGTAACACCAATGGATTAAGTGTTGTGTTGGTTTATGTTTTCCGCTGCAGATGGTTATAAAGTGTGTTGTTGTGGTTGGGGTGTTACAGGAATTTTCCAAAACCACAAGAACAAGCTAGAAATGAGCAAAACTCTAGCTTATAATTACCTTGAGGCATCAAGGAGGTGAATGAGAGTTAAAAGCACCCTTTTAAGCTTCAAAAGGCCCAACCCATGGAAGTGAAGGTGGAGGAATCAAGGTTTTGAGGGGTGGAAAACGTAGCCCTCGCCGATACGAGTCTAACGGTATAATTTTTGTGTGATTCGGTGAAGAAACGAGCAAGTGAGAGGAGGAGAGAGATGGGATGGGCTTTGCTTGCTCTTTGAAATCGCCATTTACAGAGGCAAGGAAGGAGGAGCTCAGTTTGGAGGGAGGGGAAATCGTGAGTGAGGAAAAAGAAGAGGTGAGAGAGTGTTTAAGTTGCTTTATACTATTCCCTCTTTTTTTTTACTTTACTTATTTCTTTGTCATCCTATTACCAAATAGCTACAAGCTATTAATGATTGTACACATATTAATTAAAACCGGCCCACATGAATAGTAGTCCGGGTCGTTTTTCGTCTTTTCGAATTAAACGCGTTTCGTCCCCCGGTTTCGTCACTATTCACTTACCGGGTCTGTTTTCCGGAATTTTCTCGTTTAATTAATTTTAATGGTTATTAAGCTTCCATTAATACTTATTTATAGTTATTTAATCAACTATAATTTTTACGGGTCCGTTTGACCACTTAAAGTCACGTTTTTGGGTTTTCTCGAAAACGCGCTTAAAACTCCGTTAGCGTTTTAATCCATTATTTGGATCCGTTTTCTTCGGGAATCATTCCCGTATACTAATTAGGCCTAACTAAGCCTTAGGAATCCATCTCGGACCCTCTCGAGATCATGTATCTCTTATACTCATTTAACGCGCATTTTAGCGTTTTTCGCTTTTCAAGCGTTTTCTCTTTTCTTTTGGTTTTTTATTTCTTACCAATACTCTTTAGGCACCATTAGGCCTTTTATAATCTTATTAGAGTAATTTAATCGCCATTTTTAGATCCGGGGTATTAAAATTTATGAGCTTAAACAAAGCTTAGAACATTAATAATTAGCTTAATAAACTTACTCTTAATCAAAGATGATTAAGTACTTGAACTCCTCTTGAATTTCCCAAGCTTCCTTCAATGGAGATTGTAGCTCCAAATTTCGGTATTAACACATGAGAAGGAAGGGGTTTAGGAGTTAGATCTTTACAAAGATCTTAAGTAGATTTATAAGATGTTTTCAAGAGATTTACCTTAGGTATTTTTACCTTGAATTTTCGGCCTTGATAGAATGGATGAAGATCCAACTTCTCTTCATGAAAATTGATGAAGAAATCATGTTTAAAAGTGTTGGAATTTTTGGACATGTATAATAAATTTCTTAAGAATTTTCATGTATGAAAAATACCTTAAGTTAATCTTGAATGCTCATTTGTTTAATTGTTGATTCAAGACACTTCTTGGAGCATATATTGGTACCGAATTGATGTAGTGTTGCTAGGAATATTTTTGCTTCAAGTCTTGATGAAGAAAGCTAAGAAATTGACATAGAAATGAAGTTAGACCTTAGACCTTAAGACTCCATTAATGGAGCTTGGAGCTTGAAAGGAAAAGAAGAGAGCAAGAGAGGAGGAGCTTACCAACCGGCCATGTGAGGCAAGAAATGAAATGCCATACTAGCCGATTGATATGTAGGAAGTGAGGATAATTAGTTTTGTCAATTTTCTTAATGTTTTACTTTAGTTAATTAATTAACTAATGATAACACTAACCCCTCTCTTGACTAATTGAAATCGGCACTATAGTTAGGAATTAGCTAGTTAGTGTAATGGAATTAATTATTCATGTCATAGATCATAGGTTGATTGCTCCAATATTGACTCCCTCTTGGCTAATGAATTCGGCAATCAATGAGCTTGGTGGAGCTTTAATTCCATTATGGAGACACTAGGTATTTGTTATACTCCTCTTAAGAATATTTGACTAATCATTCAAGCCATTGAGACCTCTTCTAGCCCCTTTGATTTCGGTACACATGGTATAAATTGGTTACTTAATTCTCATTGTGGTAAACATAAAATCATGCTAATGTTAGGTATTCATCATTCTTTGAATATTGGCATCCAAACAGTCCTCCAACAATACTCCAAAAATCGGCACCCATGGCTGATTAGCTTGACAAATTTCTTTGTCTTTTATTATTCAATTACCACCTATACTACTTTAGGTCTAGATCTAATTTCATGCTAATTATCTCACTGCTTAGTCCAAGCTAATCTACCCCCATTTTAGTACAGATTTATCGGCAAGCATAGGCTGATTATATAGCCTTTTCATTGTTTATTTACAACATGCATGTTCTTATGGTATAGGTATACTTTTCACTAATTAATTCCTACTTACTAAAGTTACACTAATTTTGTTTTGTTGATCTTGGGCACATGCACCACGTTAGTTAGGTAGTTTAGTGTTGTTCCCTTTGTTAATTAATGAGCAAGTGGTCATTGCTACAGATTTAATCAATTATTAACACATGCCCAACATGCTACTACATTACTACCGATTTTGTTGCTCAATAATGAGCTTGAACTAACATTAATCATATACTCCATTCCGTTAATTTCCACTAGCTTTAGTTGGTGATGTGAGTACATATTTTTAGTGCTAATTAAAGTCTCACATGCTATAGTAGACATAGGTTAATTGATGCAGATTTCTTTTGTTAAACATATGAGCACTACCGTTGGTTATAAGTGCTTGTTTGTACAGATTTATATCGCTAACTATAGCCTAGCCTATTCACTACAAGAAAAAAGCGTTTTACTGACTCAAAAAAAGTGTCAGTAAAACCCAAAAAAGTGTCAGTATAGGGTGTATCGGGATTTACCGACACACAAAAATAAAGTCGGTGGTACCGTAGTTACTATAGGTCTTTACTGACACAAAAACGAAATGCCGGTGAAAGGTATAGAGCTATACTGACACTTTTTTTTGCGTCAGTTTACCCTATACTGACATATATTTATGTGTCAGTTAACTAGACTGACACTTATATATATATGTCAGTGAACATTATTTCAACAGCTGAATAAGAGTTTCGAACAAAGTTATACTGACACTCTTTGTGTGTCAGTAAAAATAGTTTACTGACACTTTTTTGGTGTCCTTATAGCCTATTAACAGGCTACCTAACCAGTATTTTAGTGACACTAACAAGTGTCAGTATAGACTATATTTTGTGTCAGTATACATTATTCCAACAATATTCATCATATGAAAGATCTTGTAATCAAATAGTGAGAATTGAAATATTTCTATTAATTCACCAATTCAACAACATCATAGTTTTGATATCATCACTAATTCCAAGCACTTAAAAGCATCAAAATGCACTTGGAACTTTCACAAAGGAGATAGAATTTGGTGTCATGTATGTTTTCAAACCTACACACAAACCAGCCCATAGTTTTAAAGTACTACACAACTAAATAGTTAGTAGGTCAAAGTACAAAAGTAGTCATTCTCTTTGAATCTTTTCAGCTCTTGCTTCATTTTTCAATCAACAAATTCATGCATGTGATGAACCTGCAATTGGCAAAAAAACTCAATATTAAAACCTCTCACAAACCACATATTAATACACTAACAAACTAGAGATATGAGAATTCTGGACTGAAATGCAAACCATACATAGGCAGAAATAGGAAGTTTATGGACTGGATACTATCACCCTTCTCACCAATCAACTATAAATTCAAATGCATGCGCACATTCAATATACACTCTATACTCATACTGATAAGTGTGAAATTTATATAGTTTTATAGGTGCTAGATCATATTCTACGTAACTTTTTACGCACCTTATCACACTTATCCTATGCTTTTTGTAACTCTTACTTTGGGTAGGAACTAATTCCAATTTATATGATAAAATCAGGAAATAATGACAGAAATGCATAGTTCTCCTCACGAGCTTTCCAACGCAACAAACGGCGAGTCAACCGGACTTATAACGAAGAATCGGGAGCGGTTGAAGATTGCATTACATCCAATATTTATATATATTATCGCATGACAACCGCCCCTCTACATCGTCCGCCTCGCGGACTAGACACAGGCGTCCGCCTCGCGGACAGGACAGAGGCGTCCGCCTCGCGGACAGGACAGAGGCGTCCGCCTCATAAGTGGCGGACAAGAGTATTACAACCGCCAGGCGGACATCAGAGAAGCTACCGCATGTTAACTAGCGGTCAAGGAGGCGGAAGCAATAGAGACAACCGCCTGATTTCGAGCGGACAAGAGAGGCAGGACCGCTGGCGGACATGCATACAAGCGCACGCCAGAACAGGATTTCAACGCCGAACAGTTTTCTTCTACGTTCGTGTGCGCCGCATTCGAACTGCTACTTCATTAATTGCTAACGTCGCCCACCTTAATTTCTGCACGCGTGACTAGCTCTGCAATCAATTGCTCTGCCCCCGATGAAATCTCTGACTCAAATCTTCACCGATCTGCACCAACTCCACCGCCTCTACTCGCTAGCTCACTATCCTGTCACTTCTCTTCCTTGTCTGTCCCCCTTCCCATCTTCAGCCTTCCTTGTATGTTCCCATATCCTCCGCCTATATAAACCCACGCTCTGCAAGTTAAAAATCATCGAGTCATTCACCCACGATCCAGTCATTCACGCACCTATCAGTCGATCCATTCACTCCATTCACTTCATCAAAAATCGCTCCACTCCATTCACAAACCCATTCACAAAATCACCCGACACCATACTATTCATCGCCCCCACCTTCACCTTTTCCATTTCACAAACAATTCACTTACGTACACATCATTTACAATTCACAAATCATTCGACCACCACCACAAAACTCACGCCCCACATCTCCGTATATTATCATCTACCTCAAATCTATTCCGGTCTGTCAGATTAACGGAGCAGCTTCGGAGTCAGCGAAAAGATGATTTCTTTTACTCTCGTCTCTGCTCATTTATTTAATATGTCGGCTAGATTAATATACTCTGGGAGATGGTTATTATTAGTTTTTTTTTAATTGTGCACTTTATTTTACCGGTTTAAATTAAATTATAATTTGATACAATTAATGTTATTCTCTCGCATTTTAATAAATTACATGAGTTTATTAAATTGCTTACGAAATCTATTTGATCAGATCCGTGATAAATAGATAGGTCATATTAATTGTTATGTCTGTGGAAAAACTTATTCTGATGAATAAATCTAGTATTTCAGATGCAAAATTATATTCCTTTTAACTAGCCGTTTACATGTGTTTTGCCTGAGTTTAAATCAAACCTTGCATGTTCTGGTAAACGAGGTCATTAGAATTTAGGATTTAAATCTAAAGACTATAAAAGGAATTTTGCCAAATTATTCTTAATTAAACCGGTAGAATAGCGTAATTAATCAAACGAGTAAAACCTGAACCCAGAGTCCGTTCTTCCATATTCACACCACTTTTATTATTCTGTTATTTTAATTATTAGCTGTTATTTAAATTCTTGTTGTCTTTATTATAATTCAAGTTTAGAACAAAACAAAATTCCCCCTCAATTTATAACCTTTGCTAAGTCTAGATAATTATCACATAGTCCCACGGTTCGATACCTGGTTCCCATAAACTCTACTACAATAACCAGGATTTTTGCAACCTGACGGTTTTCTGATTTATTATTCTCTAAGATTATTTCTTGGTATTTAATAGGTCAAATTTATCGTTTGCAAATTGGCGCCGTTGCCGGGGACTAGACTCCTGTCTAGTCCTTAGCTTGGGTTAATAATAAAAAAAAAATATTATTATTACTATTATATTGTATCTATCTATTTTTATTTTATTTTACTCTACTTTTAAACTTTTGTGGAATCTATTTTTCTTTTTGCAGACTGTTGATGGTGTACACTCGTTCTTGGTCAGACACTCATCTCGATTGGGACAGAATCCTTGACCCGGAAATCGAACGTACCGCTCAGCTAGCCAGACGCCAACAGAGGTTCCAAAGAGAAATACAAATGGCAACTCCTACAAACGGTAGCCAAGCAATGAAGCAATTTAGCAGACCAGCAGCCATTCCAAGAAGAGCCCAGTAGCTCTTCCTACGCTACCACCTGAATTAATGAAGGAATGGAAGGATCTGAAGCCATCACATCAGAACAAGGTCATACGAGAGATGCCCTCAGGCACATTTGACGGTTCCAACCCCAACGACGCCCTAGATCATGTCAACCGATTTTAATAAATATTGATCAAATTGGGTGCTCAGATAGTCTCCTGGAGTATGCTAGAATGAGTTTATTTCCTAGCAGCCTCACCGGTGAAGCAATGAAATGGTTCTACTGTCTTCCCTCTGTATTATCACTAGTTGGGAGGAGATGACAACCAGGTTCTATGAAAAATATTATCCTATTTCTAGAACTAGGAATTTGGTTGCAGCTTTACTTGCTTTTAAACAGGGAGGTACTGAGACTATCTGTGAAGCATGGGATCGTTTTAAAGAAATGCTCCGACAGTGTCCTCATCACGGACAAGATCTCACGTGTATTGCTATGACATTCTTTAATGGTTTGCAGCATATACATCAAGCCGAAGTTAGATCAGCTTTGGGAGGAAACATCCTCAACCGATCCGGCAATGATTTCATGGCGGCCATGGAGACGTACATAGAAGAAGTCGTCAGTGGGGCACCGAAGGTGGCAGAACTATGACAATGGGTGCCAAAGGTGCAAGGAATATAGATCCTTGGATGGAGCAGATGGCAGAGTCACAAGCTCAACAATCCACACTGGTAAGCTCACTAGTGAAAAGATTTGACGATTTTCTAATTAATGGTCAGCCTTCTCAGCAGGTAAAGAGGATAGCTTCTTCATCCTCATCTGAGCCTCTGTGCTCTCATTGTGGTGGTGACCACTCGTTTGAAGTATGCCCTTATCTGGAGGAGATACGGATCGCTGAAGAAGCAAATTTGTAGGACAAGGGAATTACCAACAACCCTGGAACCGAAATCAACATCCAAATCTCAGGTATGGTAATCCCAACAATGCTTTAAATTCTAATCTTTTACAAAGTAATGCGCAGGGTCCCCCAGGCTTCTCTAGGCAACCATACAACCAAAGCCGTCCTCAGATGCAGATGGGACAGGGCCAGAATTCCTACCAGCCACCTGCCAAGTCAGCTTCTGATGAAAAGATGGAGAGGCTCCAGGATATAATCACTTCAATGGCTACCACCAGAAGGAACAACAAACTCTCAACCAATCCCTGATGGATAGTCAAGAAATCTGGAGCAGCAGATAAACCAGCTACTTACCAACCAGCATCAAAGGCAGCCGGGCTCATTTCCATCTCAACCTCAGCAGAATCCGAGAGAGACGGCCAAGGCCTTAGGATCTGCAACTGTGGTACATCTCGAAAATCCAACCTGAGGATGAGCTCAGTGCAGCCGTGACATTAAGAAGTGGCAAGCAGCTGGGGAATAATCAAGAGCAAGTGACTGCACAACAAACCGGTGAAAAGATCACCCATTCTAAAATCATCAGAACCTTCGGTCCCACCAGTGGTAGTTTCTGAGGAGATACAGGCTCCAATCAATTCTTCCTTCTCCATCTTCTATTCAAATTGATGTACCTTCTTCTACTCCTAAGCGAATAGAACTTCCATTTCCAAATAGGATGAAAAAGAAGTTTTAGATGAGCAGTTCAATAAATTCTTAAGTATATTCAAGAAACTGACTATCGATATACCTTTATTGATGCTTACAGGAGATGCCCAATTATGCAAAATTTTTGAAGGATCTCGTAACAAAGAGGAAGAAGAAGCAGGACAAGGAGACTGTCCACCTTACAGAAGAGTGCTCTACGGCGTTACTTCGAGCACTTCCCCCAAAAAGAAGGATCCAGGCACTCCTATTGTTCCCTGCTTTATCGGAGATATAGATTGTGGAAGTGGCCTGTGTGACCTGGGTGCAAGCATCAACATCATGCCATATGCAACCTTCTTGAAGGTAAAAGGAGGAGAGCTTCACCCAGTCCCTTTTAAACTCCAGCTGGCGACAGATCCGAGATAAAACCGATGGGAATTGTGCGAGATCTTGTAGTGGGAGTTGACCGCTTCATCTTTCCTGCGGATTTTGTTGTTTTAAACATAGATGATGATGTGGAGGTCCCACTCATTTTGGGTCGTCCTTTTCTAAGTACTGCCAAGGCGGTCATTGACGTGCATGATGGCAGAATCACCTTGAGGTACGGAGATGAGAAGATAGAGTTTGATATGAAAAAGATGATGAAGTTAAGTTCTACTTCAGCTCATTCAGTTATGTCGGTAAGTATGCAAGATGAGGATGGCGAGGTATGTGAACTTTCTACTGATGATGAGATTTATTCTATACTTTCTTCTACTTTTTCAGATTTTGAACCTTTAGAACATGTTCTTGTATCTCTGTTGAGGATAAAACTCTTAATATGGATGTTAATACAGCTCTAGCACATGTAGAGAGAGGAAAACCAGGTTTTCAAGCCTATCGCCCTCCTTTGGAGAGACTTGATAAAGAAATCCAAAGACCTGTTCCTTCTATAGAGCAACCTCCAGTACTTGAGCTTAAGGAGCTCCCCTCTAATCTCAAGTACTGCTTTTTAGCTAATGATAATTACTTGCCTGTCATTGTTTCATCTTCTTTGACTTCTGGGCAAGAAAGCAGGTTACTTGAAGTCCTGAGAAGACATAAGAGAGCCATCGGATGGACTCTAGCTGATATCAAAGGCATCAACCCGGCCTTCTGTACACATCGTATCTATATGGAGGAAGACTACAAACCTGTCAGACAACCCCAGCGTCGGCTCAACCCTAACATGAAGGAAGTTGTCAAGACAGAGGTGTTGAAGCTTCTGGACGCTGGGATCATTTACCCTATATCGGACAGCACATGGGTAAGTCCTGTACAGGTAGTTCCTAAGAAAGGAGGTTTTGAAGCTGTTATAAACGACAAAGGTGAGTCCATTCCCCAAAGAAAGATCACTGGATGGCGTATGTGTATAGATTATAGGCGTTTAAATTCAGCCACCAGGAAAGATCATTTCCCACTCCCTTTATTGATCAAATGCTCGAGAGATTGGCTGGGCAGGAATATTACTGTTTTTTAGATGGTTTTTCAGGGTACTTTCAAATTCCTATTGCACCTGAGGACCAGGACAAGACTACCTTTACTTGTCCATTTGGTACCTTTGCATACAAAAGAATGCCCTTTGGTTTATGTAATGCCCCTGCCACTTTCCAGCGATGCATGCAGGCCATCTTTGCAGACTTCATTGAGCAGAGTATAGAGGTATTTATGGACGATTTTTCTGTCTATGGCTCTGATTTTGATGTTTGTCTAGCACAGCTTGATCTTATCCTTGGACGGTGCGAAGAGACCAACCTAGTTCTCAACTGGGAGAAATGCCATTTATGGTAAAGGATGGGATAGTGCTCGGCCACAAGGTGTCTGCTAAAGGGATTGAGGTTGACAAAGCAAAAGTCGAAGTGATAGAGAAGCTACCAGCTCCCACTTGTGTAAAGGAAGTAAGATCGTTTCTTGGGCATGCTGGTTTCTATCGAAGGTTTATTCAAGACTTCTCTAAAATTGCTAAACCTTTGACTGATTTGCTAATGAAGATGTTTCATTTATATTTTCTGAAGATTGTATTTCTGCTTTTAATTTAATTAAGCAAAAATTGGTAGCTGCCCCTATCGTTGTTTCTCCTGACTGGTCATCGCCATTTGAAATAATGTGTGATGCTAGTGACTTTGCAGTAGGTGCAGCCCTGTGCCAAAAGAAAGATAAGGTGTTAAGAGTTATTGCTTATGCCAGCAAAACTCTAGATGATGCCCAGAGAAACTACACAACAACTGAGAAAGAGCTCCTAGCAGTGGTCTTCTCCTTAGATAGATTTCGATCATATTTATGGGGAAGTAAAGTGATCATCCACACTGACCACTCTGCTCTTAAATATTTGTTTGCCAAGAAAGAGGCCAAGCCTCGCTTGCTACGTTGGATTCTTCTTTTACAGGAATTCGATATAGAAGTGAGGGACAAGAGTGGTAAACTGAATGTTGTTGCTGACCATCTCTCTAGGATGGTAACTCCTGACGACGGTATTCCTATTAATGAATTTTTTCCCGATGAAGCCGTCTTCAGTTTGAAAAAGGTGCAAGAGCCATGGTATGCTGATATGGCTAATTTTCTTGTTTCTGGAGTTGTTCCTCATGATTTATCATATGCTCAGAAAAAGAAATTCCTTTCTGACTCACGCCATTATATCTGGGAAGACCCTCACTTGTTTCGAGTGTGTGCAGATAGCTTAATTCGCAGGTGTCTCCCTGATGATGAGGTACCTAGTGTTCTGGAGTTTTGTCACTCCAGAGAAGCTGGAGGCCATCATGGATCCCATCGGACGGCAGCCAAGGTTTGGAGTCCGGATTCTATTGGCCCACACTCCATAAAGACTGCCAAACCTTTGTGGCTAGTTGTGATAGCTGTCAGCGCATGGGCAATACTTCAAGGCGACATGAGATGCCTCAGCAAAGCATTTTGGAAGTCGAACTTTTTGACTGTTGGGGTATCGATTTTATGGGGCCATTTCCCTCTTCACAAGGTTATCAATACATTCTGGTGGCAGTGGACTATGTGTCCAAGTGGGTTGAAGCCATACCATGCCAGAATGCTGATTCAAAGACCGTGATCAAGTTTATCAAAAAGCACATCTTCACTCGCTTCGGAGTCCCACGAGCAATTATCAGTGATGGGGGATCACATTTTTGCAACCGTTCATTCGATGCCTTGTTGGCTAAGTACGGAGTACGTCATAAGGTTGCACTACCGTATCACCCACAAACAAATGGACAAGCTGAAGTATCCAATCGAGAGTTGAAGTGGATTCTCCAGAAGACAGTAAACTCTTCAAGGAAGGACTGGTCTCTACGGTTAGATGACGCTCTCTGGGCCTACAGGACAGCATTCAAGACACCCATCGGGATGTCTCCTTTTAGGCTGGTATATGGGAAATCTTGCCATCTACCTGTTGAGTTGGAGCATAAGGCGTACTGGGCACTTAAGGCCCTGAACTTTGACATACTTGCTGCTGGTGAGAAACGCAAATTTCAGCTTTCAGAGCTTGAAGAACTAAGAGATACAGCTTACAACAGTGCTCGAATCTACAAGGAGCGCACCAAGAAACTCCACGATCAAATGATCAAGAAACGTGACTTCAAAGTTGGAGATTGGGTGCTCCTCTACAATTCTAGATTGAAGATCTTTCCAGGAAAGCTTAAATCTCATTGGGCAGGACCGTTTACGGTGGTAGGGGTTACTTCATTTGGAGCCTACGAACTGGAAAACAAGAAGGGTGAAACCTTCAAAGTTAATGGGGCCCGTCTGAAAAGGTATACTTGTCCTGCTGATGTTTCTACTAACTTGCTTGGAGTTTCTTTTGTCCAGGTACAGCAGGACCTCTCTTCCCCTGTTTCGGAGTCGGCGCCACCTAAAAAGAGGTCTCTCCCATGGCGGTTAAAACATAAGTTCCGAAAGCTGCGCAACTTAGTTCTAGGAAGTTGTGGGACCCCTTCCCACTCCTCTTCCTCTTCTCCTAATCGGACTTATGAGTCTAGCTTGAGACTATAAAACAGAGCAGCTTGGTGGGAGGCAACCCACCACTTATTTTCAATTCACCGGAAGAATTCTCTCTATTTTTTCTTACACTTACATTTACTTTACAGTTTTCTGTGTGCTTCAATAATTTATCTAATATTATAAAAAAAAAAATGTTATTCGTCTATTTTCTTATTTTCCTACATTAAGGAGTGGCAGCGCATGAGGCAGTAATAACTTGAGTTCTTCTGGCTGTATAGAATCTTCTTAACAGGCAAATTTTACGCGATTCTACAGCTGAACTCAAGTGTGGGGTGGACCGTGCAACACACCGTGACCGGACTCTGGGGAGTATTCTAAATCCTTTTCACTCTTTACTGTTACACATACTCCCCTCTGAACTGTTATGTCTTAATTTGTTTCCCGTTGGATTGCTTGCACAATATTAATACTTCCAAGCAATGAGGACATTGCTTCACTCTAAGTGTGGGGTGGGGTAACCTTCTTCGTAGCTTATCTTTTGTGTATCTTTGAGCTCTTTTCTCTTGCATTTGTTTGACTCCTGCTGTGTTGCTCAACTTGGAAGGAAGCCATAAAGGAGGTATAATTGGTTAGCTGATCTGGGGTGCAAAATTTTTAAATTTTCTGGTTTTAATTGATTAAAAATGAAGTCTATGTTCTATTGATGCTAAAATGATTGAGAATACTCACCATCTGAACCCTGTTTTTAGCCTTGGGCCTTGGAATGTCTGGATTGAAATGGTTGGAAAAAGAACAAGGCAAGGTACTCCGCTGATCCTAAGCATGCTTAATTTTTATTCCGATCCAAAGTCAGGCCTCGTCCACTTGGTTATTAAGTCCTTTGGGGTGCCTCATCACCTAGCTACCTAAGGTCCTTGTGATCTGGGATAGTTGACCCAAAGCCGTTACATGGGTGGAGAGAAAAGTCTGTGGTGAAAGAACTTAAAAGCGCTTAAATTGAAAAATGTGCAATCATTGTGCTAAATGAAAAAAAAAATAATAATCTTCTCTATGGATCAAGAGTATGTGGCATTGAAAGGTATGATGGAATAAGATCTTACTTCATGCCCCTTGTCGTTCTAACGGTTTGAGAATGTAAAGGTGGATTGGCTCATTGCTAAAGGCGAGGTTCTTATGGTTTTGTTTCTCTATTATTAGCTTTGAATGACTTCTTGTTTTATGAAGAAAAAAAAAATGCCCCTGTATTGGTAAAACTAGTAATCTTTCTTCTGTGTCCTTCCTTTTGAGTTGAGTTTCATTCGCTTGACTTGAACTCGTGTTTGAGAGTTTTGCTTGAGGACAAGCAAAGAGCTAAGTGTGGGGTGATTTGATAAGTGTGAAATTTATATAGTTTTATAGGTGCTAGATCATTATTTTACGTAACTTTTTACGCACCTTATCACACTTATCCTATGCTTTTTGTAACTCTTACTTGGGTAGGAACTAATTCCAATTTATATGATAAAATCAGGAAATAATGACAGAAATGCATAGTTCTCCTCACGAGCTTTCCAACGCAACAAACGGCGAGTCAAACGGACTTATAACGAAGAATCGGGAGCCGGTTGAAGATTGCATTACATCCATATATTTATATATATTATCGCATGACACCGCCCCCTCTACATCGTCCGCCTCGCGGACTAGACACAGGCGTCCGCTCGCGGACAGGACAGAGGCGTCCGCCTCATAAGTGGCGGACAAGAGTATTACAACCGCCAGGCGGACATCAGAGAAGCTACCGCATGTTACATTAGCGGTCAAGGAGGCGGAAGCAATAGAGACAACCGCCTGATTTCGAGCGGACAAGAGAGGCAGGACCGCCTGGCGGACATGCATACAAGCGCACGCCAGAACAGGATTTCAACGCCGAACAGTTTCTTCTCCGTTCGCGTGCGCCGCATTCGAACTGCTACTTCATTAATTGCTAACGTCGCCCACCTTAATTTCTGCACGCGTGACTAGCTCTGCAATCAATTGCTCTGCCCCCGATGAAATCTCTGACTCAAATCTTCACCGATCTGCACCAACTCCACCGCCTCTACTCGCTAGCTCACTATCCCTGTCACTTCTCTTCCTTGTCTGTCCCAATCCTCCGCCTATATAAACCCACGCTCTGCAAGTTAAAAATCATCGAGTCATTCACCCACGATCCAGTCATTCACGCACTATCAGTCGATCCATTCACTCCATTCACTTCATCAAAAATCGCTCCACTCCATTCACAAACCCATTCACAAAATCACCCGACACCATACTATTCCATCGCCCCACCTTCACCTTTCCATTTCACAAACAATTCACTTACGTACACATCCATTTACAATTCACAAATCATTCGACCACCACCACAAAACTCACGCCCCACCATTCTCCGTATATTATCATCTACCTCAAACTATTCCGGTCTGTCAGATTAACGGAGCAGCTTCGGAGTCAGCGAAACAGATGATTTCTTTTACTCTCGTCTCTGCTCATTTATTTAATATGTCCGGCTAGATTAATTATACTCTGGGAGATGGTTATTATTAGTTGTTTTAATTGTGCACTTTATTTTACCGGTTTAAATTAATTATAATTTGATACAATTAATGTTATTCTCTCGCATTTTAATAAATACATGAGTTTATTAAATTGCTTACGAAATCTATTTTGATCAGATCCGTGATAAATAGATAGGTCATATTATTGTTATGTCTGTGGAAAAACTTATTCTGATTGAATAAATCTAGTATTTCAGATGCAAAATTATATTCCTTTTAACTAGCCGTTTACATGTGTTTTGCCTGAGTTTAAATCAAACCTTGCATGTTCTGGTAAACGAGGTCATTAGAATTTAGGATTTAAATCTAAAGACTATAAAAGGAATTTTGCCAAATTATTCTTAATTAAACCGGTAGAATAGCGTAATTAATCAAACGAGTAAAACCTGAACCCAGAGTCCGTTCTTCCATATTCACAACCACTTTTATTATTCTGTTATTTAATTATTAGCTGTTATTTAAATTCTTGTTGTCTTTATTATAATTCACAGTTTAGAACAAAACAAAAATTCCCCTCAATTTATAACCTTTGCTAAGTCTAGATAATTATCACATAGTCCCACGGTTCGATACCTGGTTCCCATAAACTCTACTACAATAACCAGGATTTTGCAACCTGACGGTTTTCTGATTTATTATTCTCTAAGATTATTTCTTGGTATTTAATAGGTCAAATTATCGTTTGCACATACACGTATTATTATTTTCTTTTTTGCACATTCACTATACAGTCTATAGTCATACAATAAAAGGAATCAAAATCTGGTTATAAAAGAAGAGAAAAGAGAGATACTACTGCTGCTAGTAAATAAAAGGAATCAAAATCTGGTTATAGAAAGCAATCAAATCTGGCAGCTAGTTTGTTTCAAATGCCTGAGTTTGGAACATCTGTTACTGCTGCTGCTTCTTGCAACATGTACTACTGATGAGGATATCAAAGTTAAAAAGAGAAAGGAAGGGTGTGGTCAGGCATGCTGTTTTTTCTGTTTCCTTGAATGGTCACTTTTCTCAAAAGAAGATGATGACTACTATTACCCCCACCCCATATAAAACAATCCTAACTTGATAACTAGTCAGCTACCAAAAAAAGATATCAATCCATTCTGGACAAGCATAGCTAGCTAGCAAAGTAGATCAAGTAACAAAATCAACAGAACCACACACAGAAGGTGAAGATCGCAACATACAAACCACACATATTCTGTACATGTAGAACTCAAAGTAACATACCTACCAACCACATGCATATATTTTGTAATTCAGAACTAACATACAAATAACTCAAAGCAAAACAAAAAAAATTAATAAGTACAGTAAAATACTGAAATGAATTTCTAACCTTGCCCACAATGTCCTTGTCCATGTGCAACTTCATTTTCACTGGATGATTGATTTGTGCCACTGACAAGATCATGTGGAACCTGAATTCAAAAACTTAATCAGACTACTAATACTACTACAGCAGCTTATAAAATCAATGTACATACAACACTAGTAATTGAACAAAACACAAATACCTGAACTTGAGAATGGAAGGCAAAATGAGGAAAATACTACTAATATTACCACTTAATCAGACTACTAACTTTAATTTTCTGCAGTGATAAAACAAGGACATTGCCTTCAAACAAATTCGCTCATAATCTGTCTCACTCGAGTTCATATTTAAAGTGGGAGAGGGTGTGAGCAATTAATACTCTATTCCTTTTCTCATCATCATCCAAGTTTAATCAAGATATTATTTGATCTGAAATCGAGCGACTGATCGAGAGAGAAAGAAGCATGGGAGACAGTTTGTTAGATATCAAGAATGAGAATGTTACCTGCAGGTTAAGGTTGTTGACAATAGAAGATAGATTTGCTTCTGGTAGATGAGACTTTAGAGAATTTACAACACTGACCAGCAACCCTTGTGTTTGAGCCAAGGCCCCTTGAGTTTGAGCAAGAGTACCTTTAAGTTCTTCAACTGTAGATTTCAATGCTTGTGTTTCTTCCGAAGGTGCACCAACATTTGTCTTTACAGTTGGCATAAGCAGGAAAGTCTGATATTGTGCCTTGTAAGGCTGCCTTCAATTGAAAAGTTTCATTTGAAAATGCATCATATGTCTCAATCCCAATATCCCACAACTCCTTCAACTCTTTTACTAGAGGTTGCATGTATACATCCATTTTTTTAGGACTTTTGGACCAGGAATGAGCAAAGAAAGAATGATGTTGGGTTGTTTCATTACCAACCAAGGAGGGAGGTTATATGGTATAACAAAAACGGGCCATATACTATAGCTAACATTCATGGTCTTGAATGGGTTAAATCCATCACTTGACATAACTAGACGAATGTTTCGAGGATCCTCCGCAAATCTTGGGTATCTTTCATCAAAATCTTTCCAAGCTCTAGCATCAGCTGGATGTCTTAGTTTTCCATCTTTGTTCCTACCAGTATGGTGCCACCTCATAAGACCAGCTGTTTTAGAACACATGTATAATCTTTGGAGTCTAGGCTTCAAAGGAAACCACCGTAAATATTTGAAGCCTTCTTCTTTTTAGAATTCTCCCAATACTAGAGTTATCCTCCCCAACTTTCCATCTAGAAGATCCACACTCCCCACAAGTTTCTTCTTTTTCATTGTCACCCCAAAATAACATGCAACCCTTTGGACATGCATGGATCTTCTCATACCCAAGCCTAAGTTAGAGATTATCTTTTTGACCTGATGGGCTGACTCTGGAAGCTCATTTCCTTGTGGTAGTAAATCTCTTAAGAACTCTAACAACATTGAGAAAGAGTTGTTGCTCCATCCATTAAGGCATTTTAAATGATACAAATGAACCAAACAAGATAACTTGTTGTATTTGCAATCTGGATACACCTTCTTTTCAGCATCCTTTAGCAAGTTATAGAATGTCTCTTTTTCATTATTGACACAAGGCTCATTGCTCGGATCAGCCGCATCCATATCTACTGGACCACCTCTCATATCAGAATCAGATTCATCAGCATGCACTGTAGGAAACAAATCATGTAGCATCCCAGATATATCATGTCCAAACCTTCCACTTTCTTCAGAAGGTGCAGCAGTAGTGCTAGATGAAGCAGTATAAATTTCTCCATGTGATTTCCATTGCGTATATCCTTTCACAAATCCACTCCAAAATAGATGATCACGAACCTCTTCCCTTGTGTAGTAAAACAAGTTCTTGCATTTTTTACAAGGACACAATATTTGTCCCATAACTGCAGATTTTTCAAAGCAAAATCCAAAAAGAACTCCACTCCGTTTGAGAATTCATCACATGTTCTTTTTGATAAATACATCCACGTCTTATCCATAACTAAATAATCTGCGTTTAGGACAAAGTAATATGAATGAAACTCTATATTAAATATGTGGCTTAATTTGTATATATATCTCTGTGTCTGTTCAATAAAAGAAAAAAATTAAGGAAGTCCAGCATAAGTGGAATCACATTCTGTTTTTAATTGAGGCCAGAGGCACTAAACACTTTCTGTTTTTATTTGAAATCACTAAACACACATCAATCAATCAACAGAGGCACACAACCACATATATACAGTCGATCAATCAATCAATCCAGAGAATCGAATCGAATCTATTCTTCTAGTGACTAGGACCTGACATCTTCCAACTTCCATTCCCATACCCTTCTCGTTTCATGTTCATAGGTTAAAATATACTAGCTGTTAACATCTCTTGCGAAATTATAATAAGCTATATATGAAATGAAATAGTGTCGAAATATATATGTACAATTAATAGTCACATTACAAATACTGAAAATGGATATATAGAATCAGAAATAGCCCTACGCAACAGGCAGATATATATATATATATATATATATATATATTATTGACCGTCATAAGCTGGTATGTAGCTATAGCACAGAGAAGAAAGAGAGAGAGAGAGTCAGCTCCTCATTCATTCTATTCAATCTTTGCAATCAGTATTTACTGGACCCGCCTGGAAATTCATTCAATAGTTAGTACTAGTAGTAACTTTTACTGAAAAAACAATGTCGACATTATTATTATTAGTAGTAGTATAATTTTGTAAAGCGATATGTTAGGTTGTGATGATAATTTTGTCTCACTCACTCCCCCGACCCATGGATTTCAACAACACGGTAAATGGTGAAGAACACACCTTACAATCTGGCTTGAAGTGGGGATTTCACTTATCACGTACAAACTCTCAGTTACATACTTGACACAAAATAAACCTTTCATAGTCATGTTGAAGTGTAGTTAGAGTTTATCCTTTAATCAAATAGACGAGATAGGGGGAGAAGAGACTCAAACAAACGTCTTCGTCTCGCTCTTAAGCAACTAAAATAAATTTGTTATGAATAAAATACCGAAGCTACAGAATAAGTCCATAGTATATTAACAAATCGACATGTGAACTCAACAAAGTAATGGATTCACAGTTTTTCACAAACACAAAAACAGGAGCATTCACAGTTTTGCACGATCGACAGATAGCGATAACCCTAATCTAAAAAAAAGGGGAAACATGCTAGATCTAGTGCAAAAACATACCCGTCACCCAAATTGAACAATCTGGTGTCGACAACCTTAAGGACGGGGGAAGAAGAAGGGTGACTTGCGAAGATGAAGAGTGACTTGCGAAGATTTCAGTCGCTGCGAGAGAATGGGTGCTTCATACCGCCGTGAGTGAGTTTTTGTTTCTAATTGACGCGGGAGTGAGGGATGTGAGGTTTTTTAATGAAATATTTTACTGACTTCTTTTTTTGAAAGAAAATCTTTTACTGACTTATTTTAATAATTATTAGTATCATCATACATATATAGTGACTTATATTTTTTCAGTCAGTACAGTTTTAGTAAGTTTTAATTTTCAGTCAGTATATATAATGTTATATTGACATTTGTATAAAAGAGTCAGTAAAAATAAGAAAATCTTTTGTAACACATATTTGTGTCAATAAAAACTACCTATAGCGACACTTATTTATGTGTCACAATAAATGTGTGTCACTATAATACTCTTATCTTGTAGTGATTACTGTGTAATGATATGAGTTGCTACAGAGTTTAGTTGTTACTTAGGCTAGTATATTACCGATAGTATAAGTGTATTTGATTACAGATTTTAGTTGTTAATACTAGTACCTATAACCGTTAATTCATGGTAGATGTTACATATTTTTCTTTAGTTGCTAATTAAGCTAATCATGGTACAAGACTATCGTATAATACATGGTGGTTGTACAGTTTTTTTTGTTCATTAAAAGCTTAAGCATTACCGTTAATGAGGTGATGTTTATTCCAGATTTTGAGTTCCATTTAGTACCTAAGCATACGGTATGCTACAGATTTTTCCCATTGATTATGAGCATAAAATTCCACCGTAAAGCATATGGTGTATATTAGTATATTTAATTTTTCTTAACAATATATACTCTTATATAAGGTAGGTACATTAGGTAGTTGTTGGTGATAAAACTACACTATAATAAATATAGATTTATAACAAACTAATAGGCAAGTGTACCTATTCGGAGTAGTAAAACAAGTGTCGTATCCACAGAGAGATTGTTCAATTATCCTAGTCTTGGTAGTTAATAAAAACGGTAAAAAGGGTTTAGCCGGAGGCAAGCTTGATTTGTTGTTGGATTAGTACAGAAATAATTTAAAACAGTAAAAACAGGTGAATTAAGTGATGTGGATGGAAAAATGTATCCTAGGATAGCGGGGGAATTACCTAAATTACTTAAACAGATTTTTAACCGTGTCTCAATTATTTATTGTCTATTAGAGTTAATAATGTCAGTTACGAACTCTTAATAATAGCCTTAATATTTTCCTGCTCAATCCAAAGTGTAAATATCAAGATTAATTCCTTTGTGGTACTTAGACTATCTCAAAATCATATGTTGATAGTTACCATAAAAATGCAGTATTTTGTCAGAATAAGCATTTAACAAATTAGTTGAAAGGAATTAAAACATATGTTAATAAGAGAGACAGGTGATAAATATTGTTTACGTAATATTAAGAATAAACCCCCATCCTAGGATACAAAAGGAAATTACTCAGACATTAACGGAGATAAGAAGATAGCACAGATAGATTTTGACATTATTTCAGAGAAAGAACTGGTCTGCTCTCGCTCGCACTGCTGCTCTTCTATTTCTTTTTGTCACTGCGTGAGTGTGGAAAGTTGTGGTGTTACGGGAGAAAAATAAGTGGAAGCGAATGGATGAGTGTGGTGAATGAATTCTTCAGACTCCCGTCGTACAGGCACAGAGGCACAGTGATTTAAGGTAGAATGACTGGGTTTATATAGAGGCAGAGGAGAGGTAGATCCGTACGAATTTGACTGCAGATTGGCTGCTCATTAATTGCAGGGGACAGAGCTGAAACGCGTGAGAGATTTAAGGTAGACGGTGCGGAGTAGATGGATATGGCGGAAGCAAGTTGCAGACGACGGGCGAAGAAGAAAACTGGCGCGCGAGACTTAGTCACGTCCGCCTCACGTCCGCCTCACGTCCGCCTCTAGCTAGGCGGTTGCAAGTGTGTTGTCCGCATGGCGTCCGCCCCTGGCTAGGCGGTTGCACTTCTGTCCGCATGGCGTCCGCCCCTGGCTAGGCGGTTGCACTTCTGTCCGCATGGCGTCCGCCTGAAAGCATGCGGTTGCATGTATATGGTCGTGACTTATTTTCTTCAAACTTTGACCGGCTCTAGATTCTTCGTTTGGACTCGGTTTTCTGAGCCGTTTGCGTCTATACGTTCGTCTCTTCGTCTACTTTACTTCCAGCTTGGTTTTTCCTCATGTTTTAAACCAATAAATTTGTGAGATAATCAATAAAACATAAACTAGAGGAAAAACATACGATAAGTGAGAAATGAGCAGAAAAGTGCTGATATAATATATGAAATACACCCATAAAACATGCTCATTTAGACACTTATCACACCCCCACACTTACCTTTTGCTTGTCCTCAAGCAAAACCATGTACCCAAACAAGTAGGGAATGCTCAATATTAACAAATACCATTATGAAGGGTAGAATAAAGAAGTCAATAGTACATGATCTTAAATTTTAGAGGAGTGTGATTCATCACCTATTGGTGGCATAGATGTACTCAGGGTAAAAATAAAAATTAGATTTCGGGGTATGATCCGGAGTACTTCAATGCTTCTTGATTTAGGTGACTTTGAGAACTTTTACCATGGCCAACTTCTCTCAAGAATGGGCTTTTGAGGAGAAAACAAAAGGGAAAAAGATTTAAGTATTTGTTTCGCTTTTGCATAAGAGATGAGAAGATAATATGTAAGCATCAAGCTTTTGTATTTAAGAACACTCAACTCTCTTTGTTGGTTACCAATGGTGTCTCGCAAGTCCCTTATTTATTATTTTTTTTTCTTTTCTTTTTTGACAGAGAAGCACCCTTAGCAATCCCTAAGAAAGAAGACAGAAGAAAACCCTGAGTAATAAAAATCCATCCATTTCAGATCATTTGGTCACACCGCATAAAAATGCTCCTCAAAAGTAATCAAAATTTTAAAATTTTTGAATTTGTACCATTTATACCATTTATCCCACAATTCATAACAATATTTATTCTTAAAGAGAAAAACCCACACATAAAGGGTCCACGATATTGAATTTGAACAAACGCAGGATAAGCAGAGAGATTAAGCATTTTAGCATAAAATGTCACCGAAAAGGGCACACTCCCCCACACTTAAATTGAACAATGTCCTCATTGTTCACCAGAAAAACAAGGGAAGGTTTCAGAAGACCTTTTCGGTAAGTAGATAAAATAGAGAGAACACGAAGCTCACGAATATTCATTTAAGCACATAACTCTCCTCTGCATGATTTATTTAAATAAAAGCATAATTAAAGAAACTGGTACTCCCCTGAGATTATTTTTGCTAGCGTTATAAGAGTTCCCCCACACTTGAGCTTCAGCCTCAAGTAGCGTAGCTTGGTTGCGGTGTAGACATGAAGTTGCACCTGCATAAGACACTAGAAGCAACCATACTACAACGGGGTTAATAGTGAGCAAAAACAAAATTGAAAGAGAACCGGATAATTAAAAGAGCGTAAAAGCATATAAAAGATAAGTTCGTCCGGGTTGCCTCCCGGAAAGCTGCCCTTCTTTAACGTTTTTGGCTAGACGCTTTGTCGTTAGATCGATCACGGGGGGTGGTTATGAGGAGTAGATCCAAAGCATGACTCGATGGTATTTTTGAGAGTCCACCTGGATGCATGTTTCTTTTCTTATCCCGCTCTTCATCCGGGATTGGTGGTAGTATCTCTATAATAGACATGTCGTCTGGAAGGGTGATAAAGAGAAGTGGGGATGATGGTGATTGAGTGTCCCGCACAAACTTGAGATCTTTGATTTGTTATCTGGAGACCGTCCTGATGCAAACTCCAGTTTTTCATTATAAGCTTGGAGGGTGATTGTCCCTTGGGCTACCAAATGTGCACATCGGCTGTGGCAAGGAATGGTCGTCCAAGAATGAGAGGGGTAGTGGAGTTCTCTTCGATGTCTAGAATGACAAAATCGCATGGGAAGTATAAGTGCTCCACTTAATGATAACATCCTCCACCACTCCGCTTGGGTAAGTTACCGAACCATCTGCTAGTTGAAGGGTCATCTTGGTCTTTTTCATCTCTCCAATTCCCAACTTTTTGAAAGTGGAGAGGGGCATCAAATTAATTGAGGCACCCAGATCGCATAGGGAGTATGGAAATGAGGTGCTACCAATTGTGACTGGAATGGTGAAGCTGCCTGGATCATTGCATTTTGAAGGCAGTGGTTGTTGCAGAATAGCTGAGCAAGCTACATTGAGTGGTACAGTACCGACTTCGGCCAATTTAGTTTTGTTGGATATAAGGTGTTTGAGGAATTTGGCGTAGTTTGGCATTTTGGCAATGAGGTCTACAAACTGTATATTGACGTTTAGTTGCTTCAGCATTGCTATAAACTTACCATATTCATTATCCAACTTCTGCTTTTGGAGTCGGTGGGGAAATGGTATAGGCGGTTCTTGTGGAGAAGATTTTGAAGTTGATGGAATAGTGAGGATGTGGGAGATGTTTTTTCTACTGGGGCCTCAGCTTTTTCTTCACTATCCTCTTTGGATTCTTCTGACCTTTGCGGGATGTGAATCTCGTCGGTTTTCTTACCGCTTCTCAAGGTTATCGCCTTAACATCTTCTTCTTCTTCAAAGTCGAGCTTTTCATTTTCATAACCGGCCACCAAGTTCTCAAGGTAGGTATTCTCATATTGAATGCGATTTCTATAGACTGTGGCGGTGCTTTCGAGTTCAGCTACATTCCTTTTGGAAGTTTCGATTGCTACAACCCATTCTTGGAGGGAAGGGTGTAGTTCTGGAACTTTAGCTGTTTTAGCCACCTCCATCTTTTCTTCATCGTGCTCCTTCACATAGATGCATTTGGCTTGCTCTCTTGGATTTGGTTCAGTTTGGCTGGGGAGAGCCCCTGGCGGTCTTCGAGCAAGATGTTCTGCAAGTTGATTGAATTTACCTTCGATTTTCTGGTTGAAGGCTTCTTGTGCAGAAAGCTGGTTCTGAGTCATAGACATGTAACCCTTCATCATCTCTTTGAGTTCTGCATTGGATCAACAGAGGATGAAGATGGTTGTTGTTGTTGTTGTTGGAAACCTGGAGAGGCACCTTGTGCTCTATAACCCATATTAGAGTTTGGTTGGGGTCGGTTTCCCTGATAGGTATTGGAAATGTTGTTCTGCCCTCCTTGGTTCTGATCATTTTTTTCCATGAGAAATTCGGGTGATTTCTCCATGGGTAGTTGTTGTTGATGTTATTGTTGTAGGAATTACCGGGGCGGTTTCCTATGAATTGTACATCCTCGTACTGGCCTTTGCCTTCGCACTGATGGGTTTCATGAGGACCGGCGCATATGACACATCCTTCTGTGTAGGTGGAACTGGTGGTGAACTTGTAGGTGGGAAGCTATTGTTTTTACGATTTCGTTTTGAGATGTTGTTAGCTTTTCCACCATCTTTGCAAGGGACGAGATCTGGGCTGATAAATGATCCGTAGGCTCAACGTGGAGTAGGCCTGCTGCTCGTGGCGTTCTTCCCTTGGATCTCGTCCACTGTCTTGTATTGCTCGTCATGGTTTCGAGAAGGTCCATTCCTTCTTTAGGAGATTTCATCATGAAACTTCCTCTTGCAGAGGATTTACGAGTAGTCGGTTCCCATCATCTAAACCGTTGAAGAATGACAGGCAGAGGGATTGATCGTCGAGACCATGGTGGGAACTTCATTAGCATATCCTTGAATCTGTCCCATGTGTCGTACAACGTTTCTCCCGGCTCCTGACAGAAAGTATTGATTTCACCGATCAATTGCCTCGTTCTACTGGTTGGGTAGTATTTGGCAAGGAATTCTGGGCCATTTGCAGCCATGTGGTGATTGATCGGGAGGGAAGACTTCGGTACCACCTGTTTGCTGAATCCGACAACGAGTGAGGAAATAGTTGTAGACGAATTCTTTCTTTGACGTTGCCGGTTTGACCAAAGGAATTGCAGAAGTCTAGGAAGAGACTCAGATGATTTGGGGCTTCATCTGGGTTTGCTCCACTAAACTTGCCTAAATCCCGGACGGCGGTGATGTAGTGGTTTTGAAAGCCATCGTCCGGCTTCTTGCGGTGTTAGTTCGGGGAGAACTATGGCTGATGCTCTTCCTTCGGTATCCGGTTGGTGGTAGTCAGAGAGAGCACGGTGTTCTGGTTGATTTGCATGGTCCATTTCATTTATAACTTCGTTATTGGCCATGGCTTGATTTCTCAGGTTTCTTTGTGCTTGTAATAAAGTGCGCTCGGGTTCGGGTCTCGGACTGATTGGTGGAGAACCTCGAGTTCGAGTGTTTGGCATGCACAGAAGATAACTTGTGGTTCATCAGAAACTGCAAAATTAATTAGTAAATAGATAAAGAAAGACAGAGATATTGGTTAGGCTGATAAACGTTAATTAAACAACACTGATATATTTTCTTTTTTATATATATTTTTTTAAGAGTAAAATGACAGAAAATAAGTGACAAGGGAAAAATTAATGACAGAAATTATAAGTTAGTAGTTAGAGACAGAAATTATAAGTTAGTAGTTAGTTGATAGAAATTTAAATGACAGAAAATTAAATGACAGAAATTATAAGTTAGTATACTGGGAATTTAAATGTTAGGGACAATGGAAATTAAATGTTAAGGACAATGGAATTTAAATGTTAAGGACAATGGAAATGAAATGTAAGGACAATGGAAATGAAATGACAGGAAATTTTAAGTTAGTAGTTAGGGACAATGGAAAGAAATGACAATGATATTAGATGTCCAAAGTCAGATGTCCGAAGTTAGATGTCCAAGTCAGATGTCCGAAATTAGATTAACAATTTAATAGTATTAACAGATTATTATAATATAGCAAGTGAACTAGCGGAAACTAGGGAAATTGATGGAATCAATCTCCCCGGCAACGGCGCCAAAAACCTGTTGGTGATAAAACTACACTATATAAATATAGATTTATAACAAACTAATAGGCAAGTGTACCTATTCGGAGTAGTAAAACAAGTGTCGTATCCACAGAGAGATTGTTCAATTATCCTAGTCTTGGTAGTTATAAAAACTGTAAAAAGGGGTTTAGCCGGAGGCAAGCTTGATTTGTTGTTGGATTAGTACAGAAATAATTTAAAACAGTAAAAACAGGTGAATTAAGTGATGTGGATGGAAAAATGTATCCTAGGATAGCGGGGGAATTACCTAAATTACTTAAACAGATTTTAAACCGTGTCTCAATTATTTATTGTCTATTAGAGTTAATAATTGTCAGTTACGAACTCTTAATAATAGCCTTAATATTTTCCTGCTCAATCCGGAGTGTAAATATCAAGATTAATTCCTTTGTGGTACTTAGACTATCTCAAAATCATATGTTGATAGTTACCATAAAAATGCAGTATTTTGTCAGAATAAGCATTTAACAATATTAGTTGAAAGGAATTAAAACATATGTTAATAAGAGAGACAGGTGATAAATATTGTTTACGTAATATTAGGAATAAACCCCCATCCTAGGATACAAAGGAAATTACTCAGACATTAACGGAGATAAGAAGATAGCACAGATAGATTTTGACATTATTTCAGAGAAAGAACTGGTCTGCTCTCGCTCGCACTGCTGCTTTTCTATTTCTTTTTGTCACTGCGTGAGTGTGGAATGTTGTGGTGTTACGGGAGAAAAATAAGTGGAAGCGAATGGATGAGTGTGGTGAATGAATTCTTCAGACTCCCGTCGTACAGGCACAGAGGCACACTGATTTAAGGTAGAATGACTGGGTTTATATAGAGGCAGAGGAGAGGTAGATCCGTACGAATTTGACTGCAGATTGGCTGCTCATTGATTGCTCATTAATTGCAGGGGACAGAGCTGAAACGCGTGAGAGATTTAGGTAGGCGGTGCGGAGTAGATGGATATGGCGGAAGCAAGTTGCAGACGACGGGCGAAGAAGAAAAACTGGCGCGCGACTGATTTTTAGTCACGTCCGCCTCACGTCCGCCTCTAGCTAGGCGGTTGCAAGGTGTTGTCCGCATGGCGTCCGCCCCTGGCTAGGCGGTTGCACTTCTGTCCGCATGGCGTCCGCCCCTGGCTAGGCGGTTGCACTTCTGTCCGCATGGCGTCCGCCTGAAGCATGCGGTTGCATGTATATGGTCGTGACTTATTTCTTCAAACTTTGACCGGCTCTAGATTCTTCGTTTGGACTCGGTTTTCTGAGCCGTTTGCGTCTATACGTTCGTCTCTTCGTCTACTTTACTTCCAGCTTGGTTTTTCCTCATGTTTAAACCAATAAATTTGTGAGATAATCAATAAAACATAAACTAGAGGAAAAACATACGATAAGTGAGAAATGAGCAGAAAAGTGCTGATATAATATATGAAATACACCCATAAAACATGCTCATTTAGACACTTATCAGTAGTTAATTGTTTTACTAAGTAAAATTGTGTAAAAACATGTCCAAATATGCCATATAAAATCGGCATTAATGTACAGATTTTGGACTTGTAAACTTTGTGTTATATTTGATGTTATAACATTTCCATGTATTTAGGATATATATTAAGTATTAAAATTATGTAACAAAAGTTGGACATTGTTAAATGTGTATATCAATTTATTTAGCATTTATAAATGCTTAGGCAATCGTAAAATATTTACGTTGCTCATTAGTATTTTTCACATTTTACAGTGAACGTTATTGTGTACCGGGTCGTATAAACGCTCGTATATATTTTTCCCGGGTGACGCTCTCTTAATAGAGCTTGTTTCGTAAGGGTTTAATGCCCGTTAATGTTCGTACGTAAGGTTATATGTGTACGTGAAGATGACATTATATTAGCGTTTGTGGATTGAACGTTGTCATTTTATGAGTTGTATAAACGTCCGTGTTAATCTTTCCTTGTTGTCGCTCTCTTTATCGAGCTCGTTATGTAAGGAGTTTAATCCTCGTTGTTAAACGTACATAAACGTTTTGAAAGAATATGTTAAGGGCGTTAATAAAATTACGCCGTAAGTGTTTATGGTAAAACGACTATTTTTACGCTACGCTTGCGTGCATGAGTTTGCATGCACATGCATAATATTATTTACGTAAAATTGCATGCATAAATTAGATGCGTACTTAAAACGATCTGTTTCTAGATCATTCTTCGTTATTTAACAGTTTTAGGTATTAAATTATTGGGGTATTTCAAATACACAACAAAAAATCTACAGTTTATCACCCGTTCCACCTACGGGTTGGGGTGATCCTTATCGGGTGATAGGTCGGGTTCGGGTGGAGCAGGTGGAAATGGGTGACGGGTGCGGGTGAGCTCACCCGACCTGAACCTGACCATTGTCAGCCCTAGCCCGAATGGCGCGATCCCGCCTTCCTCTTTGTTAGTAGGTTTTTTTTTTTAACCCACCTATTCACATTATATATCAAGAAGATACAAAATTAATAGCCGAGGAATTGATATACCTTAATGGTGTATGATGAGTGTGTACAAGAACTTTCTTACTGTAGAGCACCTATAGTGATTTGAATGATCCAATGATACGACCTCCCAGTTCCAGAAGACAGTGACCCTCAAAACTATTGACTAGACTACTGTTTTGCTACTAGATTACTAAGAAGATAAAGATTATTATTATAGGCCCCACAAAATGAAAATTCCCCTGTTTCAAGTAGTGTCCCCATTTCATATTGATCTACCAAGAGAGAAGAAAATTAGAATGAGGTGATCCATAGCCCTCAAGTAGTCATACTTGTCGTAGTAAGCTTGATGCACTCACTCATAAATCTTTCGTCATCCTCTAGTGTCATAAAAGAAACCCTCTGTTTTCTATCAGATAAGACAAATGTGGCGTGCACAATCATCTTCTTGGTGAAAACCCAAAATCCTTATCTTGGTAATTGCTTGTTGCACTGATATGACTGGATCTGGAAGTGAAACTGGTTTATGTAAGTCATAGATCATGGATGTAGCATTACACAACTTATCATTAAGGCCACCTTTCAAGTCATTGATTTCCTTCAACATCACAATAGACTTACCCTTACTACCTTTTGATTTCTTCTTATCAACAGCAACATCACGAATAGACTACAACTTTGCCCTCCTCCCACAATGGGGTACACCCAAACTGGTCACTTCTATTAACTCATCCCAATCTGCTTGCTTAGAACTGGCAGGGATACTGATAGGTTGGATCACAAATGGAGCAGAGGGGGATACATTGTCAACATTGTTGATAGCTTGATTGTTGTTGGTTTGACTATCATAACCAACATGATCTATGTTAAGAACATAACCAGCTGAACTACCAGCTACCAACCCCGCATTGAAACACCCTAGAAAACCCTAGCTACAAGATATACCTTTCTTTGTTATTGTATGTGCGCTTGTATTTATATGGAATTAACATAAGTTAGTACATTAGGAATTAGTTGTGTTCATGAGTGTTAGGAATATATAAATGTAGTTAAAAGACACCTAGACAATATAACAACCTTGTTACCTTCCATAGAATTCATTTTATTCCTAACTTGTACAAATGTAAATTCTAAACATGTACACTATGTGCTAGATTGTACATGAAATAACTAGTTAGTGTTATTCTATCTTATTCCTAGTATAACCTAAGATATTTAGCTGGAATATTAGCTAACATGTTAGTAGACAAAAAAATCATGTTAGATGTACCATTATTACAATCGCAACAATGAAATGTACAACCCATGTTACCGGTTGCAAACGTGCATAGTTAGCTAGTTTATTCTCTTGTTATCATTACCCATTTTATACCTTAATGTGGACAACTAAACTAGGCCTTTCTTCATCCTTAAGTAACCTTCATTTTCCAGCAAAAACAAAGTAAAACAAAGCCTTGTACAACAGCCTACATTGTCGTCATTTTTGTTACATTTCAGCCATGTAACAATGTTACATGTCACCTAATTAACACATTTGTCTTATATAATCATTGTCATTATTATACCCAGATTTATTAGTATATATAGCCGACTTCCCTTGCAGCCATTACTCACTCATAAGCAATGAAGCAACATGTGAAATTAACTCACCCATATTTAGTGTTACCGATTTCATATTGTAGTAATTATAAAATTTGTCATCTTGTAATCTTTTAAATCATGTTGATCCTCTTCAGCCAAGAGCAACCGCCCTCCTTTGCTTAGTCACAAGATTACGTGGCCTCATATACGCCAGCCAACAAATAATACCAATGAAAATTAAAAGCCAACACATAGTAGGTGTCATTACATTAGCAAGTAACCTTGTTGAATGGAAAGTATCTTCTCATTTCTTCAAGTTGTTGTCGGCAAGATCATTCTCTCCATTCATGAACCTCTCTTCTACCTCTTCACTCACGTAAGCCCAAAGTAGTAAAAGGAAGCTAGAAACTAGAAGAAAACTAACAACAAAGGAGACTAGTGCACAACCAAGAGCAACCTGCTGGTGGGTGGTGTGTTTGTTTGCACCAGCTAGAAGGAGAAGAAATAAGCCCAAGTGCTGGAGGAATTTAGGTGAAAGGAAGATCATTAAGCTGTGGAGATCTTAAGGAATTTAGCAAGAAAATTGAAATACCCTGAAATTAAAAATAGTGATTAATTAGGCTAATGAGAATTTTAGAAGCTTAATTATGCCTAAATAAATATGTGGGAACAATTCCCGAAGAGAACGGATCCATAAAACGGATTAAAAACACAAATGAACCTTAGAGCGCGTTTTTCGAGAAAACCGGTAAAACACGACTTTAAGCGGGTTAAATAGACCCGTAATAATTTTAGTCAATCAAATATCTATAATTAGACGTAAGTGAAGGTCTAGAGCCATTAAAATTAATTAAACGAGAAAATTCCAGAAAACGGGTTCCGGTTAGTGAATAGTGCAAAAACGAGAACTTGTGGGGTGTTGAGTGTAATAAAACCAAACTAACCTTCCCCTTTGTAAATAAAAATCAGAAAACTCATTTGTGTGTGTGGGGGACGGTTTCCAGTACTCTCCCCCCTTCTTTAATTATCTATTAGGCACTAGAGGACAAAAATATTAAAGTAAAAAGGGGAATAGTACAAGATGACTTTTATTTTCTCTCTCTCCCCTCTCTCTTCATTCTTTCACTCACGTTTTCCCCCATCAGAACTCTCTCCTTCCTCTTCAAGCCATTAATGGCGATTTGCTAAACCCCTTCCAGCTCCCTTCTTCTTTTTCCATTCTCAAGGCACAAACAAAGTCCAAACTTAAAAAAAATCACACCATTAAATTCATCTCATCTCGGGGATTAATTTTCACCTTTCAAAATCATAAAACCTCACACTTGACCACCATGGATGAAGCTTCATTTGAAGGTTGAAGGAGCCCATTTTGATCTAGAACTACTCCTTTGTTGTTTAAGGTAAGAGAGAAGTTCAAAAACTCTCCATTTCTAGTCTTTCTTTGACTTTCAAAATTCTAGATTTTTGAGCTCCCTCTTCTCCCATGTCCCAGCCGGTTTTGGCCTTCAAGAAGGGCTGGAGTTCTATTTGTCTTGTTGCCAAACTCTCCATCCAAAGACTTGAAGGTAATCTCCCAATATAAACCTTAAACATACTCTTATAAAATCTTAGGGTTTGATAAGGAACTTGGAGATTTATTAGTCTTGTTGTGTATCCCTTGGAATGTGGCTGTAGCTTGGCCAATTTAAACAAGAAATAAAGAGAGAAAGAGCAAGAAGGAGGAGAAGAGAAAGGAAGGAAGAAGAAAACTAGGAAACTTAAGGTAAATTGAATTACCTTGAATAGATTATTACATTACCTTGTAGTATTAAATTATCTTGCTTTAGAGTTGTTTATGTTGTTGGGATTGTGATCAAGAGATGGGATTATATTAGTATGTTGATGTGATGATCAAAGGCCTTGAGGCCTAGCTAGTTCAGTTGTGAATGTGAAGGAATTATAAGTGTTGTTGTTGTCTTGAATAAACAGGGATGCTAAACGGAATTGTGTGAGCAAAATAATGTTTTGAGAATACCTAGAATTCTAGGGAAACCCTGCCAAATTTTGTCTAGAAATTATGGGACTTGAGTGTGTTGTTGAGAAAAAAATAACCTAGGATAACTAGGTATGTTTTAGAGTTCAAGTTGAAATGGTTAATCACTTAGGAAACTAGATTTGAGAATGGCGTAGTTTGAGTACAACAAGCAGTGAAAACGATGCAAGTTCAACCCTAGTAATGACATTAGTTGAGGAAGCATTGAGTGGTAGAATGAGAGCTAAAATCTGTAACATGGAACTTGGAAAACTAAGTGCTGAAATTGAAGGTGAGAAAATTGTGTAATTAAACCTAGAATTGAGTGGTGAGTTAGTAAATGAATTAGGGAGGTTTAGAAGGTCACTAAGGTATCAAAACATGCTAGAATATGTATGGAAAGAGTGGGAAAAGATTGGGCAAAGAAAGGAGTTAAAACAAGAATTGAAAATGATTAAAACTTGTGAAATCCTGTTATGGTCCGGGACTTAAGTCCTTGAGGAAGTCCCGAACTAGTCACTTAAACTAGCTGAGAGTTACTCCATTACAAGGTCCGGGACTTGGTTCCTTTACAAGGACCCGGACCACTAAGGAAATTAAGCTGAGAGTTTGAACCAGGTATGGTTCGGGACTTAAGTGCAGTATCAAGTCCCGGACCACATGTAAAATAGCCCCAAAAGTTTACCTAAGGTTGGGTCCGGGACTTGGGACTCGGACAAGGTCTCGGACAAACCTAAATTTGCCTTAAAAAGTGTGTTAATGGTATTTTAAGGTGGGGTTTTGAATGGTATTGATATTATAAGATTGTTAGGACTTAATTAATGCCAAGTAATGGTCATTAGTGGTATAAACAAGCCTAAGAAAGAATGGGAAGAAAGTAACTTATGTGGAAGTGTTTGAGTTGTAACGTGTTAATGATTATAAATCGGGAAACGTTAAAGATGAAATGAGTTAGGTTAATTATAGATAATTAACCGCCTGATTCCATGTATGTTATAGGATTCGAATAGTTGGACTCCGAAGGATAGTCGGAGATTCGAGATCAACGGTGAATGGTATGATTTTCTCATGCCTTGTATGCTACCGGGATTACTCTGATTTGTGTGCTTGTGTGCTTGCTTGCCATCACCTAAACAAGATAAACGCACGAATCTGATTTACCGCATTTCTTGATGCCTTGTGATTGGTTGAGTGTCTGGAATGAGTTAATGATTGTCTGCGAACTAATCTAACTCGATACTTGACTTAACTAACGATGTTGGGACCTAACCGCTAGTTAAGCGCCATGTCCCATGTATGAATGATTGTGAGTTGAACGTTGACTGATTGGATACGACTACTAACCCGAGAGTTGGGTTAGGGGGATTGTGAATCACGCGTGCAAGGATGAGGAAACAACAGAGCGTTTGTTTCTAAATCCATGGTCGAACTCCCTTGTTACCAGGTCGTGTGCCACATAGTGGTGCCCTGAGGGGCCGTGTGCCACATAGTGGTGCCCGACTTGAGTGAGACTGGCAGAGCTTATCCGTCTAAAGAGATAAGCTGGGGATTGTTGGGTTATAAGAGAAGTAACCCAGTGGCGAGATTGTATCTATCTCAACCGGAGGTCACACTAACTTAACCCTAGAATTATCCGAGAGGTAGGATATCTAGAGGGTGTACTATGATACGAGATTGTGATCTGTGAACCGTCCTTTGTTTCATTGTTGTGCTCTGTGTTTCTGTGCTATTGTACACATTTAATGTGTTGTTATTCTGCATGCTTGTTGAATTAAAACGAATTCCATGTTAACGACAAGGTAGTCGGTGCACCCCCGTTAGCACGCGGGGTATGCGAATTTCATACCAGCTAGATTGCTGAGCCCTTTGGGGCCATCATTTTCTTTACAGGTACCTGACAGGACTGATGGGTCGAGTTGTGACTAGGCTTTTGAATTTTGTCAAGCTTTTGATAGTTAGCGGATTTTGATTAGTGTACCGAGTTGTACATGGCTTGGAGCCTTTTTATTAGTCGGGGTACCATGTGGTACACCCTTTTGGTATTTTGAGAACTTGTAAACATTGGTAGACATGGATAGGTGGTAACTCCTAGTACTTTTGTTAGTCCTGTGAACGAATGTATTCGAAGTATCCTTGTAGTACTCGGTAATCAATGATGTAAGTAATTGAAGTTGTATGATGTTATGTTATTTTACTTATGGAACTCGGTATAGTTTAGCTGTTAGACCGTAACTGTTTAAAATTAATCCTTGTTAGTCGCATGGGCGGCTAACGGCATTGTATCACCCGCCGATTGCAAATGAGATTCCGCTGCGATTAGTGTGATGAACGAGTCAATTAGGCGATGAAATTGGTATTAGCGGTAGGGGTGTTACAAAAAGTGCAAGAAGGAATCAGGTAACTTCCATTTATAACAAGGGTTTAAAAACTAATCTTCTTGGTGATGGTTTTCGGTTTCAATTGATGCTAACTCCTTGCTATTTATCTTTGGTTGTTGAGATGAGTTTTAGATTATTTTTGGAGGCTAAACCCTCATATCTAACTTTTGTAATTCACAGCTATGAGCAAGAGGTAAGTTAGGTAAGCAAGAACAAGTTAAATGTAAGACAAATGTGCTTTAAGGTTTATTGTAACAACTGATTACCTATGGTTGTGTACTGACCATTCTCTTATTATTTTTAGCTTGATTTGCTAGGGAAAAGATGTTAATAAGATGGCTATACAATGAGGTCGAAGTGGATAGTAAGTTTGAAAGATTTCCTAGGCCAAATGACAATATAATATAGGTGTACATTAAAATGTCATAATTGTTAACCTAGGTGTAACCGATTTGAGAAAGCACCTATGGAGGTTGGTATTCCTGTGTTTAAGAGATCATTGAAGCTTAAATAAAATAAATCAGGCTGGACGATCACTTAAATTAAGTAAACTAGTTGAAATAACCTAGATACACAAAATTGTACAATAGAATAACTAGGGAAGAACATGGTTGTTTAAATTGTTCTTGTATGTTTATTGTGTCGGTTGTCCAGCAACTTAGTTTTTGGTTTATCTTGTTTAAGTGTGGTGTGTTAACATGTGTTTGGTGTATATAAGGGTAAGGAAAGATGGCTAATTCTCTAGACAAGTTGCCTAGAAATTCGGTTGTAAATTTATGATTGTTCATTGTTGTTGTTTTGGGTAACCAAGTATGAAAGTGTGTATGTGAGCTGATTCTCTTGTGTTTTAGAGATCCTTGAAGCTTGTACTAACTATATGAAGCTAGATGACCACTTGATTCAAGTAAACTCGGTGAAATTTCTTGGATGTACATAAATGTACAATAAGTTTACAATGGAGATTATAATTGATGTTATTGTATTACTTTTGTCCAGTGGTTGATTTGGTTAGTTATTATGACCTTGCGTGATGTTATAACTTGTGTTTTATGATCATGGAGGTAAGTAATGAGGCAAGGAAGTGTCTAAGCCAATTGGTAAAGTTGTTTATTGATTATTACTCTACCAATGTATTAGTGTTTATTATTATTGATCATACCAATGTATTGAAGCTAAGCCATCATGATCTACTCTATGGTAATGGTTTACCTTAGGGGGTGTGCACACTTGGACATGGGGTGAGGTGGAATATGTTATCCAAGGGACCGAGAGTCTTAGTGCTCTTTGTCTAAAGACCGGTGTGCCCGAGGACAAGTGGAAAATGTACCATGGTGAAGGAACTTGTACTTATGGTGGAACTTGGCATTTACTATGTTTCATACTGTTTGATATTGATTATTTTGGTGAGTGATATCTGATAATATCTTTGAATGATCATTTATGCACCTTATGCTAAGTAAGCGACGGGTGGTGCAATTCTATGATTTTATGTGCTAACCTTGTCATGGTTGTGCTATTCTATAATCTTTGTTGTTATGGTTGTGTATTCTTGTATTTTCACAAAGATAAAATTTATATCACAAGTTGTAGTGGGAGTTACTAAATGTACTGATTTGCAATCCCTTTCTTGTGTGTGAAATTATGGTTGCAGAACACTAGCTACTCTTGGTTGGCTCTATACTACGAGGAGAAAGTGTACTCAACCACTTCATTAGCATATAATTGATGAATGATATTATGCTAAGGGATGGTGTCGAAGTTGTAGTAGTTAGAAAAGTAACTTATCGCTTACTGAGTTACTATAGGTTACGCACTCAAGCTAGGATGAAGGTTCTACCCGTGGCTGAAATGAGAAGAATGTTTAGGAACTTAATAGGGATCTTATGTAATATGTTAATTCCTTTTGTGTTTTGTTGTAAGCTAGCGAGAAGATGTAAGTTAATGGTTAGTTTTTGAAGGTGTAAGTGAAGGGTTAGTTTATGAGAGGAAGATGTAGCTAGCAAAAGTTGTTAAAGTTTAAAGGATGATTTCAGATGTACTAGTTAAGTACGTATGTAGTTGCTTTTTTATGAATATATATGAAGTTTACAAGTTAACTTAATTTGATATGGTTAAGGAAAATTAGCCTTAGCAATCACTAGTGAGTGGTTGTGGCGGTAGCACCCCGTGTAGTGTTATAAGTCTTCCGTTGCATCGTTCCGAGTTTTAGTTGGTCTAGAAATTTGGGTGTTACACGCATATTGACTGTAATGAAATGAGTTAGCAAGTGAACTTGTTGCTACTCTACTTGCATCAGATGTAAAGTCAAACATAAGTGTTGTTTCATCTCCCATTACATCATGGAATATATATAGCAGTTACCCTTTGCCCGTTCGACCCCATAACCCCACTACTACCATGTTGCTGATTCCCTGCTGATATATTCCATGAAGTGGCCACTAGTTGCGTCTAAGTAGGTGATTTCAACAGATGGAATAAGATTGTTATTTCGTTCTTCATCACAGTTGGTAGGCCCGCAAGATAGTAGTAACTCTGGTCAGGTATAGAACCACCAGGTGTCTACCTTAAATCACCTGTCGCATACCCCTGACCCCATATTAACTCCAGATCATCCACTAAATATGAAGGCCATTTATAATTGACCATCTTTGCAATAGAAGTATCCTCCAACATATTTCATTGAGACCATCAATAACAGACCTATTATGAACAACTACAATGTAGTTGTGTTTAGTATACAAAAGACAAACTTTAAAATTGTGGTTCACCTTTGCTCTTTCGGCTATCCATTCGATGGGTAAGTCACCGTCATAGTGTCAAAGTCCTAGCCTAGACCACTCCGTTTGTTGGTTAGTTCCGTCCATTTCCTTCAGCCCATCTTCAGGGTATCATCTTTGTTTTTGCACTAGTCCTTGTCAACCGGTGGCAATTCTTCCCTTTTCTTGTTAATCTTCTCTATTATGGGCACCCATTTTTGTGTCACCCCAACAACACTCCCAACCCTTCCTATATGAAGTCTAGCCCCCTCCACCAACAATGATATTAGTAGCTCAACTTCACTAGTGGTCCAATCATGTTTTGTCTTCCTACCATTTCCCTCAGTGTTGGACTTTCCTTTCCCTTTATCACCTCGACCATCTTTTACCCTCTTGCTAATGTAATTTTGAAATGAAAATAATGATAAGCATACTGACCTAAACCTAACATTCTTACACAACATTAGTTAACTAGTCAAAATCTAAGCATATAGTACACAATTTGAATCTCAACTCAGCAAATTAGCAACTCAAATGTATGTACTCAAACATCTGCTAATTAACAACAGGTGAAAGTTATGAAAACTTATGTTTTTTTAAGCCGCAATTTCTGTTACTGAATCCACAAAATGGGTAGTGTACAATGTAAACAACGAAGCTGACAATATTATTCAACAAACTGAATTAGATACAATAAATGGAGATGCGTCTACAAATAAGTTACTGCTGAGAATTTGTAATTACTTACATCCAAGCAGCCGTTCCAATTGTTCTGAACATGTGATTACACGGAAAAGGTATATATCACCAAAATTGAAATGACGACAATGGTTGGAGATGTGAGTTGAAGTTATTGCAATTGAAAGCAGTGGTTGCCAATCAACTCAATACAAATGTAGAAGGGAAAGATATGGTTGTAGTAGGCAGTAATGGAAGATTTGAAAGTCAAAGAGAAAACGAGATATAAGGAGAAGAGAGGAGTATTCTACTGATTGGTCAAGGGTATAGATTGTAAATTGTGAAAAAAAGTGAATGGTAATCTTGTATTTTTTACAGAGCCGAAAACCTAATTAAGCAACTCTATTTCTTTAATACAGGTAAACCAACATTTATGTTAAAGATCAATTGTTTTTCAACAAAATAAATTTATAAGTGGAAAAACTGTTTAAAGGTGTGTTCGATAGAGGGATTAATCTCCCGTTTAATTGAAATGCAGCTATACCAACCTTTAAGATAAAACTGATTTGTGAAGACAGATGGTGGGTCCCACTTAAAAAATCTAACAAATTAAATGTTAACATGTGACTATTTGATAATACATGTGAGCCAACCGAGATGGATACAGATTAGAAATGACCATGTAGCTCTCTCCTCCCTTCCCCTAACCATCTAGCCATTGCCGGAAACCGATCCCCGCCCCACCCCAAAACCGCCACCACCACAAAATATCCATCATCACCGCTTCCCTAACCAACTAGCCAACGTCGTCACCAACGTCGTATACCACAAAACCAACAAAAAACACCACTGCCAACAATACCACAAACTGCCCATTGCCTCCACAAACTTCCACAAACCGCCCATTGCCTCCACAAACTTCCACTTCCAATATCACCACAAACTACCCACTGCCGCACATCCCTAGATGAGGAGTGGGAAGAGAGAGAGATGGCGGCTGCTCAACTACGAGGGACAGAAACAATGGAGATATGCGAAAATGGAAAGGAAGCCGAGTCGGATGGAGAGTCGCATTCCACAGGAAGGTTCATTCAAAAGCAACTACCACGGAAAGTCTAAGAACATGAAAGAGCAGAGGTCAAGAGATGCGAGGGGAAAGGACAGCCAACGGGGCAACATGATAAAGTAGAAGGTAAGTCATGTAACTACAGTGTTCATCGATAATATTGACCATGGTGTATCGGAATACCAACTAGGGAAAGTTGCGGGCAAGTTTACAAGATGGTTGAGACTTTATATAAGTAGGAAGATGCGAAAGATAAGTAGATATGCATGTGCTTTTGTGGATGTAGCAAACGTCGATGAAGCTAGGAGACTGATTGAGGGAATTAAGGAATGGAAAGTAAATGGTAGAAGGTTGTGGGCAAGGATGGAATACCAAGGTGATAGACAGATGAGTGTTACGCATAAGATAAGATACTTCAGAAGCAACAAGGAAAGTAACAGTAAGAGTGAAAGAGAAGTGCGTAGCAAATCGAAATCCCAGTCGAATAAAAGATCAGCTTGGGTTAGGAAGAAGGATAGGAGCCACGCCATGTCTCGGTTGTCACTGAACCTGGAGTCGGATAAAGGCATGCAAAATTGCCTGAGAAAATGTATAGTTATTGCTCTTAAGGAAGAAAAGTCCGCAAAAGAGGCTTTGGAATTCTTACAACAGAGATGGCCTAAGATGACATGATTGATAGCCTTCTCAAGAAGGAAATTCCTCATGGTGTTTAATACGATCCAAGAAGTTGAGGAGATAGTTGAGAAAGCTCGACTAGCAGTGCAAGAACATGAAGATGTTGAAATCAGAAGGTGGGTTACTCAGGATCAAGTCGAAACAAGGAGAGTCTGGATAATCATTCAGGGAATACCGATCGATACATGGAATAAAACCAATGTGAGCTTGATTGCTCAAATGGTAGGTGAAGTTGTCCAAATTGAAGATGACGATAACATTTGTGTCAAAAATGCAGAGATACGGATTCAGGTGGAAACTTCCACTCTTCAATTAATTAACATGAAGGTTATGGTTACATTTGAGGAAGAGAATTTTCCGGTGAGCATTGTTGAAGTCAATCATCGGCTTGTTAACAACAAAAAAGATGATGACAATCATAGTATCATACAAATTCCTATGGCTGTGGAAGAGAAGAATAATGGCCAACATAGCACTGGAGCAAATCGAGATTATCAGCCGAAGAGTCAAGATAATATTCAGGGGAGTTGCAGTTGGTGATGCAATCATTAATGACCACTGTTCTCAAGAGGGAGTTAGAGAAGTGGATTCGAATCAGAAAGGAAAAGATCATCAGACACTATCATTGCAGCATACAGAAAGTCGAGAAAGTGGGAATAATAATCGAATCCCGATGTCAGAGGACATTAAAGTAGAAAGTGAGCAGGCAAAAGAATGCCACGGGTCAGAAGCCGCCGTTGTGAAGAGGAATTCTAACAATCAGATAGATGATCAGGAGGATCCCATCATTCCCGAGACACTTTTTGAGACAGAAGAAACGTTCGAAATTATGGAAGCCAATGGGAAACCGAACTTGGAATTTGAGTCCATGCGTATCATGCAACCAAGCGGTGGAATTCTTCCTCGGGAGAGTGACACGCCAAGAGGTCAGGTTGATATTTTATTAAATAATGCGGCAGATGAAGGTGTGGAGGTCACAAAGTCCACTCCGAAAAGCACAGAAAATTCAACAATTCTGAAATCTCCGAGCTCACAAGAAGGGATGCACCTTTTTGTGGACCTTTTTCAAAATTCACCCCCCAATGCTCGACCAGAAAACATTAACCCATCAAGAAATGAGCTAGGGAAGATTGTTAATAGTGAAGCAGAGGCAGATGCATGTGTTGAATTCATGCTACAACTTGGGTTCCAGTTACCAGATCCAACACTCACAAGAAATAACATCGCTAAGAAGGTTCAGTCCCAAATGAGCACGTAAAATCAGCATGGTGGTAATTGGAGTCCAGAACATACGGGGTATGGGCTCCAGACAAAAGCAACGCAAGACATGGGAAGAGGTACGTAGACTAAATATTAGTATTCTGGGATTAGTAGAAACACAACAAACTGGTGCAACAGTAGTGAAAGTATCTAAATTTTGGGGAAAGAAAAAAAACGAGCCTAGCTTAGGAGGAGGTGCCTAGCATTGGTAGATCGGGAGGCATATTGTTATTATGGGATGAAGAATACATTGAGGTGTTGGGGATGGAGAAAGGAAGTAGATGGATAAAGATTGACTTTAAAGCCAGAGAAGATGGTATTCGAAGTACTGTAACAGTGGTGTACGCCCCTTGTGATGTAAGGGAAAAAAGCATGTATTCGAGGAGCTCCTAACACTCAAAGACACATGGCAACCGGAGATGATTTTCGTTGGTGACTTCAATGAAGTCTTACAACCAACAGAGAGGTTGCCTGCGAACTCCTCCAGAAGCTTGAAAGGGATGCACGAATTCCAATCCTGGGTAGATGAGATGCAGTTGGTTGAAATTGAATTACAAGATGCTCGCTTTACTTGGAGAGGGGGATGATCATTAAGTAAAATAGACCGGTGCTTTGCTAGACTTGAATGGTTATCCCAGTATGTATCTGTCACCCTTCGCTCCAGTGAATGGTGCACATCTGATCATAGACTCATTATTCTAAAGACTGACGCAGTCAATTGGGGACCGAGACCATTTAGGTCAATGGACGCGTGGCTACAACATCCTGATTTTGCCGCCTTTGTTGCTGGGCAGTGGAAAAATATGAAGGGTGTCTCTACGATGAGTAAGCTGAAGAAATTAAAAGGATCTTTGAGAAAATGGAATAAGGAAACCTTTGAAAGAATCGACCAAAAAATTCAGCAATGTAAAGAGACATTGAGGAAGGTGGAAAACAAAATAGAGGAAACAGGCGGGTCAGGTGACAAAGAAATTGAAAGATTAAGGGCCCTAGATGAAGTATACAGAGCCGAGAGAATGCAGGAGATCCATTGGCTACAACTCTCACGGGAAAAATGGGTTAAGGAAGCGGACAATAACACATGTTATTTTCACAAGCGAGCTACCCTTAACCATCGCAAAAAGTTCATCTCGTGTTTATTGACTGATCGGGGGAGTAGTGGATAGCCTAGAGAATATAAGAGAACACATTATCCAGTATTACATGCAACTATACCGAGCAGAAAAATTGTCAGGTGCCAGGCCGCCAGTGATTGACCATCCCACGCTCACAGCTGATGAAGCAGCACGGTTGGAAGTCATGCCCACGATAGAAGAAATCAAGCTAGCGGTTAGTCAATGCAATGGTACCAAGGCGCCGGGTTTTGATGGTTATAACATGAATTTCATCAAGAAGATGTGGCACGTGATAGGAAAAGAGTTTGGGAGGGATGTGCAGAACTTCTTTGTATCTTCAAAGCTAGAGAGAGGTATTAATACCACGTGGTTAGCTCTAATCCCGAAAAAACCAGATGCATCCCGGATAGAAGAATACAGGCCAATAAGCATGGTGGGATGCCTATACAAGGTAATCTCAAAAATCCTGTGCAGTCGGTTGTCTCCGCTTATGCCAAATATTATTAGTGAGACCCAATCGGGTTTTGTTAAGGGCCGAAACATCCTTGAGGGCCCTCTCATTGCCAATGAAGTGATTACATGGCTAAAAAGGAAAAGGAAGAAAGGAATTTTGCTAAAAGTTGACCTGAGAAAGGCTTATGATAGTGTGTCTTGGGAGTTCCTCGACTCAATGCTTGAGTCCTTCCACTTTGGTTCAAGATGGAGGAGATGGGTAAAGGAATGTGTTACCATGACCAGAATCTCGATCCTGATAAACGAAACCCCTACGAAGCCCTTCTCCCCGTCTAGAGGCTTGAGGCAAGGTGTAATACCCTTGAGGTTTACCTCCCACATCGGTTGGAGAGGAGAACGAAGTGTGCCTTATAGGTGCATGGATATCTCTTCCTTGTGTGACGCGTTTTGGGGCTAGGAAACCCCAGGAACAAATCCGTGCGGCCTGCGTGCCAAAGCGGACAATATCACACATGTGGACTGATTAGGCTGGGTTGTCACAGATGGTATCAGAGCCAGACCCAGGTCGGTGTGCTAGTGGGCCCGCGAGGGCGCTGGGCTCCCAAGGGGGGTGGAGTGTAATACCCTTGAGGTTTACCTCCCACATCGGTTGGAGAGGAGAACGAAGTGTGCCTTATAGGTGCATGAATACCTCTTCCTTGTGTGACGCGTTTTGGGGCTAGGAAACCCAGGAGCAAATCCGTGCGGCCTACGTGTCAAAGGGACAATATCACACATGTGGGCTGATTGGGCTGGGCTGTCACAGAGGTATCAGAGCCAGACCCAGGTCGGTGCCAGTGTGGCCCGCGAGGGCGCTGGGTTCCCAAGGGGGGTGGAGTGTAATACCCCTTGAGGTTACCTCCCACATCGGTTGGAGAGAGGAGAACGAAGTGTGCCTTATAGGTGAATGAATATCTCTTCCTTGTGTGACACATTTTGGGGATAGGAAACCCCAGGAACAAATCCGTGCGGCTTGCGTGCCAAAGCGGACAATATCACACATGTGGGCTGATTAGGCTGGGCTGTCACAAAGGGGTATATCGTGAAAATGTAGCACTGTGTAGGGGTATATCATGGAAATTTTTTTTGGTATACTCACAGAAATATAATATAGAGTAATATTATAAAGTAAAATAAACCAGAGAAGTATATTATAGTGATTTGTGAAGTGTAGAGGTATTTTGTTAAAAATGGGTAAACTTTAGGGATATATTATGAAATTTCTCTAAATTTTTTGTTTAAACATTATTCTCGCATTCACCCCTTTTGCTCGACACCCAATAACTCCCTTTCTTCGTCTCCCCCCAAACTTCCTTTCGTTCGCCCTGATTTTCTCAGCTGCGAATCAGAAACTAAAATTCGTCATCGCTCTGTGGCAATTCGATTTCCGGCGCTAATATTAGTGAGAGCCCATCCTCCCCCTTATCACTAAAGCTTTTCATCCTCTATCTATCTCTGTCTCTGGAATCCCTAAAAAACATTTTACTATTTCTTTTGCGAAATCTGGTCGAGGTCCCTGGTTGATCGTGGCGCTGTTTGATATTTGATTGCTATATTCAATCTTCCGGATCTAAGGCCTTTCCGTACAATATCGTTTATCAGGTGCGGTTTCAGCAGCTAGGGTTTTACGGTTAATCAACCTTTCAAGCACGATAAGTACTGCAATCCTTGACCCTCTCTTCTCCCATATGCGCTTGTCTAGTTTTCTCAGAGTATGTTCTCTCCTGAAGGCATGGCATGCTGTTGAAATAACTGCGGAGTTTTTTTATTCTTTTGTTGGCCACCCTGAGTTCAGCTTCTTGTAGGAATATTCTCGTGTTCTTCTATCGTTTGCCACCAGTGAGAATTTTCCCTTGTTGACGTTCCGACGCCTCTTAGTCATGTGTGTTCTTCTAATTCTTCGCATCTACTCTTATCTGTGTGGAATTGATCGGCCTTGATGTTTTTTCCGTTAGTACCCATGAATGACCTGTGTTCCGTGCGGTTCTGCTCTACATATGCGTCTGGGGTTTTGGATGGCGGTGGGGGAATTCATAGTAAACTATCTTATTTCGATTTTGATAATTTATTATTTGGGATGTGAGTTCATGTTGCCAAATGTATCTTTACTATGGTAGCGTACGTGATTCATTTTCCTTGCCGCATTGAGTGATATGCAGAAAGAAAATATTATAGTTACCAATGTTAGTTGTTTCAAAGGTTGTTCTTCATGGTTGTTAGGACTCCGGCTTTGTGAAATTATTTTTGGATCCCCTGCTTTTGCTGATGATTCATGGCATCAAGTACAACAGCAGGAGACCGGAGTACCAGGTACTATGTGCTTTCTTTTTGTTCCGTTCATTGTTATGTTAGTTTTTTTTTTGCTCAGGCATCGGGAGAAGGATCACATTGCAACTAGGTAGCTACCCTAGTAGGAGGACCGTATCTGTGTCTGATCAGTTAATACTTTAGCTTGCTTATCCTTTTTGATGTCAGAATTGTTGTAACTTTGAACCCGAGTTCTTGCCTCTTGCCAGATTTCTGAATGTTTTGGAGTCCAAATTGTTGGCATAGTTCTTCAAGCCATTAGAATTTTTACGTGTAAACATAGTTGAAGCCAATGATCATCTTCTGTAACAGAAAACCCATTAGCTTTAGTTATCGAACCAATTCGCTCGAGTAATTTGCCAATTGTCCAATACCTGTGCCAATCATTTTATCTTACCTTTTTATGTATGTTCCTTACCTTTGTAATTGACTTTTTTAGATGGGGATCGTCAAGAAGAGGTGGAATGACTGTGCTGGGCAAAGTTGCTGTTCCTAAACCTATTAACCTGCCTAGCCAGAGGTATCTAGCTCTGAAATCATTGGTATTTCATGGCTCTGTATAGATTGAAATCTAGTTTACTAACATGCAGTTTATTCTCAACTTGAAGATTAGAAAATCATGGTCTGGATCCAAATGTTGAAATAGTTCCAAAGTAAGTAACTTCTACTGTATTTTGTTTATTTACTGTACATATGACGCGTAACAGTATACATGCTCGATCATATCTTGCATTTGTTTCTCCTCTAGTCCATTAATGTTGTCTCTGTTTTGTCTTTGGAAACTTATAGATTGGTTTTCAGGTTGGACCGACCTTAAGTTATAAATTATTCTTTGCAGGGGCACCCTTAGTTGGGGAAGTCGTCCATCATCATCTGGGTCAAATGCGTGGGCTTCTTCAGTTTTATCTCCCAGGGATGAGAGTGGAGGTGGCTCATCTCTTCATCTTAATGGTCGTCCTTCATCTGGTGGTGGCAGTCGACCATCAACAGCCAGTAGTGAGAAAACCCAGGAGTCGAGTAGCAATATATGGACATCAAACTCTAGACCATCTTCAGCATCAGGGGCCTTGGCATCTAGCAATGTATTACTGACAACATTGCGCCCTCGTAGTGCTGAATCTAGACCTGGTAGTTCACAGCTATCTCGATTTGCTGAGCCCATTTCTGAAGGTTCTGGGGCATGGGCTGCCAATAATATCACGGATAAGTTGGTGAGCTCTAAATTTTATTAGATAGCCTCCTTGATCTCCTTTCTAGTGTAGAGGTGGTTTTAGACCCTTCTAGTGTCAGTGTGTTTTCTCATGGCCTGCTTTGGTTGATCTCTTGAATTGAATTTTGTGTACGTTTTTTTTAGATGCTAGTTATTGCAATATGTTCTAAGGTGTAATGGTTGTATTTGCAGCAATTTGGAGCTCCTGCCGGCAATAACTTTTCACTGAGTTCTGGGGATTTTCCAACCCTCAGCTCTGAAAAGAGTTCTGGAAAGAATGTGGAAGTATTAGGTACACTTTTGTGGACTTTGGTCTAATGTCATCTCACAATTATAGTGGTTGGTACTTGATAGCTCTACTCTCCTGCTTAAAACTGAGGCATGTCCCAGTTCAAGTTAATTATTATATCAGTTGGGTATTGATTATCTGTTAATGTACTGGCGAAGTCACCCTAGTCGCTGAATTTTTTTATTGTATTCCAGCATATGCTTATATCAGTATTTGCTGGCTATGAGCATGTTAATCACTATGTTGAATGTTCCGTGTATGTTACCTGTATGTACCTTGATAAGGTTGTTTTGCCTTGTTTCTCGAACATATGTATATCTTAGTGGCATATAATGAGGTTAAAGTCTCCCCGTTTTCTCCTTTTCTATGTTTAAGGGCCCTTCTGATCAGTGGCGGACCCAGGAATTATGTTTGGGGAGGGGGGGCTCTTTTCTTTTACACTATCAAAAGGGAAGGAGTAAATATGTGACATTTTGTTTTTTCTAGAGCAAAGTAATTTGATAGCTATTAATAGCTTCTATTTGATAATCCAAATTAAACTAATAACTATATATACAAATAAAAAAGTATAAACATTTATTAGTAAGATATCAACTATACATTAAATTGATTAATATGTGCAATAATTAAACTAACAAAGAAAATTGTGAATACTTCCTTTGCAATTGATCAGATTTCTATGTTTTATAATGTTTTTTTTGGTACCTTATTTATCTTGTCATGGGTGCTAGGTGCAACTTTTGTTTACAGTTTTTTTTCTATCTTGGTAATTTTACGGTGTTAAGATTTTAATATAAGTGAGTATAATTTTATAAGAATGCACTTAATTATATTACCAGTTTTTAAATAATCAAAAGTTACTCCTTTTGAAATAAAATGTAATACTTATGTTTGAGTAATAATAAAAAACTAGGTATATAATTGACAAAAAAGTTATTATTTTCACTATAATAATTTAAACAAAATAATACGTTATTCTATGTTAAGGTATTAAATAAACTAACACATTTAAAATCAATTAAAAATTACTTTATGAAAAATTAGAACATATAATATCAACAAATTTTCAATTTTTTAGGGGGGGGGGGGGTGGCGTTAAAATGGAGGAGGTAGAATGGAGGATACTTATACTGTACCTCCAAGTATGTTAATTCCATACCTCTGACAATGAAAGGTCAATAAATGCCTTTTTGTTAAATTTCCTGGTATTGCATTATGGTAACTCTGCTGTTTCCTGACTTCTGACACCTTACGTATCAGAACATAATTCGCATGTTCGTCCAGGATCATCTTCCGGCAGACCACATTCTACTGCAGGAAAAATAAATACCACTTCCTCTGGTTAGTTTCAAGCACTTAAATAGCTTTTTTACCGTCAACATTATTTTTACCTCTTCTATATGGTAATATGGCTATCTAATATTTCTGTTATCATTTATTGCCTTAGATGTTACTCCAGAGAGCATTGATGCCAAGGGTGGAATGGAAAACATGCAGACAAAAGATTCATCTCAACACATAGATGATGGGTCTTGTTCTAGCGTGGATACATGGCAAGGAGATCATTATCCTTATCCAAACACAAATGTGCCACTTCACCCTCATTCTTATGAAGTTTGGCGTGGTCCTCCTGTTAATCCTCCAAGTGGAGTTTGGTATAGGCCCCCTCCTGGAGCTCCACATTCTCCTTATGGTGGTCCACTTCATCCGCCACCACCTGGTGGCTATCCCATGGAACCATTTTCCTACTATCGTCCCCAGGTTTCTGGGCCTGGTATTACCAATTCACAGTCTGCTCCTTCTCGAGCTGCTGGGCCACGTGGATCACCCTCTTCAAATGGAGAAATGTGCAGGCCTATGATGGAGCCTTATATGCATCCTGCTATGCCTATGAGGCCCGGTTTTTACCCAGGCTATTATGGTCCACCAATGGGATATTGTGGTCCAAATGAACGAGATTTCCCGTATGCAGGAATGCCTCGTGGCCCATCTCCTGCTTATAATAGGTATGCTAGTCAGAATAGGGCTGATCTTAGTGACTCCCATTCTGGAAAGGGTGAAGTTCAAGGTCCCATGGAATTTGGCCCTGCGAATGACTCTCGTAGACACCATGGTGCCCCAGTCAAGCAGAATGTTGGCTGTGAGAAGAATGATCAAGAGCTACATGCTGGGGGCAGAGTGATGCCTAATGCTTATATTCGTGATAAGGCTCATTCTACGAGGATGCCCATTAGGGAGAATGAACAGCCTAGAGATGATGGAAAGGAAGAAACACTGAACCATGGAAGTCAGCCACATCCTTGTGAAGATGCGGGCATGTTATACAGTCGTAAAGGCAACCCTCCTGTGATGTTTCAGGGAAATAGGAGTGATGTAGCAACTGCCCATCCAGTTGTGGATAGTGTAACTGGCACAAGAGATCAGTCTTTGATTAAAAAAATAGAGGGCCTAAATGCGAAGGCCAGGGCATCCGAAGCAAAGCATGACCGGTATGACAAAATGCAAACTGTCAATGTCATGCCTTCTCATTCCATGAGTGGAGCTAGTGGGATGGTTCAGCTTGAAAGACACCATCCTAGTGGAGTCCTTGTACCAGTGTCTGTTGATATGAATGCCTCTGCAAAGGGTAAAAGTGTTGATGCTTCGGTCAGCACGGTGACCACGATGTCAAGGTTGATAATGTTTTGCATGAATGTGTGATGGTTTTGGTGGTTTCTAATACAAAATAAGATGACCTAATTTTAAAATCTGCAGGACATCTGGCCGTGTAGTGCAGGGAAGAGGAGACTTCCATGGTAAAGGCAGGTTGAATAGTCAAGAGACTGAGGGATGGAAAAAGAGGGGTGCTGTTCTCGAGGCACCAAATGTAAGTCAATCAGCAAATCCTGAAGTAACTGTTAAGGAACAAGATATTCGTAGATCTGATGGTGAGGTCAAGGATGACGGTCCATTGTCTATTCACGACCCTTGTGATAACCAGGTGTGTGCTGCAGTGTCATCTTTTATGCATCTTTTTGGTTAGATGGGTGGTGTGTCTGTGTGTTGGTGGTTTTGTTTTGGTGAGTGGGGGGGGGGGGGGGGGGGGGGGGGGGAATGGTTCGATGCAGTTGATATCATCGCATCACACCGGGATCACATTAAAATGAGTAGTTGAAATTAAATGTCGCTGAATTCTACTCGTTTTTTCTTTTTCAGCGAGCAAAAATGAGGGAGATAGCCAAACAACGTGCAACTCAACTACAGAAGGAAGAGGAGGAGAGAATTAGAGAGCAGAAGGCAAAGGCTCTTGCAAAACTTGAAGAATTGAATAGGCGAAGTGGTAATCTAAACAAAGAGGCTAATAGCCAGAAGTTGGAGACTGTTATACCTCCAGTTTCTGATCAAGCTAAGGTGGTAAAAACTGAAGTCCCCGCTGAACTGAATGCTGCTTCTAATCAATCTGAATGTACAAGCCCCACATTGGTTTTTGGCTCTATTGTCCCACTGGATATGAGAAGTTCAGAACCATCCAGTTCTGCTTCGGGGTTCATGTGCTCGGATCCGCTTAAAATATCTCATGATCCTGTTTCTTTACACAGCCGTACATCACCAGCTACTAATGATTCGTCCATTAATGATGACACTGGTCACCAAACTGTTTTGCCATTACGAGTACAAAAAAAAGTGGGATACAAACTGAAAGAAAGGAGTATGCTCCCAGAAAAAGATTTGGCAGACCAGCTAGTTGTAAAATTTCCGAAGGACAATAAAAGTACAGTTCCCAGTGATGCATCTAAGGAGGTCATGCTAGAGAATGTTGCTTCAGTGTCAACTTACTTGAATCCTTCAGTTGAAACAGGCACTGTAGTTGATTCATCTGTTCATGCAAGAAAGCGAGGTAATAAGGGTGCAAAGAACAAGCACAAGGTGGATGGAAAGGTACCCAGAGAACCTGATCTTTCAAAATCTTCAACTGATACCACTAAGCCTAATCCATTCATGTTGGAACTTGAACCAGATGCTGGTGTTATAGCAACGTCATTGGATATGAATGGTAAAAGTTATTCGGAGAACACTTCCTCTGGGCTTCATGATGGTGCTAATAGTAAAGTAGGCTTCTCAAAATTTCAACATCAACGGAAGGTCCTAAGAAATTCTCTAAGCAAGCCAGCAGATAAGTCCCAAAGTAGTGATCCTGCTGTGTGGGCGCCTGTCAAGTCACTGAACGATGCTGAAACTGCCAGGGTAAATTACCAGAAAGCTAGCGAATCTGCTACTCCTTTAGCAAGGAATGATAATCTACTGATGCGGACTATTCCGAAGACCAAACGGGCTGAGATGGAGAGATATGTTCCAAAACCTGTAGCCAAAGAACTTGCTCAACAAGCCATTGTTCAACTACCATCACCTGCTCCAGTGGAGCAATCTGATGCTCAACTTTCTTCATCTGCTACTCTGGAACAAAGCATCCCTAATAGTGCAAGCAGTGGGAATGCAGGCTTGCAGCCCTCTGAAAGAAGTGGGAAGCTAGTTGAACCATCTCACTGGGAAGCCGGTGGTAAGGCTCGACATGCCAAGGCTCGTGGTTCGTGGCGCCAACGTGGATCTGTGGAACCTACACCCCATCTTAGCTCAGAGGATAGATCATCCTCCAGTGTGTACGCCAGTAAAGATAGCTCAAACACCCGGTCTTATCAGGCTCATGAAGAGTCATCAAGAGGATCTGAACTGTTTGGACAAGGTAAGATCCCTAAACCTGATGAACAATTAATGAAAGGGCAGCAGTGCGAATCTAATGAGAACCAAACTGTGGATGATGGTTGGGGTGATGGTTGGAATATTGTTGAGGAACCTGTTGTATCTTCTGTTACAAACACGTTTACTGGTCCAAAAGGCCATAGTGGATCAGGTAGGGGGAAAAAGCATCCATTAAAGGGGCACGTAGGTGGGCAACGTCAAAACTTTGACCAGAAAAACCCAAAATTCTCTGATCTTAATACTCTAGTTGCTCCACTTCCCGATACTAGTCTATCAGATAACAGGCCAACGTCTTCTAAAGGGAACCGTGTTGCTCACTGGCAACGTAAGTCTGAGGTTCATCTGGGTCATGAGCAACTGGGAAACAGAAACCGATCTCATGGGAGCCAAGATTCTTGTGCTGATTCTACTGCCTCCCATCAGGGTCTGTCTAAACCTGGTGTTAAAGAATCTTCTGGAACACTAAACAAGAGTCACCAGGAATATAAAAGGACAACAAAAAATGTCCCAGTTAGGGGTCGGCCGTATTCCCCAAATGAGGAACCTCTTCTTGAGGTTGACTCGGGGGCATATGCTGATGCAAATAGTAATGACCAGCGCAGTTCAACTTTTGGGAAGTTCCCCAAGAATGGAAATCACAATAATGACCGGTTCAACCGAGGGCATGATTATCAGGGAGATCAAAGCTTTGTTGCTGAAGATGGTAGGCAAAATTATGTAGCTGGCAACAGAGACAGGCAGAGACGCAACAATAATTCGCACTATGAATACCAGCCCGTTAGGGGTCAGAATAACATGAGCAACTCAGAGGGACAAAGTGGAAACCGGAATGTGACACAAAAGTTCAGGGAGAGGCGACCAGTGGGTAATCACTCTAGGAATGGCGGTGGCAGCTTCCAGGCGAGGCAGATAGGCAGCAACAATGTTCAGAGTGATTTCAATTATGAGTAGTGGACCACTTACCCTGGTCATCTGCTTGGTTATGGACCTACTCATATCCCTGATATATTAGGCTGTTATGCCTCTTTGAGTGCTTTGAGATTAGTTATTCTCTTTTGATAACCATCTCCGCAAAAATCACATTCCAGTACAAGGTTAGTTATTCTCTCTTTTGCAGGCCAACTTGGCAGCCTGACCGAGTTGCATGTTTGCTTTGGGCTCAGTGCGTCTGCTTCATGAGGTTGATTTCCCCCACCCTTTTCTATTTTTGGTCAGTATTAGATTCTGTTTTTGTTTTGTACTTGCATGGAAAGATGTATTGGGACTGGGATCGTCTTGTTTGTGGTAATTTGTTTGCTTTTATTCATTCTGTTTAAGGCTGTTTTTCTTTCTTTCCTCCTTATTTCAGCATTTGCACGGTTATGTTGTGCTCTGTTGAATGGTTGAACAGCCTATCTTAATGTAGCAGGGAATGTTGCCCCCTTCTGAATGTTAATGGTGAATCACGGAATTTAGGATTTCACGTGTTTTTCTCCTCTTTTGATTATAGCTTGCGGTTCTGGAGGCCGTTTTGGTTTCGTTCATTCTGTTATATTAATTTTTCGTGTGCATGGAAGCTGGAATTATGGGGCTGGCGTCGAAAGTAAAAAAAATGCGAATATAACTACAATATTTCTTACCTACATCGGTTTGTAGCTATCTTGGTTACATATGGGGTAAGTTTTGTAATTTAGAAAAATTATGAGAGAGATATGGGAGGGATAAAAATAGAAAAAAAAACGTGAAAATTTGCATTCGGTTTTGTTTTGTTTTTTTTAAATTTTATTCTTTTTCTTTATTTTATCTCAAAATTTTTAAATTGTTATAACTTTTAATATATAAGTCTAAAATGAAAAAAATTATATTATTATTCACCTAAATTTAAGCTCTTTAAAATAAGACCAGTCATGGCATGTTTTGATAACTTTGAAAAAAAATTATTTTTACATGTATAAGTTGTTCTATATTTTAATGTGAGGATGTATGTACATTTTTTAATGTGAGAATGTACATGACGATGTACATATTCAAATGTGAGAATGTACATGTTCTTTAATTAACATCTGTACATGTTTGTTCGTATGACCTACTATACAAGTTTTCTCCCTTATATGTACAGATTTTAATCTAAGAATGTACATATTTAATGATTAGTACAAGTTTATGTGATCATCTGTATGTTTTTTAATGCGAGGATGTACATATTTTTACGTGAGGATGTACATATTTTAGTGAATATTTGTACATGTTTGTATGACCATTGTACAAGTTTTCTTTTACGTTATCTGCACTATATATGTAAAAATATTTTTTTAAAGTTGTCAAAATATATCCATGACCGGTCTTGTTTTGAAGAGCTTGAATTTTAAGGTGAACAATGATATAATTTTTTTTATTTTGGACTTATATATTAAAAGTTATAACAATTTGAAGTTTTTGTGATAAAAAAAGAAAAAAGAAAAAGAAAAAGAAAAAAAAAGAAACAAAAACAAACACTTCCCTCACCCCATATCTGAAATACCCACGAATTTTCATGTTAAGAATAATATAATTCTTTTTAAGAATGAATAAGTCCGAATTTAATACTATAGTGGCCCAGGGAAGTTAAACAATACTCTTATATTAAATTCTTTTCTCTTCCTAAAATGTTACAATTATCCGCAATATCCTTGCCCTTACTAATCGTATTCCTATTATTAATATTATTATCATTTAAATACTACTTCATCCTTCTTAGATGTTACAACGTTATTTAAGTTCCCAGAATACAATCCTAGAATTTCTTTTTCAAATTGATTAATCTTAAATTCCTAGAGTTCGAATTCAATTTTACTTTCTCTTAGTAAATTAGCATTAACTTTAAGAGTTCAAATCCCTTTTGACTTCTCCAAAATTAGTAAGATATTAATCCTTTATTATTCTCTTAATATTATATTACTAATATTCTAGATTCTTCTTTAACGTAATTATTTTCCTCTTGCTAGGATTACTGATTTGTTTCACTCTATCCTTATTTATTTCAATCTCTTCCCTATATTAAATAAATGTTTATTAATTATTTTCCTAGATATTCTACTCTCTACCTTATCTCGTTACAACGGCTCAGTTACTTTCCTCCTATTATTCTGAATTGAGAATTATTTATTTATTTCTGAACCAGTATTTGTTAGAGATTTTGTTTCTCTTTGCGGATTTCCATCACGCTGAATAATAGTTATACCCTTTTAACTATCTACAACACTAATCAGTTAAACTCTCTTTGAATTATTCATTATTTTCTTTTCTTCTTTAAACTGATTATCACTTATTTAAATTACTAGCATTCCTTTTATTTTGCAAATTAATTCTATTTAAATCAATAATCCTCTTCGATATCTGATCGTCTTCCACTAACACCATTACGCTCTTCCTCTCCCAACTCTCAAAATTCACACAACTTTCTACGCTCTTATTTCCACTAGAATATTCTCGATTCTTCACCTTGAAACCTTTGCAAATTCACGTTCTTCATCCTGCTGCTGTCAGATGCCTTCCCGGTGCCAATTAGGATTACATTGGGTAAAGTATTCTACCTAGATAGTCGATTAAATTATTCGGTTGTGTTTGGTAGATTCTAATTGTTGATTATATATTTAGACTCCGATTTCGTCGACGAGTGTTACCAGTAGTCCTGTAGAGTTGATCTCTTCAAGTTGGTTGTCTAATCAGGTAAATTTCTATGCTCATGTCTATTTGACTGATGTTTTGCAATTTGGAGGAAAAAGGCTTTGGCTGTGTTTTAATGGATTCTCAGTTGGTGTTTGGAAATTGGGATTGTTTCCCACGTTTTGGAATTGGAAGAATTGGATTGTGTTGTGGTATTTCAGTTGTGGATTTTTGGGAGTCTTTCGCAGGATGCATTCCTCTGTTTGGGAGCCCACAGGTGCTCCCCATTATTATTATTTGCGCTGCACACAATGTTGCAGTTAAGCCCTCTGATCTACTCTATGTTACTGCTGTTTCATAGGGGGTGTGCACACTTAAGGACTTAGGGTGAGGTGGTTGTTTGATGGTCCCATAGGTGACTGTCCTGGAATTGTTGTTTGATGGTCCCATAGGTGACTGTCCTGGAATTAATGTTTGGGGTCCCATAGGTGACCCCGTGTTTGGAAATGTGGTTATCTCCTGTTGAAAGCTCCCTACTATGGTTTTGTTGTTTATGGTGATTTCTGGAGAACTATTCTAATGCTCGATAAACTATTCCCATCTGATTGACAAATGACAAAATGAATTTTAAAATGTATTTTACAGATTGAGGTAGAGTTTACTCAGTTTATCTGATTTGTGCGATCCCTTCGTGTTTTTGTCTATTGTATTCTGATCGCAGGTGATGGTTGCTGAAGTTTGGGGATTGGGAATGCGCTACCACATAGTTCTAGAGTTGATTAATTGTCTTTGAGATACAGTATTTAAATGGCGATGTTTTGGATATTTATTTATGTTGAATTGTTTAAGGATTAGCCTGAGCACTCATGGGATTGAGTGTGGCGGTGGCACTCTGGATTTGAAAATATTTTCCGCTGTGTTTTTATGATAAACATTCACTACATATGATTATAAAACATTCACTTCCCTTTGGCATTAATATTATGGTCATTTTGTATCCTTCTAATTGTTTTGTTTTGGTTTTCATAAATTTGGACCTGTCCGAACGTCCGTCCGGACATCCATGTTCGGACAGGCCCCGAGAGTATTTTGTTTTTCACAGTATTAGTGTGTCCGAACATCTGTCCGAACTTACATGTTCGGACAGCATGCGAGGACGGGTCTGAACTGTAAGTCTCGGCACATGTCCGAACTTACATGTTCGGACTAATGTTCGGACAGACCTTGTATCTCAATTTTAAGACTCGTTTGACATCCGTTTTAATCCCCGTCTGCGGCGTTGGATTCGTATCGTTTTATACTTTATAATGAGGCAAAATCCAGGGTGTTACAAGGTGGTATCAGAGCCGTGTTTGGTAAATAAGATAAAATTTGGATTCAAAAGGAATTAAAATGTGGAATAAGCCGTTTTTGGGGGATTACATTGTGTGATATGCTGTGTGCCTGATTATTTTGTGTTGAAGGGTGTGAGTTATATACTCTCGTGTGTTATGTGAGGTGTTGGAATGTGTTGAGATGGATATTGGGTGGTACTACATATATATACATTATATGGGGACTGCATATGGGTATTGTTGTAGGGTATGTGCCTTATTTTCTATGGTGGAATGTTCGGAGTTTATTTACTCCCGTGTATCATGAGAGGTAAAAAAAATGGAAGAGAATTGTTTTGATAGAATTATATAAATATAAATATATACATATAAGTTAGTATATATATATATATCTCTAGTATTGGGTTGTAGCGTGATGTGGGAATTAATTATAGGGAATGCTGAAAATTAGATTGCTTGGAACAAGGGCTGGAGGTATTGGTTGTGAGGATATTTTCTAGGATGATTTGTGTGACACCTTTTGGTGAATTCCTGTTTCTCCCCGATGTTACAATGTTTCCTTATATGTTATATGAATGAATTTATAAATCTACGCGTTCTAAGGAGTACAATATTATCAATGTTTATGGTTGTTGTGAAGTAGTAAGTCTCTATGTGATGTACCAGACGGACAATATAGTCCAATCTTTGGTTTTGTTTCTTCCCTTGTTTGTGAATGTGTGTATTATGGTAACTACTTATAAAGGATTTTTGATGACAATATATAGACCAATTTGTCGTCATGTATTCGTAAGGGGGAAGAAGAATATAATGGACATATATATATTACTCTAGCAATGACTACCAGGTATTGAAAATATTTGTATATATACACATATATAGATATAATTAGAGAAAGAAATATTGGTATATTATCGGTGTTAGTTCTGAGGAGACTTGGAATGATAGTAATTTCAAGTTGTATTAAACTAGGGGAAAATGTTTCGCTTTTGCCGTCATGGTAGTGTGTAAATTTGTTTTTCTATGTGACGAGCTTCTGTGAAAAGATTCTAGCATCTTTATTTAATGTTGTCTGTTCAAAGTATCTGTAGTGATTTATGTTGGGTTAACTAAAGTTATAGAAAGTCATAACAACTGTTAATTATATTAACTACAACGTAAGGAATAATTGTTAGTTTTAATTGTCGTCTATGTTATTGGGCGGTTAGATTTATAAGATGACTTCCATATTTTATTTAGTTTAAATGGACCTAAGAGTATTCAGTAAACAAATAGTTATGTGATTAACCAGTTTCTCAAGAATATTATATATGTAGCCAATAGAGTGTTGTTTGAATTTTTTTTACACTTCTTTAAAAGCAGATATTTTGTAGTATATATTTTGTCTATGTCTTACTTAATATGTTTATGAACAATAATTTGTGGCAATTATTTCATTGACTGGAACACTAGGGTATTTATTTTTTTATTTTTTTTGGGATTATTTGTGAGCAAAATGATAAATAGATTGCATATAACAGGGTTGCGAAGTGTTACAGTTGGGGACTTAAGAAAAAGGAAAATAATAATAGTATAATAAAATAAAATAAAGAGAAGCACGGTAGGTGCAATAGACCTTTACATGCTCATCAGTAGGAGGTTAAAAATTAGCATATTATAGTATATATATATATATATATATATATATAGATGTATGTATCTTATTAAATATAAATAGTTGTTTCTTCTTGTTTAACTACCTTGTGAGTACGGAAGATATGAGCAATGTTGACATAATATGTATATGTGCTTGGATATTATAGGATAATCATACTACTCTTGTTGATTGAGTACCTATATTATTTCCTATCAAGATAGACTAAGGGATGTTACACGTTTTACTAAATGACAGTATTTTTGTAGTGTTTCGTACCAGGGTAGCATGACATGTTACATGTATTATGGATGTGATGTATTGGTTGATCTTTGAGCTAGATTTTGTTGACCCCTTGCTGTTTGAAATTTATATTAAGAAGATGGTTTAGTGATTCTGTGTGCTAATTTGGACAGACGCTAGTATTGTAAATTATCGGAAAATTTTTGTTAAAATATTGAGATTAAGACCCCTGATTGAGTTCCATTTATGTGTTGAGACTGGTTAGCAGTACCATATTTAATAATAGCATGAAGTATACTAAGTGATGAAATATTTGGTTGTCAGTTATTTATAAAGGTCCTTCTGAGGTATTGAAATATAATCAGTGTGTTAGGGAAATGATTTGTGATTATGACTTTTTACAACGTGGTAATTATTGATGTATATGAGGTTCGTAGCTAGACAAAGTATATGACAACTGAAGTGTTGCCTCCCTTGTATTTTTAGATGTGTATACTAAGTGATTATTTATGTTGATCTTCTCGAGAAGTTTTGTGATAAATATTTTTAATGTGATAGTATTTTGATGAATCTCATGCTAAGTGTTGAAGAGACCCTGGTGTTCTGATTTATTGAAATTTATTTTGTAATTGTTTGTATTATTAATCTTGATGAATTCTCATAGCCCGTTACAAATTGATTAACTATGTCTCATTATATAACAATAAAATAAGGGTAGTATTTAACTGAGCATTCGGTGTTTGGAAATAACTTGAGTTTTGTAGATTTAATAGAGGAAGCATTAAGTAGATAGAGAAAGGATTAGAATTATGATACTTGTAACTGGAGATTATTGTAGAAATTATCAATGGAATTGTTGTGTTGGTCTTATCAGTTATGTTATAGGGTCAAGAGGTTGACTTGAGCTAATTGAAGTGTCTAAATTGGAATTAGGATTAAAATGGAAAAACAGGTAAGGGTATGAGTTGTGGGAACATTTTGTTGTGATTCCTGTTATGTCCTTGTATGAATTTTATACTAACTTACAGGAGGAGAAACATGATTAACCTTTCGGTTGATTTGAAATAACAAATATGTGTCTTGCTCTTTTGTTGGGCTAGGTAGTTCATTGATTGGATGTATTTATTTCTCTTGTGTTTTGGATGCATATATTATGGTTATTGCTTAACTGAGATTTGTTGAGATCTTTTGCGATAGATATCTATTTTAAGATGATGGTTTGGTTAATCCTTATGCTAAGTGTAGTGGAGACACTAGTGTCCACGCTAACTAGAAATTATTTGGGGAGGTGTGATGCATTAGGACTTATGATGAGTCCTCATTGATGATTGTTAAATGGTTAACCGCGTCTTGATTTGTAATAGAGCCGATTATATTATTTATTTGAGCCATTGGTGGGCAATGAGTAACTGTAGTTTGGTACTTCATTTGAGAGGTAATCAACTATACAAAAAAAAAATTAAGATGACGATTTGTGAGAGATTTATTCTGGTTCACATGGTTTGTGTTATGTTTGAAAAAAAAAATGATATGATCATGGATAGAAGAGTAAGTGTAATATCTTTGTGATTTTAAGGGGTTGTGTTTCATGTAGGTTTTAAGATTTTAGATGAGAGTTTGTATACAGATCTTGTTATGTTGGTAAGCGGTGGTTGGTGTTTGAGTCGTTGGCTATTGACTTTTGCATGGGGGAGTAGGTTAACTGGTGAATTGTGACCTTTGGGTGAATGTTTCTTATATGGATGTGATGTGAATATTAGAGGTAAAGTATTAAACTTTTGGGATTATCAGTTGAGAGATATAGACTCAGAAAATAATGTCATATGTATGACTTTGTCAGTGAAAATTGGGTAATTGAGGTGCTCTGATTTCATGGTTGTTTTGATGATTTTGCCTGTATGAGATTGTTAGAGAATGTGAATTTAGTTAAATGTTTAAGATGTATAAGAAATTGGATGATTGGTTACAGGTCTGGAATATGTATAAAAGTTCTCATTTAAACCTTGGAATAGATCTCTTGGGACATTGATGAAATTTTCTAAGCTGGGTGTTGAATATAAGAAGAGGAACTAGTCTCAATGAAGAAAGGTAGGAGTATATTTTAGGATTACAAGATATAACTGGTAGGGATCTAGGATTCTAGTTCGAGAGAAAAGATGAGTTGGAGATTGTTCTGTGAGTTCCTTTAATTGTTAACTTCTATTTGGTGTGTATTGAGTTAATTCATTTATCATTCTCGGTGAAAGATTGGAATCTTGATTCATGAATGTTAAGTGTTGATCCTGACTTCTTGGAAGACATGAATTAGTAAGTGGTATACTATAGGTGGACTTAAAATGGAAAATGGCATGGTAATTGGTGGATTAGTAGGATGTGAGCTGGTATTGAATTAATGTAATTAATGTGATGTGATGATTACAAAATGATTGAATTGGTTTGGACTTTGGTCCTATGTGTTGGTTTGCCTTAAAATTTCAGAGTTCTATCTATGTGGTGAACCATTTAATTAGGCTTGAATTTTTTTGTGTTGGAATGGTTGTCCAAGGGGCTGAGGACCAACAGTCCTTTGTCATTCGACCGGTGTGCTTTAAATTAGTTTCAGCTTCGAGGGCAAAGCTTTCTTTTAAGGGGGATGAGTTGAAATACCCACGCATTTTCATGTTAAGAATAATATAATTCTTTTTAAGAATGAATAAGTCCGAATTTAATACTATAGTGGCCCAGGGAAGTTAAACAATACTCTTATATTAAATTCTTTTCTCTTCCTAAAATGTTACAATTATCCGCAATATCCTTGCCCTTACTAATCGTATTCCTATTATTAATATTATTATCATTTAAATACTACTTCATCCTTCTTAGATGTTACAACGTTATTTAAGTTCCCAGAATACAATCCTAGAATTTCTTTTTCAAATTGATTAATCTTAAATTCCTAGAGTTCGAATTCAATTTTACTTTCTCTTAGTAAATTAGCATTAACTTTAAGAGTTCAAATCCCTTTTGACTTCTCCAAAATTAGTAAGATATTAATCCTTTATTATTCTCTTAATATTACATTACTAATATTCTAGATTCTTCTTTAACGTAATTATTTTCCTCTTGCTAGGATTACTGATTTGTTTCACTCTATCCTTATTTATTTCAATCTCTTCCCTATATTAAATAAATGTTTATTAAATTTTCCTAGATATTCTACTCTCTACCTTATCTCGTTACAACGGCTCAGTTACTTTCCTCCTATTATTCTGAATTGAGAATTATTTATTTATTTCTGAACCAGTATTTGTTAGATATTTTGTTTCTGTTTGCGGATTTCCATCACATTGAATAATAGTTATACCCTTTTAACTATCTACAACACTAATCAGTTAAACTCTCTTTGAATTATTCATTATTTTCTTTTCTTCTTTAAACTGATTATCACTTATTTAAATTACTAGCATTCCTTTTATTTTGCAAATTAATTCTATTTAAATCAATAATCCTCTTTGATATCTGATCGTCTTCCACTAACACCAAAACGCTCTTCCTCTCCCAACTCTCAAAATTCACACAACTTTTCTACGCTCTTATTTCCACTAGAATATTCTCGATTCTTCACCTTGAAACCTTTGCAAATTCACATTCTTCATCCTGCTGCTGTCAGATCGCCTTCCCGGTGCCAGTTAGGATTACATTGGGTAAAGTATTCTACCTAGATAGTCGATTAAATTATTCGGTTGTGTTTGATAGACTCTACTTGTTGATTATATATATTTAGACTCCGATTTCGTCGACGAGTGTTACCAGTAGTCCTGTAGAGTTGATCTCTTGAAGTTGTTTGTCTAATCAGGTAAATTTCTATGCTCATGTCTATTTTGACTGATGTTTTGCAATTTGGAGGAAAAAGGCTTTGGCTGTGTTTTAATGGATTCTCAGTTAGTGTTTGGAAATTGGGATTGTTTCCCACGTTTTGGAATTGGAAGAATTGGATTGTGTTGTGGTATTTCAGTTGTGGATTTTTGGGAGTCTTTCGCAGGATGCATTCCTCTGTTTGGGAGCCCACAGGAGCTCCCCATTATTATTATTTGCGCGGCACACAATGTTGCAGTTAAGTCCTCTGATCTACTCTATGTTACTGCTGTTTCATAGGGGGTGTGCACATTTAAGGACTTAGGGTGAGGTGGTTGTTTGATGGTCCCATAGGTGACTGTCCTGGAATTGTTGTTTGATGGTCCCATAGGTGACTGTCCTGGAATTAATGTTTGGGGTCCCATAGGTGACCCCGTGTTTGGAAATGTGGTTATCTCCTGTTGAAAGCTCCCTACTATGGTTTTGTTGTTTATGGTGATTTCTGGAGAACTATTCTAATGCTCGATAAACTATTCCCATCTGATTGACAAATGACAAAATGAATTTTAAAATGTGTTTTACAGATTGATGTAGAGTTTACTCAGTTTATCTGATTTGTGCGATCCCTTCGTGTTTTTGTCTATTGTATTCTGATCGCAGGTGATGGTTGCTGAAGTTTGGGGATTGGGAATGCGCTACCACATAGTTCTAGAGTTGATTAATTGTCATTGAGATACATTATTTAAATGGCGACGTTTTGGATATTTATTTATGTTGAATTGTTTAAGGATTAGCCTGAGCACTCATGGGATTGAGTGTGGCGGTAGCACTCTGGATTTGAAAATATTTTCCGCTGTGTTTTTATGGTAAACATTCACTACATATGATTATAAAACATTCACTTCCCTTTGGCATTAATATTATGGTCATTTTGTACCCTTCTAATCCTGTTTTTGTTTTGATTTTTATAAATTTGGACCTGTCTGAACGTCCGTCCGGACATCCATGTTCGGACAGGCCCTGAGAGTATTTTGTTTTTCACAATATTAGTGTGTCCGAACATCCGTCCGAACTTACATGTTCGGACAGCATGCGAGGACGGGTTTGAACTGTAAGTCTCGGCACATGTCCAAACTTACATGTTCGGACAGACCTTGTATCTCAATTTTAAGACTCGTTTGACATCCGTTTTAATCCCCGTCTGCGGCGTTGGATTCGTATCGTTTTATACTTTATAATGAGGTAAAATCCAGGGTGTTACAATATCTCTCTCCTAATTCTTGTAAATTACAAAACTTACCATATATGTAGCCAAGATAGCTACATCCACCTTTAGCTAAGACTGATTGAACCAGATTTTAAAATGAAACAGTCACTAGGGTGTGAGTAGTTGGATAATTTACTTAATCAATATTCAAATTGAAAAAATAAATAAATTGGATTTCAGTTATCTTGGTTAAAAATTAAATTATCCAAATTTTGTTTAAATCTGGATTAATCATTATCCAAATTATCTAATTTTTTTTTAAAATTTAACAATTGAACTGAATCTAAATTTTAGTTTGTGAGGATTTCAATTTACAGAAATTTAGGGAAAACAATTGAAAACTAAAAACTGGATTTTTTTGTATGTTTAACATCAAGAAGTTTCGGATCAATCTTTCTTAGCCGGAGCTTTGTACTCGGGTCCTACGGCAAATTCTATTGTACAACCGGGAATGTACATAAAAATCGTACAACCGGTTGTATGATAGTCGGATTGCGGTCCTACAACAAAGATTCTACAGATGAAGAACGATTGGTTGGTGGCTTAATGACCTCAATGGATCAACCCTTTCAAACAATTGCAAATAAAATTTAGGGAAAAGTTACGGAATATTATTAAAAAGTTTGTTAATTCATAAAATGTCATAGTTTATAAAAAAGATTTTTCAGATACCACAAATTTTTTTTTTAATTTATTAGATACTACAAATTACTAATCCAAAATTTTTGAGACCAAAATACACCTACTTATTAATAATCATAGTTCACGGTATACCAGAGATCTAAAGAAGAATATAGGCTAGAGAATGTTAGTAACAAGGAAACGCCTTGCTTCGTAAAAAGTCTCACATTTTTTTTTTGGAGATAAACAACAAGCACAAGGTCTGAGACAACCCAAAAAGCATTTGATCACGATCAATTTTGTAAGCCTACTTGGGGTTTGAGCATTTATCTGTAAGAACGGAATTCCTTGGAATGGGTAGTTGCAACTCTGGAAAAGGGAGTCTAGTTTCATTTTTTATACAGAGAACCCTAGGTGGAGATAGACAACATATTATAGGGTTAAGATATAAATTCTAGATCTAGTTAGTTCTTTATATTATTGCTCGAGCCGGATGATGAAAAATTCTCATGTCCGGTTCCTTCGGGGGATGAGTCTATAAGAATTCACCTATCCTAATAACAAAAAAACCTGACTTGAATGATCCTGTATTAAGAGCTAAATTAGCGAAAGGGATGGGTCATAATTATTATGGGGAGCCTGCATGGCCAAATGATCTTTTATATATTTTTCCAGTCGTAATTCTAGGGACTATTGCATGTAACGTCGGCTTAGCGGTTCTAGAACCTTCAATGATTGGTGAGCCGGCAGATCCATTTGCAACTCCTTTGGAAATATTACCTGAATGGTATTTTTTTCCTGTATTTCAAATCCTTCGTACGGTACCCAATAAATTATTGGGTGTTCTTTTAATGGTTTCAGTACCTGCAGGATTATTAACAGTACCTTTTTTGGAGAATGTTAATAAATTCCAAAATCCATTTCGTCGCCCAGTAGCGACAACCGTCTTTTTGGTTGGTACCGTAGTGTCCCTTTGGTTAGGTATTGGAGCAACATTACCCATTGATAAATCCCTAACTTTAGGCCTTTTTTAATTTTTCAAATTGATTCTATTAATAATTCACAAGAAACCACAAAACTTAATAAAAATATAGGTAAAATTCACGTGATACCACTAAAAAGATTGTTAACTCACAAAATACCACAATGTTTAAAAAAGTTTTCCAAATACCAGAAAAAATAATTTTAATTCATCAATTACCATAAATTACTAACCTAAAACTTTTTAAGACCATAACACCTCTACTCATTAATAAACATAGTTTAGGTATACCACATATGTTTTTAATTCACAAGATACCACAACATTTAGTAAAATATATTAAAAAAGGTAAAAAATAATAAAAATTTATAGGTTTATTAATATATAGGTTGTAGAGCTGATCAACACTTACCCTGCCCGGCGGCCCAATCCGGCCCGGCGCGAAATAAAGCCCAAAAACCCCGTCCGAATTTTTTTTTGGGCGGGCTTGGACAACAAATCAGGCCGAATGAAAAACAGGGCCGGACTTCGGCAAAATTTTAGGCCCGCAACTAAGCCCGGTCCGGCCCAGTTTATTATCTTATATAGTTTTATAAATATAATATTATACTCCCTGTTGTTTTCAATATATGATTATTTGGATTCTTTCACTCTTTTCAAAATATAACATATTCTAGTCTTTTTTGTCATCTATTTTTCAATTCTGTCCCTCATCTTTTATTTCACAACTCTACTTTTCAAATTATTTCAATTCCCAATGCAAAAATTAAGGGGAAAATAATATAACTTTTTCATCCTTAATTCTTGTGCCTATACTTAGAAAATCAAGTGTTGATAACAAAAGGGAGTATAATTTAATTTAACTTTATATAATACCTTTTACTATTTATTTAAATTATATATAATATCTATTAATATTATATACAACAATATTAATATTATAATTAATATACATTAATATTATAAATAATCTATATATTTTTTCAAAAAAATTAATAATAATATTAAAAAAATTATAAAACCGGGTTGGACGGGCTGGACAATGGCAACAATTAAAATAAATCCGGGCCTAGCCTGGTCCGGCCCGAAAAATTAAAATCGGGCTTGGACAATATATAGGCCCGTTCAGGCCTAAAATTTAGTGTTGGCCCGGCCCGAACCCGGTCCGCCCGTCCGTTTGATAAGCTCTAATAGGTTGAAATTTTTGTAAAATAAAAATACCAAATACATAATTATAAATTACTTTAAAAAAATACCAAATAGTTAAGAGAATGATTATCCAAAACTTTTATAATGTTTCTACTAAGAATTTTAATAATATAAAATATTATTATAAAAAAATTAAAATATTTATAGAGTAAGATTATAAAAAATTTAATTATTATTCTCTTTACTATTTTTTTCAATTTTTAATTAAATTTGTGGCTTCTCTAATATAATTATATCTTTTACTACTCTTCATATTTTTAGAGATTTTATATATATATATGGTATTTTTTATTTTTTCAATTTTAACCCATATATAAGAAAAAGTTAACTTTTGCTACTTACTTTTTTATAAAATATATTTAATAATTTTTGTTGAATTTTTGAATTAAATATATATAAAGTGATATTATATAAAAAATTAGGAAAAATTACATTGCCCACCCATAAGGTATTGGGGAATTACAATGCCCACCCATGAGCTTTAGAAAATTACTGTAATACCCCGGATCTAAAAATGGCGATTAAATTACTCTAATATGATTATAAAAGGCCTAATGGTGCCTAGAGAGTATTGGTAAAAAGAATAAAACCAAAAGAAAAGAGAAAACGCTTGAAAAGCGAAAAACGCTAAAATGCGCGTTAAATGAGTGTAAGAGATATATGATCTCGAGAGGGTCCGAGATGGATTCCTAAGGCTTAGTTAGGCCTAATTAGTATACGGGAATGATTCCCGAAGAAAACGAATCCAAATAATGGATTAAAACGATAACGGAGTTTTAAAACACGTTTTTCGAGGAAACCCGAAAACGTGACTTAAAGTGGTCAAATGGACCCGTAAAAAAATTATAGTTGATTATATAACTATAATTAAGTATTAATGGAAGCTTAATAGCCATTAAAAATAAAGAAACGAGAAAAATCCGAAAAACGGGCCCGGTTAGTGAATAGTGCCAAACCGGGTAAAATAACGAGCGTTTTCTGTCAGAAACTGAAAAACGCTCTAGCTTAATTAGCTAGTGGGGGCCGGTTTTATTAGAGTAGCAGCCTCCCCCTCTCTTGTTATTAGTTAGAAAATAAAGAAAGAAAAGAAAAGTAAAATCAAAAAGTAAATAGTACAAACCCACTTAATCTCTCTCTTGCTCCTCATTCTTTCTCTCACGTTTTCTTCTCCCACTTCCCACCTGAGCTCTCTTCTTCCTCTCTGAAGCTCCATGGCGATTTGCAAGAGCCACCATCAGCTCTCTTCTTCTTCTTCTTCTACAAGGTTCAAATCAACACCAAATTGCAAAATAATTTCACCATTGGATTCCTCTCAACTTGGGGAACATTTCCCTCCCTTCAAAATCCAAAAAGCTCACACTTGACCTCCATGGAAAAATCTGGAAATTGAAGGTTGAAGGTGCCGTTTGGTTCTAAAACCACTCCTTGGTTCCTTAAGGTAAGAAGCAAGTTCAAAATCTCCATTGTCTAGCTTCCTTTGATTTTTGGAAAATTCCAACGTGAGTTCCTTCTCCATCCTTGCTTCAGCCGGTTTCACTTGCCTTTGTGGAGTGCTGGAACTTCACCCTTTTGATTGCCAAGCTATCCTTTTGGGTGTTCTAAGGTAATGCCTAAGCTAAGCTTTGAAAACTAGCTCTTGAAAATTCTAGGGTTAGTGAGGGATGTGTGAATTAACTAGCTTATTGTGTATGGCATGGGAATGTGATTGTAGTTAGCAATCAAAACCCATTGGTGGGTGTGGAAACAAGAAGAGAAGGAAAGAACAAGAGAAGGAAGAAGAAGGGAAGAGAAAACAGAAAACTAACAAGGTATTGAACTTACCTTGAGTTGGTTTTGTCTATGTAAAACACATTTTTGAACATAAGTAATGACCTTGAATTAGAGTAGTAATGATACTACAATATTGTTAGTTGAATGAGATTGTTTTAATGTGGTTTAAGTGTGCAAACAAACCTAGGAAACTAAGCTAGTCATATGTGAGAACCATGGGAATTTGATGTGTTATTGGTGCCTAAACGAAACAGGGGTGAAGATTGTGTTTGTGAGTACATTTAGTGTGGTGAAAATGCTAAGGAAAGCAAGTAGGTGCTGTCAAAATTTGCCTAGGAATGGATAAGTTTGAGTGTTTTATTATAAGGAAGAAACTAAGTGGTTTAAGGAGATTCAAGTGGGTGGTTAATGATTTGGAAACCAAACAAGGAGAAGTGTGTGTGAGGAGTAGAAATAAGGTCAACTGAAGTGTTGGAAATGGCATTATTTGAATGGTAAAAGAGGGAGCTAAATCTGTTGCAAGAAGTGAAGAAGACAAGAGAACTAGTTATGAAAGTGTAAGTGATTTTGAGTAAGAATTTGGGTAAGGGTTTCACCCATGAATTTATGAGTTTTAGAGCATGTTTTAAGGTGATTAAACATGTAGGAATCTTGTGGAAAGATTAGGGAATGATTAGGGGTGGATCAAGCATTGAATTGGAGTTGAAAAATAATGTATGTTGCAGGTTTTAGCAGGGTCCGGGACCTAGTCCATGGACAAGGACCCGGACCACCCCCTGTTTTTATGCCGAGAGCACACCCCCTGCTTTGGTCCGGGACTATACTCCAGGACAAGGTCCCGGACCATGTGTAATTTTCACCCGAGAGTTAAGTTTGCAATTGGTCCGGGACTTAGGGTAAGGACCAAGTCCCGGACCACCCCCAGAAACCTACAGAGAGTGTTTTAAAGGGTTTAAATGATGGGGGATTGAATGTTAATGATGTTATAAGATGTTAAGGCCTTGTTTGGTGAGATGTAAAGGCCCTAAGAAGTGTTAGAAAGTGTTAGAAGTGCTTGAGAAGTGAGAGCTTAAAGTAACAAAAGTGAAACCGAGATAACGGGATAACGGGTAACTACGGGAGTAACATTTAATTATGTTCCGTATAAGCTTAGTATTAATAATAATGTTTGAAACATTATCAGAGAGTCGTGCGTGACCGAGGACGGTGAGATGACACGGTAAAAGTGAAAACCCCGGTGAAAGGTATGATTTTCTCATGCCCCGTATGCTAACTGAGTTACTCTGATTTGTGTGTTTGTGTGCCGGCCTAATCAAGATTAAAGCATGAAAATAATCCCTTGTTTGATTATGTATGCCTTGATGTATGTTGTATGAGCTAACATACTTGTATGCCGGTGTGGTCTAACAGAGTGCCTAGACCGACTCATAGTGAGTATTGATTGACTAAATAACCCGTAGTACGGGTAGTCTCATAAGCAATGGAAATATGCAAACAACATAAACTATCGATTAAAGTATAACGATATCGTAAACATATGAACTCCCTAGAATGTGAGGAGATGTACGGGTCGAGTAAATACCCGATAACGGTTAGAAAACCTTATTGAAACGATCCACGAAATAAATATGAGTGGAGAGATAAATGAACCTCCATCGAGAGGATTGAAGTTAGTCCAATGATGTGAATATATAAGAAAGGTAAAAGAGACCTAAAGGACTATGTGGTTCCCTTGAGACACGGTCGACCTCCTAAATGAGGGTTTACCCGGTATAAGAAAATATCCGAATGTACAAGCATATGATTGTGAGGGTAACCCTTAAACCTAAGATTACCCGAATTTAAGTAAAGTTCCCAAAGTCATTAGAAACATCGAGAATGATGCTTCTAGACTAATATACATGATATTGCTATAACTCCGAGAGAGGAGTGTATGGGAACGAGAGTAGTCCGAGAGTAGTCGGACCTAAGTAAAAGAGATAGGAACTAAGAGAGAGTTCCGTGAGCTAGTTGAACCTTCCCACCATGCTAGACCCAGAGTAGGGTCGAAACCGGGGAAGTAAGACTATGCTAGAGGCCATGAGTTTGGCTTAAGTACGTAATAAGAGTAACAAGCGTGACGTAGGAGACCTGTAGTGTCTCGAGAATCTACAAGAGCTTGAGTATGATAACCCAAGAGTGTGGGTGAGATAATGAGTATAGATAACCCGAGAGAAGGGGTGAGTATAGTATGAGTAACCCGAGAGAATGGGTAAGTATAAGAATGAGTAGCCCAAGAGAATGGGTGTGTATACGAATAAGTAACCCGAGAGAGCGGGTGAGGTATTGAATAAGTAAACAAGGCATAGTGAGGAATAACCCTTAATGCCTAAGAGTAACCACTTACCACTAACAACATTGTTATGTTAGTTAGGAATCGTGTTCCGTGATTGGATGTAGATTCCTTGTGTGATATACATATATATTGTATTGCCATGATGCATGTTGTTTGATTAAAATGAACTCCATGTATATCCGACCCAAAGTAGTTGGCGTACCGCGGTTAGCACGCGGTATATGCGAATTTCATATTCAGCGTAAGCTGACCCCCTAGGGGGAACGTTTTTAGTGTGCAGGTACTTGAAGCTGATCACCGTTCGAGAGAGTAGGACGGGGACTGCTGTGAGCGTGGGTAGTTAGATTGTAATTACTTATGCGCTTGAATGAGGTGTAAGTCCGAGTATGTTATCGGCATCCGTATATTGTAGACTCGGTATAGTAGAGATATGAATTGAGTATTGTATTTGTATGAAGTACTCGGTTGTTCCAGTTCATCAGACCGTTACGGTATGTAAGAAAGGCCTGGTTAGCCACATGGGTGGCTAACGGCGTTGTTTCACCCCTCGTTGTAATTAGAGTTCCGCTGCGTGAGTAGGAGTAATTAGTAACGGTTTAAGAGGTAATGATGAGATTAACGGTTGGGGTGTTACAAAAATGGTATCAGAGCGAAGTATCGCTCTGATGACTGGAAATACCGAGCTTAGGTAATACCGAGTTAGGAATTAGGGGCTTAGGGCTATGGGTTGAGTGGTAGCGTGAGAGATGCGCTAGTTAGGAACTTCCAGTAGGATCTGGATACCTACAATACCAAACCCGCCCTCCACAACCCCGTATTAAAAGTTCGGGAAAGAACGCCAGAGAGACGGGGAAACCCGAACTAGCAGTGGCTAAATATTTCATTCTGAACCAGAACCTGTCATGCGGTAGATCCCGAGAACCGGAAATCCCGGAGGTGGATCCCGTTGGAACGATAATAACCGCATTTAATGGCGGGAGATCGAGAAATCCTAATCCAAGGAGACCAGAATTTGTGGCAGCCTGGGGCGACATGCTTAGCAGTCGCGAGAACCCAGCTGGTCGAGCAGCATGAGAAGGACCAATCGTGCGACCAGACAGACTATAGAACTAGCGAGAACCGGGACACATGTCTACGGACCGCCATGATATGTAATACCACTAAGGGTATACCAACCAATTAAGAACGTAGTTGAGAGTAGGTACACCCACCCTGCCACACCGAAGAGGTTGCAATACCTAACGGCACAGCTTAGACAGCTGCAAGCATAACTGCGGGATACACCCAAATAGGACTACAGCAGTAGTGCCTGAATGACTTAACCCTCGGTAACCACAGTAAAGACGTGGAACGAACAACGAGGTAGAACCTAGAACTAAGTAAATAAGGAATATCAAGATGAATGAGAAGCAACTCTAAGGAGTAGTTATCCAACTAAAGGATCAAGGAAGAGCCGACTAGGCTACCAAATACAATGTGAACAATACCGTGACCGGTATGAGTTAACCCAAAAACCGCCAGTACCGCGCACTTGCCACGGCAAGTGCAGTAATAGCGGGACCAATAAGAAGAGCTTTGACAAGCAACCAGTACTTAGCAAGTACCAAAACGGCAAGAGAAGCCAATATAGCACCACAAACCCTAAAGAATTCTGAAACGAAACCTTGGAAAGGCCTAAAGGCCTGACCACTGTATAAAGAATATACCGGTCAGCAAGAGGCTAGACCTGGTAAGAAGCAACCGGCATTGAAATGCCGCAAAGAGTTTACTTTCAAGACTCAAACTTTTCTTCAAAACATGAAATTTTCCAAAAACCCCCAAATTTTTAAAAACCAAACCAGAGAATCACGGTAAGTTATTATAGGACCATATAAGAGGAGTTGGCAACATAATACTTCACTTAGGCGTGACCGACACTACAAGTGTACACAAACGAGACATGGAACGACCGCACTCCAAAGGAGCTTGCGGGCCTGACAGACTAGTTATGAGTTAGTCGGGTAAGTGGTAACGTATCAATAAGATACTCCATGTATGTATACAAGTAGAGTACGGTACACGGGAAGTAGCCCACTCCATACTACGGACGAAGGAGCCAATTCAAACCAAGACAGTTGGACACCTCGAATGATCGAAGAACATAAGGAAGCTTACCTAGATTAAGGAGTCTAGAATCCAGTAAGGTGACGGACCGAAGGATATAGCGTTAAGAAGTGCGAGAAGCACAGAGTATTAAGCACAGACATTGGATATGTCTTAGGAAATACATAATGACTGGAATATATACCAGCGTAAGTAATATGGCAAATACCTTGAATGATCATATCGATGTTTGATGAACGGGATAGAATTCCCACAGTATATCTCACTAAGAGAATAACGACCTAACTAAGTAGGTAAAGGAAAAGTACTAATACTCTACCCAATAACGGGAGACATTACAACCCTAAACGGGATAGTTTGAGTTATACATAGCCGCAAGGCGAAGTCGCAACTGAACATAACCATAAGTACAAGCCAGATGTAATGGCATTACTCAGTAACACCCAGGAGCAATCCGAGAAGGGTGCTGGAGTCAACAGTAGTTGAACGAAACATCGTGTTGAGAACACAAGTGTTTAAACAAACACTCGGGTAGAACCCGAAGGGATCCCTCGTAACACGGGATACCCTAGATTGCCAGAGGGCATAAACAACTATCAAGTTATTTAAAAGGGCCTTCCATGTCTGGAAGTGTGATGAGACAACCATATCTAAGAGCCCAGAAATACCTCCTAACCATTTAATGGCATACGGAGAGGAAGAAACCTATATAAACAGCCCGCATGGAGCATGGCGAGGCAATGTGGCTTATAAGCCGGTAAACTAACTGCAACTTGTAGATCTAAACGTTGTAAACCTATGCATAGAGGCATAAGAGGAACAGTGGAGAACGAACCACTACCTTAAGTGGGGGATACCACTTGTTATTATGGGGCCTATGGAGCGGCATTTGCGTGAATCCTCCAGAGAAAGGCTACCACCTAAGTATGTAATGTGAAACCGCTAGAGCGGTGTAGTAAAACTTGAGCATGTGTATATTGCCAATGAGTATATGAACAATAGTAGAGTATAAAGAGGAACCTCGATAGCAGCAATTCGAACCGAAGAGTAATCGGTTGAGTAGTAAACACTGTAAGTGTGCAATATGAACTGCAGAGCAAGCAGCGCGCAAGTGCGCAGAGAGATTTAAAGAATAACGTATTTCATTGAGCCAAGTGAATGGCAAGCCATAGTATAAATGGCGGGAGTACATGAGCAGAAGCTAAAGTAGTAGCGGATGCCATGTAAACAAATGTGTTTAATGAGTAAGAACATGGTACGCAGCAAGCGACCATTGTAAGAGTATATTCAGATAATGATACGGAGCTGATGAGAAAATGTGTTAAGAAGACATGACATGTCATTCCTATCTCATGAGAGATTTACTGTCAAGGGTTTACGCTTCTGAACTCTGTATGACTGAGTGTTTTGGTATTGCACTTGTGCGGTAATGATCAAGTGGGAGAGCCAGGAATTGAGAATGTCAACGAAGCCTGTTGAGTGAGAATCTAGAGAGATAACCGTGCGGCCATTGGCCAAAGATGCACAAAGAACGTGGGCAGTAGTAACCCACAGGCCCAGGATCGATATGTGGAAAAAAGGCAGAGTATAGAATGAAGAACTCTGGTCAGAACCAAGAAACAAACATAATCCATGAGCCGCTTAAACGAGGAGCACTACATGCTAAGTAGTAGCTTGACCTCAACCGACAACAAGTCGGGAAAAAATAAGTGAATAATCACAAAGGTATACAGTGTTATACGAAGTAGATTCCCAGAGAACTGGTGAGAGACAATCTAAAATTCATCGAATTCGCATACGGTAAGAGATACCAAGCGACGATTGAAATACATTGAGAATACCAAAGAGCGAAATTAAGCTCTAGTTATCAGGTCACGCAGCAGAAGCTTGTGGACCGTGATTCAGGGTTAAGTATACCTATGTCATAAACCCCTTGAAGCCATAGAGGCTAAAACCAAACCCGGTTATGAGTTAATTAACCGCATTGAGTTAAACACTTCATGTTACTCGAATTAGTGAACCAATGTTCAGTGATAACATATGGTTGGTTACGCGGGCGTAACCCCTTTTAAGGGGGGTAGGGCGAGAAACGCTTAGAGTATGTTTTACGTATGGTGCGTAAACTACTATGTGCATAGCACAAAAGAATTGTTTTGTTTGGAACTCATGTTACATAAACATGTGTACCCATTCATTGTGTAATTGTGATTATAGTGCATGAGAGATGCAAGTAACGAGTATATAATATTTATGAAAAGGGGAGTAGAGAGACTCCTAGGGAATGAGAATCCCTATAGTATATGTCTAGTGAGATTAGACATGAGTTATGATGAGTATGAATCGGCATGAAACCGATGTGTAACCTAAGAGGGAGTGAGTTCCCTAGGTGATTTTATTTGAGAATGATAGATGGAGTGAGTTCCATCCTTTGGAGTTGTATGTTATGTGTTTTAAATTGAGCAACAATTTGAGTAAAAGAAGCCATAAGTATGGAATACCTAGGTAAAGTAGTGAAGCAATGAGAATGACAAATGACCTAAGTACTAGGAACTAGAGATTAATTGAAACGAATTGTTTCGTGAATATGACTAGAAAGAGTAAAAGATAGAAAACAAAAATGTTTGACTATCTGATTGTTTGAAACTGACGTGGGAGGTGGAACTTGATCTGCTAGCGATCAAGGGAAACCGAACACAAATTGGGGTGGAAGGATAGTTCAACACTGATGCTGATCACATCAGGGTTAGATGATTCCTGAAGCTCCCTATAGTGGTCACAAGTAATCACGCTAAGAAAGATACAGCTACCATAAATCTGATTTGGAGTTGTGTGTTTTAAAAAGAATTTTCAAACAGATTTTGAAAAAGAATTTCCTTCAAGTATGAAGATGGAAATGAAACAGGTTTTGAAACCGCTATCACCGCCGATGGCTGAGCCTTAAGTCTTGATGACCGGTAGAACGGTGGGCGTGTATTAGTTTTGAAACCATTGCACCGTACGTGCGGCGGTCCTAAGTGACCGGTTGGGGCGGTGTCAGTGTGTGATTTTTCCAAAGGCAGCGGGACGGGGAGAGTACCCTGAGATGTTCCTGTGTTGAGTGAGTCAACCAGAGTGCCTGAGGATATGTATATGTGTAACGTTTTGATCAGAACCGAAGGGACCGTGGGCCAGAGAGAGTAAGTGCCCATTTGTCATGAAACGGCCGTGAACCAGAAAGAGTAAGTGTTCAACGTGACCGGTACCTGAGGGATCAGTAGTATCACTCAACATGGATTCGAGGACTGTAGTGCCTTCTTGTCTTCGGACCGATTCCATGGAGAGAGTAAAAAGAGTATTTTTGATTGCTATACATGCTGTGATATGTGTGTGGTATGTGTAGTATGAAATGAGACTGACTTGTGGAGTCAGTAGGGTTATACATGTACTATAACCTTGGCATTGAATGCCATGAGAGTAACCACCTAGATTCATCAACTTTGAGGACAAAGTTCCTAAGGGGGGTAGATTGTAATACCCCGGATCTAAAAATGGCAATTAAATTACTCTAATATGATTATAAAAGGCCTAATGGTGCCTAGAGAGTATTGGTAAAAAGAATAAAACCAAAAGAAAAGAGAAAACGCTTGAAAAGCGAAAAACGCTAAAATGCGCGTTAAATGAGTGTAAGAGATATATGATCTCGAGAGGGTCCGAGATGGATTCCTAAGGCTTAGTTAGGCCTAATTAGTATACGGGAATGATTCCCGAAGAAAACGAATCCAAATAATGGATTAAAACGATAACGGAGTTTTAAAACACGTTTTTCGAGGAAACCCGAAAACGTGACTTAAAGTGGTCAAATGGACCCGTAAAAAAATTATAGTTGATTATATAACTATAATTAAGTATTAATGGAAGCTTAATAGCCATTAAAAATAAAGAAACGAGAAAAATCCGAAAAACGGGCCCGGTTAGTGAATAGTGCCAAACCGGGTAAAATAACGAGCGTTTTCTGTCAGAAACTGAAAAACGCTCTAGCTTAATTAGCTAGTGGGGGCCGGTTTTATTAGAGTAGCAGCCTCCCCCTCTCTTGTTTATTAGTTAGAAAATAAAGAAAGAAAAGAAAAGTAAAATCAAAAAGTAAATAGTACAAACCCACTTAATCTCTCTCTTGCTCCTCATTCTTTCTCTCACGTTTTTTCTCCCACTTCCCACCTGAGCTCTCTTCTTCCTCTCTGAAGCTCCATGGCGATTTGCAAGAGCCACCATCAGCTCTCTTCTTCTTCTTCTTCTACAAGGTTCAAATCAACACCAAATTGCAAAATAATTTCACCATTGGATTCCTCTCAACTTGGGGAACATTTCCCTCCCTTCAAAATCCAAAAAGCTCACACTTGACCTCCATGGAAAAATCTGGAAATTGAAGGTTGAAGGTGCCGTTTGGTTCTAAAACCACTCCTTGGTTCCTTAAGGTAAGAAGCAAGTTCAAAATCTCCATTGTCTAGCTTCCTTTGATTTTTGGAAAATTCCAACGTGAGTTCCTTCTCCATCCTTGCTTCAGCCGGTTTCACTTGCCTTTGTGGAGTGCTGGAACTTCACCCTTTTGATTGCCAAGCTATCCTTTTGGGTGTTCTAAGGTAATGCCTAAGCTAAGCTTTGAAAACTAGCTCTTGAAAATTCTAGGGTTAGTGAGGGATGTGTGAATTAACTAGCTTATTGTGTATGGCATGGGAATGTGATTGTAGTTAGCAATCTAAACCCATTGGTGGGTGTGGAAACAAGAAGAGAAGGAAGAAAGAACAAGAGAAGGAAGAAGAAGGGAAGAGAAAACAGAAAACTAACAAGGTATTGAACTTACCTTGAGTTGGTTTTGTCTATGTAAAACACATTTTTGAACATAAGTAATGACCTTGAATTAGAGTAGTAATGACTACAATATTGTTAGTTGATGAATGTTTAATGTGGTTTAAGTGTGCAAACAAGAGGAAACTAAGCTAGGTCATATGTGAGAACCATGGGAATTTGATGTGTATTGGTGCCTAAACAAACAGGGTGAAGATTGTGTTGTGAGTTTAGTGTGGTGAAAATGCTAAGGAAAGCAAGTAGTGCTGTCAAAATTTGCCTAGGAATGGATAGTTTGAGTGTTTTAATAAGGAAGAAACTAAGTGGTTAAGGAGATTCAAGTGGTGGTTAATGATTTGGAAAACCAAACAAGGAGAAGTGTGTGTGAGGAGTAGAAATAAGGTCAACTGAAGTGTTGGAATGGCATTATTTGAATGGTAAAAGAGGGAGCTAAATCTGTTGCAAGAGTGAAGAAGACAAGAGAACTAGTTATGAAAGTGTAAGTGATTTTGAGTAAGAATTTGGGTAAGGGTTTCACCCATGAATTTATGAGTTTTAGAGCATTTTAAGGTGATTAAACATGTAGGAATCTTGTGGAAAGATTAGGGAATGATTAGGGGTGGATCAAGCATTGAATTGGAGTTGAAAAATAATGTATGTTGCAGGTTTAGCAGGGTCCGGGACCTAGTCCATGGACAAGGACCCGGACCACCCCCTGTTTTTATGCCGAGAGCACACCCCCTGCTTTGGTCCGGGACTATACTCCAGGACAAGGTCCCGGACCATGTGTAATTTTCACCCGAGAGTTAAGTTAAGTTGCAATTGGTCCGGGACTTAGGGTAAGGACCAAGTCCCGGACCACCCCCAGAAACCTACAGAGAGTGTTTTAAAGGGTTTAAATGATGGGGGATTGAATGTTAATGATGTTATAAGATGTTAAGGCCTTGTTTGGTGAGATGTAAAGGCCCTAAGAAGTGTTAGAAAGTGTTAGAAGTGCTTGAGAAGTGAGAGCTTAAAGTAACAAAAGTGAAACCGAGATAACGGGATAACGGGGTAACTACGGGAGTAACATTTAATTATGTTCCGTATAAGCTTAGTATTAATAATAATGTTTGAAACATTATCAGAGAGTCGTGCGTGACCCGAGGACGGTGAGATGACACGGTAAAAGTGAAAACCCCGGTGAAAGGTATGATTTTCTCATGCCCCGTATGCTAACCGAGTTACTCTGATTTGTGTGTTTGTGTGCCGGCCTAATCAAGATTAAAGCATGAAAATAATCCCTTGTTTGATTATGTATGCCTTGATGTATGTTGTATGAGCTAACATACTTGTATGCTGGTGTGGTCTAACAGAGTGCCTAGACCGACTCATAGTGAGTATTGATTGACTAAATAACCCGTAGTACGGGTAGTCTCATAAGCAATGGAAATATGCAAACACACATAAACTATCGATTAAAGTATAACGATATCGTAAACATATGAACTCCCTAGAATGTGAGGAGATGTACGGGTCGAGTAAATACCCGATAACGGTTAGAAAACCTTATTGAAACGATCCACGAAATAAATATGAGTGGAGAGATAAATGAACCTCCATCGAGAGGATTGAAGTTAGTCCAATGATGTGAATATATAAGAAAGGTAAAAGAGACCTAAGGGACTATGTGGTTCCCTTGAGACACGGTCGACCTCCTAAATGAGGATTTTACCCGGTATAAGAAAATATCCGAATGTACAAGCATATGATTGTGAGGGTAACCTTAAACCTAAGATTACCCGAATTTAAGTAAAGTTCCCAAAGTCATTAGAAACATCGAGAATGATGCTTCTAGACTAATATACATGATATTGCTATAACTCCGAGAGAGGAGTGTATGGGAACGAGAGTAGTCCGAGAGTAGTCGGACCTAAGTAAAAGAGATAGGAACTAAGAGAGAGTTCCGTGAGCTAGTTGAACCTTCCCACCATGCTAGACCCAGAGTAGGGTCGAAACCGGGGAAGTAAGACTATGCTAGAGAGCCATGAGTTTTGGCTTAAGTACGTAATAAGAGTAACAAGCGTGACGTAGGAGACCTGTAGTGTCTCGAGAATCTACAAGAGCTTGAGTATGAATAACCCAAGAGTGTGGGTGAGATAATGAGTATAGATAACCCGAGAGAAAGGGGTGAGTATATGTATGAGTAACCCGAGAGAATGGGTAAGTATAAGAATGAGTAGCCCAAGAGAATGGGTGTGTATACGAATAAGTAACCCGAGAGAGCGGGTGAGGTATTGAATAAGTAAACAAGGCATAGTGAGGAATAACCCTTAATGCCTAAGAGTAACCACTTACCACTAACAACATTGTTATGTTAGTTAGGAATCGTGTTCCGTGATTGGATGTAGATTCCTTGTGTGATATACATATATATTGTATTGCCATGATGCATGTTGTTTGATTAAAATGAACTCCATGTATATCCGACCCAAAGTAGTCGGCGTACCGCGGTTAGCACGCGGTATATGCGAATTTCATATTCAGCGTAAGCTGACCCCCTAGGGGGAACGTTTTTAGTGTGCAGGTACTTGAAGCTGATCACCGTTCGAGAGAGTAGGACGGGGACTGCTGTGAGCGTGGGTAGTTAGATTGTAATTACTTATGCGTTTGAATGAGGTGTAAGTCCGAGTATGTTATCGGCATCCGTATATTGTAGACTCGGTATAGTAGAGATATGAATTGAGTATTGTATTTGTATGAAGTACTCGGTTGTTCCAGTTCATCAGACCGTTACGGTATGTAAGAAAGGCCTGGTTAGCCACATGGGTGGCTAACGGCGTTGTTTCACCCCTCGTTGTAATTAGAGTTCCGCTGCGTGAGTAGGAGTAATTAGTAACGGTTTAAGAGGTAATGATGAGATTAACGGTTGGGGTGTTACAATTACAATGCCCACCCATGAGATATTAAGAAACTATAGTGCCCACCCATGAGTTTTAGGAAATTACAGTGCCCACCCATGTACTTATCAAAATGAGGTGAAAATCAAAGATCTAAGTAAATTTTACATTGATTAATCAATTCAACTATGTAAAGCAATAAAAAAACCTAATTTACACCGTGCAACGTTGAAGTGATGAAATGAAGAAAAAACGTGTAAAATTACGAGGAATTACATATATGTTCACCTCAATTTATTTGATTTTGTTTCTTTATTTTGTTATTTTTAAGCATGTTTCATTTATTTGACTTCTAAGTGGTCAAATAAGATTAATTTAGGGTTTTTAAATTTTCTTACCATTGTCTAAGTTGTTTCTTAAGGTAATCATTATTTTACATATTCGATTTCACCTCTTTTAGATAAGTACATGGGTGGGCATTACAATTTTCTAAAACTCATAAGTGGGCATTGTAATTTTTTAATATCTCATGGGTGGGCATTGTAATTTTCTAAAGCTCATGGGTGGGCATTGTAATTCCCCAATACCTCATGGGTGGGTAATGTAATTTTCCCAAAAAATTATATACTATATACAAGCTAAATAATATACAAAAAAACAATAGTTAAGAGTATTATAGTCTAATATTTTTTAATAATATCATTTTATATATTTTAAATAAAAAGAATAATAAACATATGTTGAAAAAGTAACTAGTAAAACGTTCTTCATATAAGGGATAAAATTGAAAAAAAAAAAAAAAAAAAACCATATATATAAAAATAAAATGTCTAAAAAATTATAAAAAGTATAATACATTAGAGAAGCCACAATTTTTTTAAAAATAGATAAAAACATTAAATAGAATGATAATTTAATTTTTTATAATTTAATTTATATAAATTTATTTTTTTATAATACTATTTTACATTACTAAAGATACTTTGAGTTAAAATATTATAAAAAACTTTGAATTATCATTATTTTAACAGTTTTTTTATTTTAGATTATGTTTTTAGCTTTGAAATGATACATAGTATTTTTTATATTTTTATTTAATTATATATGTTTTTTTTATAAAATTTTAACCAATAAAATAGTAAACTTAAAATTTTATTTTTTTTACTATTTTTAATATACCTTTTTTTTAAGTTTTGTGGTATTTTATTAATTAATAATATTTATGTGGTGTACCGTGAACTATGTTTATTGACAAATAGGGGTATTTTAGTCTCAAAAAGTTTTGGGTTAATAATTTGTGGTATCTGATGAATTAAAATTATTTTTTGTGGTATTTGAAAAGCTTTTTTTTTAAAAAGGTGGTATTTTGTGAATTAACAAACTTTTTAGTGGTATCTGATGAATTAAAATTATTTCTTATGGCATTTGAAAAACTTTTTCAAAAAAAGTGGTATTTTGTGAATTAACAAACTTTTTAGTGGTATCCCTTGTATTTTCCCTAAAATATATATTAAATGTGGTAAAAAAAATTAAAATTTAAGTTTATGATTTTATTGGTTTAATTTTTTATAAATAAAAAAAACACATATATAATTAAAAATTTCAAAAAATATAGAAAAATATTATAAATAATTTAAAAGCTAACAATTTAATTAAAAAATAGTTAGAGAATGATAATTCAAATTTTTATAATATATTTACTCAAAGTATTTTTTGTCATGTAAAATTATATTATAAAACAAATAAATTTATATAAAGTAAATTATAAAAAATAAATTTTCATTCTCTTCATTGTTTTTGTCTATTTTTAATCAAATTTGTGGTGTCTCTAATATATTATACTTTTTGTAATTCTTTAGAGATTTTGTTATTATGTATATGGTATTTTGTTTTCAATTTTAAACCTTCTATGAAGAACGTTAATTTTACTAGTAAATTTTTCAACCAACATGTCTTGGCTACATCCACATGTAGCCAAAGATAGCTACATTACATGTACATGTAGTAAAAGAAACATGTACATTACACCTCTAAAATATGTACATTAATTATATAATAAATATTGTATAAAAATTATTAATTTTTGTTTTGAATTAAAGTATATAATACTATATTATAAAAAATATTAGACTATAATACTCTTAACTATTGTTTAATTTTTTTGTCAAATTATTTAGCTTGTATATAGTATTAATATCTTTATATATATTTAATTCAAAATACAACAAATTATAAAAGATATTTTTAAAAATAAGTAGCAAAGTTTTTTCTTATATATGGGTTAAAATTGAAAAAATAAAAAATACCATATATATAGTAATAAAATCTCTAAAAATATGAAGAATAATAAAAGGTATAATTATATTAGAGAAGCCACATATTTGATTTTGTAACACCCTTACCATTAATACAATCATTACCGTCCAATCTCCTCGTGCTTCCGAGTCACGCAGCGGATACTTACTTACATACAGTGGGTGATACAATGCCGTTAGTCACCCACGTGACTAACAAGACTACTACTTCTACATACAGCATCAGTCTGATGGACCGGAATATCCGAGTGCTACACAAATACAAGCTTCACTACATTTACCAATTAGGTATTACAACTTTCCATTCAACACAATACTCCATAAGTTCAATACATGTTAATATCATTCACCGAGTTTACTAGGATCCTTAAACAAGAATATACCTCTTCCAAACTCATACATACTCACTAGGAGTCTACCCACTACCCATTCCTCACAACTACTCGCTTCCTGAATAAAAGGGTGTGTCACCGGTCTCTTACCTTGACCAAACCGCTTTGGGTACCTGCACACTAAAAACGTTCCCCCGAGGGGGTCAGCTTTCGCTGCGCATGATAACCGCATACCCCGCGTACTAGTGAGGGTACGCCGACCACTTGGTCGAATACATGCGATTGATTTCATTCAAACATACATGCATACATGCTCTTATACACAATGTTACAATACATTACACAATGAATACATACATACACTTCAATGCATACTCTTCAATACATACATGGTAAATCATACAAGCCATCAGATACATACTTACCTTCCCGAAATCCGCAATACACAATACATATACAGTACATACGCAATACATACACAATCCACCATACTTTTTAGCTCATGTTGGTCCACCCGTGTTAATCGGGTGGAAATTACTCTTTTACTCGTTCCACAGTACTTACGCATACCGTTGGTGGCATTATTCAAGTATCACTATCCCGTAGACTTGTGTCTCGGGTTCCGTTACTGCTCCCTTTTCCATTCCGTTGCACGGTGAGTGCTTCTTTCCTGCTCTTGGTTTACTAGCTAGGTGTCGCGACTGCTAAGCACGTCGCCCCATGCTATTGTAAGTTGTAGCCTCCTCGTGGTTGGAGTGTTCATCCCACCGCTATTACGTGCGGTGTTGTGGTTCAACCGGGATCCATCCCTGGGACTTCCAGTTCTTGGAATCTATCATATGTCGTTTCTTGTTTACCGTGTGATTGCTTCACATCTGCCAGATTGGGTTTTCCCCGAGTATGAGAAGGCTTTTCTTCTCTCTGGCGTCCTTTCCCAAGTTATACAGTGGGGTTTGCGGCGGGCGGGACTGGTATTGTAGGTATCCGGTACTCACCGGTAGTTCCTAACTAGCATATCCCTAATGCTATCACTCAGCCCTTAGCCCTAAGCTTCTAATTCCTAGCTCGGTATTCCTAACTCGGTATTTCCAGTCATCAGAGCGTACTTCGCTCTGATACCACTTTTTGTAACACCCCTACCATTAGTACAGTGCTTACCGTCCAATCTCCATACATATCAGATACACGCAGCGGAAATATACTTACATACAATGGGTGATACAATGCCGTTAGTCACCCACGTGACTAACAAGGCTACTACCTCTACATACAGCATCGGTCTGATGGACCGGAATCCTGAGTACTACGCATCTAGAATACATACTCCATTCATCAATCAATTACAACATACTCCATTCAGTACTTACTCCTCTTCATCAATCCATCACAATACTAACTTAACCGGGTCTACTAGGATTCTTATACAATTATCATATCCCTTCCAAGTTCATACATACACCCTAAGAGACTACTTACTACCCATTCCTCACTACCACATTACTTTCTAAATACAAGGGGTGTGCTAGTTGATACACCTCTACATTCTACACTATCCAATGTAGTCGCCGGTCTCGTGCCTTGACCACATTCGCTTCGGGTACCTGCACACTAAAAAATGTCCCCCGAAGGGTCAGCTTTCGCCGAGCATGATAACCGCATACCCCGCGTACTAGTGAGGGTACGCCGACCACTTGGTCGAATACATGCGGTTCGTTTTCATACAAACATACATGCATACATGCTCTCATACCGATACAATAATCTCACACACGTACATACATACAATTCATTTCATACAAGGAATACAATAACCATCCAATACATACTTACCTTCCTCCGAATACCCATACTCAGTACATACACAAGTACAGTTCTTGTTAGCTTCGTTGGTCCACCCGGGTTAATCGGGTGGAGATTACTCTTTTACTCATTATTCCATACATACGCATACATACTCATACTCATACTCATACTCATACTCATACTCATACTCATACACACTTACTTCTTACTCTTACTCATGTTAAGCCGGTATGGCCTCTGGGCAGGGACTACACAGTCCCACCACCAGACTTTACTTGGTTCACTAATCCAGGATGCTACCCACTTAAGGGATTTGGGCCGTGGACCAGCTTACGAACCAGGAATCGGATCCAACCTCTTGTGTCTCCTCATCCTCACCGTGGCCGAAACTATATCGGACTTCTACTCATTCCAATTTACTCACTTAAGTTAGGAGTTAGGTAGTTAGGAATTAGTAGAAGTCAACATCCAAGCCACAATAATACAATACACATATACACATACATACGCGGTACAATACATTACACAAGTACAATACGAGGTTCGAATACCATTCATCATCATTCATATTTCATGAATATACAAACTAGTGCTCAAGACAATAAATATGAGCACAACATAAGTCAAGCACAGTAAGTGCAACATAGTCCGATTCTGCATTTATCTTATTTAGGTGGTCAAATAAGCACACAAATCGGGGTAACCAGATTAGGATACAGGCATGAAGAAATCATACCTTTCACCGCTGTACTTGTATCCCACGTTCCTCCGGTTCACAATTCAATCCTATGATATACATACAACCGAATAATTAATCTAACTATCATTAACTTAATTCGGTTACCCTTACGCTTCCTAACTCATACTTACTAGGTCTTCACATTTATACTTACATTTTATTTACTTACTTTTAATTACTTAACAATGGTTTACTTACACATATATGCACGTATGTATAGGTGGGTATACATACATACATACATATACTAACCATAGTCTTATAGTTTTTTTTTTGTAAGTTTTGACCCGACCGAACTTGCGACCGACCTTGCAAGTTTGGTCCGAGTCAGTAGGTTACATCGGGTGAAAAATTCCAGGGCCGACCGACCTTGCAAGTCCGGTCCCAAGGTCGGTCCATTCCAGTAAGTTACTTAACGGAAAAATTTTAGCCCGACCGACCTTGCAAGTCCGGTCGCAAGGTCGGTCCATTCCAGTAGCTTACTCGACGGAAATTTTTCTGGCCGACCGAACTTGCATGTCCGGTCGCAAGTCCGGTCGATTCCAGTAGGTTGCAGACGGAAATTTTTCTGGCCGACCGAACTTGCATGTCCGGTCGCAAGTCCGGTCGATTCCAGTAGGTTACAGACGGGAGAATTTTTCTGGTCCGACCGAACTTGCAAGTCCGGTCGCAAGTCCGGTCGATTCCAGAAGCTTTCCCGTCTTTGTAAATCTGGGCTCGACCGAACTTGCAAGTCCGGTCGCAAGTCCGGTCGGGCCCAGTATTTGCATTTTTACTTCTGTTTTCAGTCCCATACTTTACCCATTGTTTCTCCAATCTTCTCACATGTAATCTCACATGTTTAAACACTACCTAGGCCCTTCAAATTGCCTTAGTTCACCCACCAAATGCTTTGCTAAATCCATCAATCCACTTACACAATTTTTCCTCACTTCATTTCAACACTTACAATAGTTTCTCCAAGTGGTTGTTGCTACAGATTTTGGGTTCTTATTTCCTCCATGCCTAGTTCCCTCTCCTGATGCCATCTTACCATTCCAATTCATTTCCAAGCAACTATAATATCTATACCCAAGTCCAACACTCTTTTTACCAATTCTTACACACTAATTTTTCCTAACCTCTCCAATGCATTTTTATGCATCTTGCTACAGATTTTGTACTCAACTTCTAACCTCCATCACTTCCTCAACCAATGCTACTCCTAGTATCCAAAATACATCCATTCACTTCCTAATTACATCCCATTAACAAATCATACCCAAATCTGTTACAAGCTACTAAACACTCCCATTATACTCTCCAAATACTTCCTCTTCTTAAACAACCTAAGTCCTCTCAATTCCTACCCAAAATTTGACATGGTTTCCCCTATATTTCTAACATTCTCCACACACTATCTCAGCTCACAAGTTCACATTCTCACAACCTGTTTACACAATACATTATTCTCACAATACAACACTACTACAACAACAATAAAATCCTGCACACATACACATACTACCCATGGTTTTCCCAAGCTTTTAAACTTCATTTAAAATACTTCAAAACTGTTACATTATCAATTCTCAATACACTACCACATTGCTACTACTTATTACTCAATTCCATTACTCATTTCACTACTAAAACTGTTACAATACAATACACAAACTAACACAAGGTAAGAGCATTTACCTTGTCTTGCTAGTTTTTCTTTCCTTTCCTCTTCTTCTTTTCTTCTCCTTTGTTCTCGGTTCCAATGGGTTCACACACACAAAATGCTACAGCCCATAACACATACACGATACCATTTAGCATTCATTTTACTCTAACCCTAGAATTTAATGTTTTAGGGTTTAGACAAGGGTATTACCTTTCAATGGATGAATGGAGTTCTTGACTAGCAAGAGAACAATATTCCTAGCCCAAGGAAGAGCCAAAATCGGCTGAAGCAACAAGGGAGAAAGCATTCAAAAACCGAAAATTCTTAAAATGCTAATGAGGGCTAGAAACGATGGATTTTCGAATTTCTTTTTACCTCAAGATGATAAGGAGGTGAAGGTGCTTCTAATGGTGGACTTGAATCTTCAAATGGTGAACACCCATAAAATCGAAAATGGAGCTTTTGGATTTTTGAAAGGATGAAAATGTTCTCCTTTGCAAGGGGGTTGCAATGGTGTAATTTTTATTGGGTTTGGAGAAGATTTGAATGCTCAAAGAGAGGAGAGAAGTGAAGAGTTTTGGGGCTTCTCCTTTCTCCATGGCTGTCGCAGTGCAAGAGAAGAAGAGAGAATAGAGGGGGAAGAAAAAACGTGAGGGAAGAGGGGAGTGAGGAGAGAGAGTCTAATTTTTTTTTGTTTTTACTTATTAGTCTTGTCCTTTAGCAAATAAGAGACAATTAAAGAGAGGGGGAGGCTCATAAAATCGGCCCACACCCACACACACACACAGTTTTTAACTTTTTATTTGTAAAGTGGACACACCAACTTTGTTTATTTGCGTTCTCGCCCCACAACTTACCGGTTGTTACAGTTTTTACTAACCGGTACCCGTTTTCCGGAATTTTCTCGTTTAATTAATTTTCTTGGTTCTAAAGCCCCACTAATATTTATTAGTGACTATTTAGTTGACCAAAATTGTTACGAGTCTATTTGACCCGCTTAAAGACACGTTTTCCCGGTTACCTCGAAAAACGTGCTTTAAGGTTCGTTAGTGATTTTAATCCGTTTTAAGGATCCGTTTTCTTCGGGATTTGTTCCCATATATTATTTAGGTCTTATTAAACCTTTAGAATCCCTATAATACTCTAACCGAGGTCTCATACCTCCTATGGTTATTTAACGCTTATTTAGCGTTTTCCGCTTTTAAAGCATTTCTTCATTTCTTTTGGATTTATTTTTCCTTACAAATATTACGTAAGCATTATTAGGCTCTTAAATACGGATTAGAATAATCTTAATCACTATATTTAAGTTCGGGGTATTTCAATCTACCCCCCTTAAGAAACTTTGTCCTCAAAGTTGTTCAAGGTTATGGGGTTACTATACTTGCTCATTCATACCAGTCTATGCCAAAGGTTATACACTCCTCCTCCTTACAATTCCCAAATCCATCCCTCAAGGTTCCTACATACCATACCATACCAATATACCATAGTTACTCCAATCCGCGCTACTACTAACTATCCGGTTCCTCATTACCAAATTTATACATACATACAGTGCAAAGCTATCCCAAAGCAATGCAATACACATTACAATCCCGCAGGCACTCAGGTCATCTCGACACGGACTCCTCTATGTCCTGCTGCCCTTGGAATAATACATACTACCTACTATCTTCTCGGTATAAGCTTCTAGATCCTATTCTCAGTCTAAGGAAATCTTCCCACACCAATTAAAATCTTTCTAAACATCCAACTCCAAGTTCCAATTTATTTCATTACTTCTATCCTATGTGTGATTCTTGTGACCACTTGAGGGGAGCTTCGAATCATTCGACCCTGATGTGATCAGCATCAGTGTTGAACTATCTTTCCACCCCAATTTGTGTTCGGTTCCCTTGATCTGATCAGGATCAAGTTCGACTTCCCACATCAGTTTCAAACAAGCAATAATTCAATTTTTCATTTTCTATTTTTACTTTCTAGTCGTCATTCATACATCTCCAAAGGATGGATCAATCCATCAATCATCCTCACTCTACTTCCCAAATGCTTTACTCCGGTTAATCCTAATGCTCTTCATCAACCTTCACTACTTCCATCCATCACTCTCCTATATTCTAACTAGGATACATACTAAATTTTTTTAGTTGTCTTCAATGTTTCAAATATTTTACTTACGATTCCACTACTCATAAACTTCATTCATCTACTATCCTCATTCATTTCGTACTACTTCTTCAAAGGTTACAATACTTGTGGAGCTCCGTCCACTACTCATTACCTTTCTTTTACTAATACTCTTACATTGGTGTTACAAGATGGGTATACTCCTATGGTATTTGCATGTCTGATGCCTATTACCATAATTACAGTGTGAATGAGTACTTATTTTTAACATAGTATCAATCATCAATTTGGTTCTCATTTGTGCTATGCACATTATGGTTTATGTGTTTTATTCACAAAACTTACATTAAGCGTTTTTCGCTCTACCCCCCTTAAAAGGGATTACGCCCACGTAATCACCATATGTTAATATTAAACATTGGTTATTTAATTCGGGCAATCCGAAGCGTTTAGCTTCACTACAGTACTATGTACTATGCTCTGGTCAAAGGGTCTTAACCATACCAATGGTTTAGTCTTTGCACCAAGAGTTCCTATATGAGTTTATTTAACTCATATTAATTCGTTCTAGCCTAATCGGCTTCAAGACATTAATAGCCATTGTATTATGCTCACTAGGTATATTGTCTCCTAGCTAGGGCCCACTAGCTTCTGCGCGACCCTGATAACTTGGGTTATTCACCCTTCTTGTTATCCTTAATGTGCTATACATTACCTTCTCATCCGTCTATTATGGGAATAAGGTTTACTAAACAACTGCGGTATTCTTTTACCGTGTTTGAACTCAACGAGTTTAGGATTTATAACCAGCTCTCTGGTAATCTGCTGTACATGCTATTCGTGCTTCTACGATTATTCGTTAGGTTCCTCCGACTTATTGTCGGGCGAGGTTAAGTCACTACTTGGTTGTAGTGCTTCCTCTGGTGTCCATAGTTTCTAAATTATACCAGTTCTTCTGGTTCAGTACAAGTGTCCTTTACTTGTATGACCTTGCATTGATATGCGTCGGTTCTAGTGACTTTCTTAAGTCTCCCTTCACCTTTTATTCCATTGGAATTCACATCTGTGATTGTTAGTGTGTTTCACACTCTTCGTGCTTCTTTGGCCTTAGGCCGCACGGTTGTTGCTAAGCTTGCTTAATTGGCTTGCCATGTCTGTTGGTGAAAAGAAGGATCTACTACGGTTTACATTCTCCATATCCCTAGCCATCCCATTAGATCATTAGCTGCACAAGTGCAATACCAAAACACTCAGTCATACAGAGTGCAGAGGCGTAAACGCTTGACAGTAAGTCACTTATGTGATAGGAACGAATATTTCTGTGTGTCATCTCATACTTATACTCCATGTTATTGCTTAACTATTCCCTCATAGCGGTCGCCTGTTGCGCACCGTATTCTTACTCATTGTACAACATTGCTTTTACTGTTTCTGTTACTGTGGTAGTTCCTTTTTACTTAGTGACATTGTCCTTGGCACCATTTCCTTATGGTGTAAATATACTAGGAGTTCCCTGTGTTTGTGTGTATGACGGTTGTCGTAGCATACGGCAATCTTATTATCTTCCCAATGTGGAGATGTCTTATTCCACTTAGGTTTTATGTGTAGGTTAACTTACCTCACATTCTATCATCATTTGTGATACAATTTACCAAGTATCTTGGTTGATCAAGGATGAGATAACTCATCGGGTCGTAAGCTCTCTTGAGCGTTAGTCATTCATGGTGTTCAATGTGTGTTCACATTAATTGCTTTGATAATTATTGCCTTTCAGTGCTGAGCATTGGTTTAGGCTCTGGCTGTGTAGTTTTGCTTGTATGTATATTACCAGGACATCCCATGAAACTTCAAGGGTTTTCTGGTCCCGTTCTCCAATTGGAGGGTATTCTATCACTGACAAGTGAAGGTTCTTGTTGAGGGTTTGTCTCCACTCATAGGTCTAATGACAAGGTTTGCTATGTTGGTGTTTACATAATGGTTCACCACATGCTTGAGTACATATGGAGTATGCTTACTCCTTTAAGTCGTAATGGTTCGGAAATCTGATTTCCTTATTCCATCACCCCTTGGCAACATCTATTGCGTGGTTTATTGTTATAGTAAGTGGAAGCCTTTTCTAAGGGTTCACATCATCACCGCATTTGTGATCTTCGGTTGACGAGGGGTACCTTCCCTTGGGTTTCTCGTAGTGTCCAAGTGTGGACTAGGCCAATGTTGGCATTATCATGATTCTCATGCCTCTGTGCTACCATTGCTACAGAAGGCATGGCGGTAATTAAGAACTCCGTCAACTGTATACTAGGCTGATGCTCTAGTGACAGTGACATCGGGTTGGCCATTACTCCAAGCCACTCAGAATGTTGGGTTTGAATTTATGGTCCAGTTGTTGATTTCTTGTCGTATGAGGCAATATTTCTTGCAAGTCTTGTTAGTGATGGTGCGGGTTTTGCAACCGTTTAAGGTTACACCACGCATCAGGTTTATGGCCTTAGAGCCATATTGCTGCCAGCTATGCTTTTGCAAGCTGCTTATGCATGTTTCCACTCCATGTATACTGTCGTGGGTTGGAGGTATTATTGGGCTCCATGGTAAGTCGTGGCATCACGCTTCCGTCTATAGGAGACCTTCTTAGGCAAATGGTGTTAATAAGTGTCTCTCAGTATCTTAGGGCATTTCCTGTTAAGTGAAATCCCTTCGGGTCCTAACCGAGTGTTCGTTCTAACTTTCGTGCTTTTATCATGTCGCTGTTGTTCGACTGTTGCAATGCAGACACCCTTCAAGGATTGCTCCTGAGTGCTGTTGAAGCATGCCGTTACATCCGGCTAATGTTGATGACATGTTGTCCACTGTACCTTCTTGTGGTGTTGTACTTGAGTTTTCCCCTTTTGGGTCATGACGTCTCCCGTCCTTGGGTAGACTGTTTATGCTTGTTCCTGGTGTTTAAGACTAGGTTTGGTATTCCCTTCAATGATGGAGTATACCTGTGGTAACCTTGGGGTTGCTCTTGGGAATTCTGTCCCGTTTGTTGAGCATCGCGGTGTTCACGTTAGGCGATTGCCTTACTGTGTTTAGGCTGGGTATACCTTCCAGCTGTCATGTATTGTTTGGATTATTTGAGACATATCCAATGTCTATACTTACTAGTATGTGCTCTTGCACTTCCTAGTTCTTATTCCTCATCTTCAGATGGGTTCTCTGAGTTCCTTGATACTTGCTCGTCTGAGGTGTCCAGCTGTTCTGTTGAACTCACTCATGGTCCGTAGAACGGAGTTGACTACTTCCCGTGTGTCGCACACTACATGTATACATACGTGGGGTACCATATTGATACGTTACCACTTACCCAACTATATGTCGGGCCCGCAAGCTCCTTCGGAGTGCGGTTGTCCCACATCCCGTAACGGGTACACTCGTAGTGTTCGCCACACGCCTAGGTGAAGTATTCTATTGTCAACTCCTCTTGTATCATTTTTGATACTCACCGTAATGCTGTTGGTCTGGTTTTAAAATCCAAGGTTTTAAAAGAAGGTTTATGGTTTTGAAGAAAATTTTGGGTTTTAAAATATGGTTCGGTGTTAAAAGAAGTCTCTCATGGCATAGCCATGCTTGAGGTCTTGACCAAGTCTAGCTTCTCGCTGACTGGTATGTACAGTAGTCGGCCGTTAAGCCTTCCCAAGGTTTTCATACGCCTGGTTGTTAGGATGTGTGATCCTGTGGTTGTTTCGTTACAGTCACCGTACATTACTATGTACTTGTGACGTGTTAGTGTTCCTTTACATATCTCTGTCTTTACTGCACTTGCCTTGGCAAGTGCGTGGTATCGGTGGTTTTTGGATAATCCTATGCCAATCTCGGTATGGTTTCCATTTATGTTTGTTAGTCTCGTTGACGCTTCCCTCGATCTTATTGATCTATAATTGGTATACTCGCTCCTTTAGGTAGCTTCTTGGTGGTCTAGACATGGCTGTCGTAGATCTGGGTACTCCTCCACTCCTTGGAGGTTCCCGTTCTATTTGGTTTAGTGTCGCTCCTTGTGGCTCGTTCCCACACATTTGTGGTGGTTACTGAGCCTTCCTCGTTTAGGCACTACTCTTGTAGTCCTATTGGATTATGCCAGGTACTGCAACCTTAATGGTATTATAGTTTTGCAGTTAACCGCTTCCGACTATGTCCTTAGTCGGCTAGCATACCGTTGGTGGCATTATTCAAGTATCACTATCCCGTAGACTTGTGTCTCGGGTTCCGTTACTGCTCCCTTTTCCATTCCGTTGCACGGTGAGTGCTTCTTTCCTGCTCTTGGTTTACTAGCTAGGTGTCGCGACTGCTAAGCACGTCGCCCCATGCTATTGTAAGTTGTAGCCTCCTCGTGGTTGGAGTGTTCATCCACCGCTATTACGTGCGGTGTTGTGGTTCAACCGGGATCCATCCTGGGATTCCAGTTCTTGGAATCTATCATATGTCGTTCTTGTTTACCGTGTGATTGCTTCACATCTGCCAGATTGGGTTTCCCCGAGTATGAGAAGGCTTTTCTTCTCTCTGGCGTCCTTTCCCAAGTTATACAGTGGGGTTTGCGGTGGGCGGGACTGGTATTGTAGGTATCCGGTACTCACCGGTAGTTCCTAACTAGCATATCTCTAATGCTATCACTCAGCCCTTAGTCCTAAGCTTCTAATTCCTAGCTCGGTATTCCTAACTCGGTATTTTCCAGTCATCAGAGCGATACTTCGCTCTGATACCACTTTTTGTAACACCCCTACCATTAGTACAGTGCTTACCGTCCAATCTCCATACATATCAGATACACGCAGCGGAAATATACTTACATACAATGGGTGATACAATGCCGTTAGTCACCCACGTGACTAACAAGGCTACTACCTCTACATACAGCATTGGTCTGATGGACCGGAATCCCGAGTACTACGCATCTAGAATACATACTCCATTCATCATCAATTACAACAATACTCCATTCAGTACTTACTCCTCTTCAATCCATACAATACATATACTTAACCGGGTCTACTAGGATTCTTATACAATTATCATATCCCTCCAAGTTCATACATACAACCCTAAGAGACTACTTACTACCCATTCCTCACTACCACATTACTTTCTAAATACAAGGGGTGTGCTAGTTTGATACACCTCTACATTCTACTACTACTATCCAATGTAGTCGCCGGTCTCGTGCCTGACCACATTCGCTTCGGGTACCTGCGCACTAAAAAATGTCCCCGAAGGGGTCAGCTTTCGCCGAGCATGATAACCGCATACCCGCGTATAGTGAGGTACGCCGACCACTTGGTCGAATACATGCGGTTCGTTTTCATACAAACATACATGCATACATGCTCTCATACACGATACAATAATACTCACACAGCGTACATACATACAATTCATTTCATACAAGGAATACAATAAACCATCCAATACATACTTACCTTCCTCCGAATACCCATACTCAGTACATACACAAGTACAGTTCTTGTTAGCTTCGTTGGTCCACCCGGGTTAATCGGGTGGAGATTACTCTTTTACTCATTATTCCATACATACGCATACTCTAATCATACTCATACTCATACTCATACTCATACACACTTACTTCTTACTCTTACTCATGTTAAGCCGGTATGGCCTCTGGGCAGGGACTACACCGTCCCACCACCAGGCTTTACTTGGTTCACTAATCCAGGATGCTACCCACTTAAGGGATTTGGGCCGTGGACCAGCTTACGAACCAGGAATCGGATCCAACCTCTTGTGTCTCCTCATCCTCACGCGTGGCCGAAACTATATCGGACTTCTACTCATTCCAATTTACTCACTTAAGTTAGGAGTTAGGTAGTTAGGAATTAGTAGAAGTCAACATCCAAGCCACAATAATACAATACACATATACACATACATACGAGGTGCAATACATTACACAAGTACAATACGAGGTTCGAATACCATTCATCATCATTCATATATTTCATGAATTATACAAACTAGTGCTCAAGACAATAAATATCAAGCACAACATAAGTCAAGCACAGGTAAGTGCAACATAGTCCGATTCATGCATTTATCTTATTTAGGTGGTCAAATAAGCACACAAATCGGGGTAACCAGATTAGGATACAGGGCATGAAGAAATCATACCTTTCACCGCTGTACTTGTATCCCAACGTTCCTCCGGTATTCACAATTCAAATCCTATGATATACATACAACCGAATAATTAATCTAACTATCATTAACTTAATTCGGTTACCCTTACGCTTCCTAACTCATACTTACTAGGTCTTCACATTCTTATACTTATATTTTATTTACTTACTTTTAATTACTTAACAATGGTTTACTTACACATATATGCACGTATGTATAGGTGGGTATACATATACATACATACATATATACTAACCATAGTCTTATAGTTTTTTTTTTGTAAGTTTTGACCCGACCGAACTTGCGACCGACCTTGCAAGTTCGGTCCGAGTCAGTAGGTTACATCGGGTGAAAATTCCAGGGCCGACCGACCTTGCAAGTCCGGTCCCAAGGTCGGTCCATTCCAGTAAGTTACTTAACGGAAAAATTTTAGCCCGACCGACCTTGCAAGTCCGGTCGCAAGGTCGGTCCATTCCAGTAGCTTACTCGACGGAAATTTTTCTGGCCGACCGAACTTGCATGTCCGGTCGCAAGTCCGGTCGATTCCAGTAGGTTGCAGACAGAAATTTTTCTGGCCGACCGAACTTGCATGTCCGGTCGCAAGTCCGGTCGATTCCAGTAGGTTACAGACGGGAGAATTTTTCTGGTCCGACCGAACTTGCAAGTCCGGTCGCAAGTCCGGTCGATTCCAGAAGCTTTCCCGTCTTTGTAAATCTGGGCTCGACCGAACTTGCAAGTCCGGTCGCAAGTCCGGTCGGGCCCAGTATTTGCATTTTTACATCTGTTTTCAGTCCCATACTTTACCCATTGTTTCTCCAATCTTCTCACATGTAATCTCACATGTTTAAACACTACCTAGGCCCTTCAAATTGCCTTAGTTCACCCACCAAGTGCTTTGCTAAATCCATCAATCCACTTACACAATTTTTCCTCACTTCATTTCAACACTTACAATAGTTTCTCCAAGTGGTTGTTGCTACAGATTTTGGGTTCTTATTTCCTCCATGCCTAGTTCCCTCTCCTGATGCCATCTTACCATTCCAATTCATTTCCAAGCAACTATAATATCTATACCTAAGTCCAACACTCTTTTTACCAATTCTTACACACTAATTTTTCCTAACCTCTCCAATGCATTTTTATGCATCTTGCTACAGATTTTGTACTCAACTTCTAACCTCCATCACTTCCTCAACCAATGCTACTCCTAGTATCCAAAATACATCCATTCACTTCCTAATTACATCCCATTAACAAATCATACCCAAATCTGTTACAAGCTACTAAACACTCCCATTATACTCTCCAAATACTTCCTCTTCTTAACAACCTAAGTCCTCTCGATTCCTACCCAAAATTTGACATGGTTTCCCCTATATTTCTAACATTCTCCACACACTATCTCAGCTCACAAGTTCACATTCTCACAACCTGTTTACACAATCCATTATTCTCACAATACAACACTACTACAACAACAATAAAATCCTGCACACATACACATACTACCCATGGTTTTCCCAAGCTTTTAAACTTCATTTAAAATACTTCAAAACTGTTACATTATCAATTCTCAATACACTACCACATTGCTACTACTTATTACTCAATTCCATTACTCATTTCACTACTAAAACTGTTACAATACAATACACAAACTAACACAAGGTAAGAGCATTTACCTTGTCTTGCTAGTTTTTCTTTCCTTTCCTTTCCTTTCCTCTTCTTCTTTTCTTCTCCTTTGTTCTCGGTTCCAATGGGTTCACACACACAAAATGCTACAGCCCATAACACATACACGATACCATTTAGCATTCATTTTACTCTAACCCTAGAATTTAATGTTTTAGGGTTTAGACAAGGGTATTACCTTTCAATGGATGAATGGTGTTCTTGACTAGCAAGAGAACAATATTCCTAGCCCAAGGAAGAGCCAAAATCGGCTGAAGCAACAAGGGAGAAAGCATTCAAAAACCGAAAATTCTTAAAATGCTAATGAGGGCTAGAAACGATGGATTTTCGAATTTCTTTTTACCTCAAGATGATAAGGAGGTGAAGGTGCTTCTAATGGTGGACTTGAATCTTCAAATGGTGAACACCCATAAAATCGAAAATGGAGCTTTTGGATTTTTGAAAGGATGAAAATGTTCTCCTTTGCAAGGGGGTTGCAATGGTGTAATTTTTATTGGGTTTGGAGAAGATTTGAATGCTCAAAGAGAGGAGAGAAGTGAAGAGTTTTGGGGCTTCTCCTTTCTCCATGGCTGTCGCAGTGCAAGAGGAAGAAGAGAGAATAGAGGGGGAAGAAAAAACGTGAGGGAAGAGGGGAGTGAGGAGAGAGAGTCTAATTTTTTTTTGTTTTTTACTTATTAGTCTTGTCCTTTAGCAAATAAGAGACAATTAAAGAGAGGGGGAGGCTCATAAAATCGGCCCACACCCACACACACACAGTTTTTAACTTTTTTTTTAAAGTGGACACACCAACTTTGTTTATTTGCGTTCTCGCCCCACAACTTACCGGTTGTTACAGTTTTTACTAACCGGTACCCGTTTTCCGGAATTTTCTCGTTTAATCAATTTTCTTGGTTCTAAAGCCCCACTAATATTTATTAGTGACTATTTAGTTGACCAAAATTGTTACGAGTCTATTTGACCCGCTTAAAGACACGTTTTCCCGGTTACCTCGAAAAACGTGCTTTAAGGTTCGTTAGTGATTTTAATCCGTTTTAAGGATCCGTTTTCTTCGGGATTTGTTCTCATATATTATTTAGGTCTTATTAAACCTTTAGAATCCCTATAATACTCTAACCGAGGTCTCATACCTCCTATGGTTATTTAACGCTTATTTAGCGTTTTCCGCTTTTACAGCATTTCTTCATTTCTTTTGGATTTATTTTTCCTTACAAATATTACGTAAGCATTATTAGGCTCTTAAATACGGATTAGAATAATCTTAATCACTATATTTAAGTTTGGGGTATTTCATTTTCGGTCGAGATTTGAGTTACAATGTGGTCCGGGACTTAACTCCAGCATCTAGTCCCGGACCATGCTTGCATTTAGTACGTGAGTTGTTGTCTTTGACTCAAATCATGTTTCTGATTTTCCATGTGTTCCAACAATGATACGAACATGTTTCTTTTGAGATCAAATACCTGAAAAAGCACACAAAAACCGTAAAAGAAGACAATTGTAAACAAGAAACATAAAAGTGCTCATAAGACAGGAATTTAGCAGTCAATGGTAACAGATTAGGCATCAAAAGACCCTTTAGAAATAGGTAAATTCCTGACTTATCAACATCCCCACACTTAACCTTTGCTTGTCCTCAAGCAATTACTGCAATCAAAAAGTACCAGAATTTCCAAAAGCGGGGATTTATCAGGTCAGGAAAATGTTCAAGGAAATCTAATGCTGAAAAACAGTCATAAGAGACAGCGATTAGTACTGCAAGTTTTCTTAAACAGTGAAGCTAGAGTGTTTGACAAATGCATGAGACTATCATCATACTATTTAATCCAAACTTTACTCAGGGCTCTACTTTCCATTTGCTTTCCACAATTCATTGGACGACAAGGGGCAAGAAGTAATGTCATATTCCACATTACCTTTCAGTGCCACATACTCATAATCAAGGAAGAATTTGCAATAAACTGTTTAGCATGAAAGAACTTTCCTTCCAATTTTTCTGAGTAAGCATTATTCATTTCATCCCCTCAGACTTTTTCTCCCCATCCCTGTAGCGGTGTTGGGCCTTCTATCCCAGATCAGATGATCTTAGGTAGATGAGTGATGAGGCACTCCAAGGGCTTAATTACCGAATGGGAGAGGCCTGTTCCGGTTCAGAGTAGATTAGAGGAGTACCTTGCCTTTGTCCTTTCCTTCCATTCATTCCAAAACTTTTCCAAAAGCCCCAAGTTAGTTCAAACAAAATAGTCACAAAATGGTCTCACCTTTTATTGAAGGAAATAGATGCAAGTTTTAACCAAAACTGACAATCCAAGCAGTATAACCAAAGTTCTTATGACCGAAATTTCAGATTAAATCTAAAAAATGTTCGCTACTTGTATGTTATTCCCGACTGATGCATCTTACCACAGCTGAAAACCAAGTATGTCGAATTAAAAATTTTTGTGGAGGGTCATCAAAGGTTAGTGAAGGGAGAATAAGTATTGTCAGGAGCCACAGAAAACAAACAAATAGACTTGCAACCCCCTTACTACCTCCCCACACTTAGAAAATTGCAATGTCCTCATTGCTAATAGAACGAGATTATAGTGCAAAAGAAAGAATAGGACTCCCCTGAATAATCGGTGAAGATGATGTCCCCACACTTATGAAAAGGAACGGGAGACTTAAGGAAGGTTGTGGAAATTTCGGCAGAGTCTCCTTTGTTTTCTTTCGATATCGCACACAAGAATGGCAGTCCTGTTGGAATATCACAAAGCAGCAGACAGCGTGTTGCAACAAAAGAGAGTACGCATAACCAAATATTCGGGAATAACCAAAGTATCCCATCAAAAACAATCCAAATATAAAAAGAAAGGTACTAGAAGTAGCAACCTACAAATCTAAAAGACATCAAAATGTCGCAAATGTCAAAGTCAGATGAAAATCCAAAAGTGCAATAAAAGATAGATGGGCTGATGTAGGAGGGAGTATAAACCAACCCATGGGCTACCGCCGGGGCATGCGCCAGGACTCCAACTGTGTAAATCGCTCATCATACTCACGGAATCGGGCCTTCTGACGAGCCTCATACTCAGCCTGACGGGTCTCCTGACGAGCCACGTACTCAGCAAACTGAGCATCCCGTCTGGCCTCATAGTCAGTCTGACGGGTCTCTAAAGCTGATAGTCTCTGACCATACCCATCTAGACGACTCGTAAAACCGTCGAAGTAAGCTGTAGCAGTCCCCCTCCAGGCTCTAAACTCATGGAGCAACGCATCATAGCCCGGGGCCGGACCATCAGGCATCGGGAAGTCCGGGAGCTCACCACCAGCAACAGCATCAGCAGCGGCCTCAGCCTCATCAGCAACAGCCTCATCAGCAACCTCAGCAACTCTGGGTGCGCGTGCAGCGCGTCGGCGCTTTACCCACTGCCCGTCGATCTTCTCCCACTGGAAGAATCTCATCATGGTCATGTCGAGAGTAGATCGAGGATACTGCGGTTCCTCGTCAGATACATCCACCCTCTTGGCAGCCAGTAACGAGGATATGAGGTGTGGAAATGGAAGAGAGGCGGAGTGATCGGTCTGAACCACTCGGCGCAGAGAAGTAAAGATGATGCGATGCAGACCAGGAGGAACCCCTGCAGCGGCATAGGCGTCGTCCAGGATGTAACGCATAAGCCAGCAGTCATACTCATTCAAATCGGCGCACTCCCGGGGGCGAACATTAGACATCAGTACCCCTAAAATCAGACGCTCTCGAGGGGTTGGTAGCTTATCCCCTGTGACAACCTGCTTGTCCCGGTTATTCCTACGCTTCCGATTTTGAACTTCGGGATCATGGACAATCAAGTTAATATAGTGCTCCTTAGCTTGTCTAGACAATAGTGGCATATTTGCCCTGTTCTCCGCAGTCGGCATCCGAACAGCTATGGGCAAGTTCATACAACGCCTAATGCTAAGAGCGTCCACAGAGATATTCACGCCTTTGACCACAGAATTAATCGTATCCCCATTATCACTCACCGTCGCATTAGCATAGAACAACTTTACCAGTCTCGGATAGAATCTTCCACCTCTATTCAAAAGACAGGACCATCTACGTGCACTAAAAATGGAATCTAGACCAAACTCTGCTATTAGAGTTGGGCAGACAGACCTTTCGGCTAATATTTTCCTTTCCCGAGCATGGTACCAGTTTTTAGCAGCTTCGTTGATGAAGTCGAAGTCAACTGTCTCCCGAACCCGAAGTGGAGCCGCATCGGGTGACGGTGGTGCAGCGGTGGATGAAGATGCGCCAGCGGTGTTGCGTCTAGCTCGTTTGGGTGCCATGTGAATCTAGGATTAGGGACTGGGGGAGGGTGTGTTCGGGCTGGGCTACTAAATGAACAGGGGCGAGTGTATGGTGGTTGGATTTTTGGAGCGAGGGTAATTGAGTGGGTTGGTGCGCGAGGGGAAATTCTACAGAGGGGGTGGTGGTGTTGTCGGGTGTGGAGCAGGCTAGTGGTGGTGAGATGGTTTGGAGCAGGCGAAGTCGAAGGATGGACAGAGGGAGGTGGATGTGGTTTGGTGTGGTGGGCGGGGAGTAGGTGAGATTGGGAGTGAAGTCGGAGGTGAGAGCGGCGGTGGGTGGGTGGCGGTGGCGATGACGGGAGTAGCGATGGTGTGTGGTGGTCGGGAGCAGGCGAAACAGGGTGGAGAGGTTGGGGCGAAGTCGCGGCGAATTCGAGACTGGGCGAGAGAGGGCGAGGGCGAGACTGGGCGAGAGAGAGCGAGAGAGGGAGTGTGGTAGTTGGGTGGCGGTGTGATTCCAGGCGGCGATGTCGAGAGAGAGAGCAGGTGAGGTTCGAAGTTAGGGATTTCAGTGAGGACGGGATTGAAGAAGATGAAGTGGAACTCGACTGTGTTGTTTTATTGTTTTTTTTTCTGAGTGAGTGTTGGTCCGGGACTCAGGTTATGCATGAAGTTCCGGACCACTATATCAAAAGTGGTCGAGAGTTCTCACCAGCTCCGGTCCGGGACTTAAGATATGCAGAATGTCCCGGACCACCCCATGAATTTTGTTCGAGAGTTGCTGCTTTGTCTGGTCGGGACTTAAGTTACGGATCAAGTCCCGGACCACCCCATTTATTCTGTCGAAAGATTGCCTCTAAATGCTCTGTTTCTCCTCCTTCATCCATCCTACACTTTGACAACAAACAACTAAAGAAAAAATAGCTAACAAAGGGATTAGCACACGTAAAAACATGAATTAAAATGAAAATCAAGAGGATAGAAGAAAAGAGATTGGGTTGCCTCCCAATGAGCTGCCCGTCTTTTCGGTCTTTGGCTAGACCATGTTTTTGTTCTTTCAAGAAATTCCAGAAGATTTAGGTGTCTTTGAAACCTGGTGACATGAACTCCGAGAAGCTTCCAAAACATTTTTAGAAGACCTGCCAGCATAAAACAGTAGCTGCTCACTTTCTGCATTCAAAGTGATCGTACCATGAGCAACTTCTATTCGAGCGTCGGCTGTTGCTAGGAAGGGTCTTCCAAGGATAATAGGGACCGTTGGATCTGTGGCCATGTCGAGTACGACAAAGTCGCAGGGGAAGTACAGATGCTCCACCTTAACCATCACATCCTTGCAATTCCACATGGGTAAACCATGGAGCGATCTGCTAACTGAAGCGTCATTCGTGTAGGCTGTAAGTCTCCAATTCCAAGATTTTCAAACAAAGTGTATGGCATGAGACTAATCGACGCTCCTAAATCAGCAAGACAGTGGTCAAAGTCAATGTCTCCTATTTTGCATGGAATTGTGAAGCTTCCAGGATCTTTGCATTTCTCTGGTAAGCGCTTCTGTATGATCGCTGAACAAGTCTCTGTGAGCTGAATAGTTCCTGTCTCAACTAACTTTGCTTTATTGGATAAAAGCTTCCTTAAATATTTGGCATAGTTAGGTACCTTCGCAACTAAATCAACAAAGGGGATATCCACAGGTAGTTGACGAAGTAAAGTAAGAAACTTATCGAACTCACTATCCTCCTTGGAATGCTTGGTTCTGTTTGGAAATGGAACTGGTGAAGCAACTTCAACCGCTGGTGGTGTAGGTGAAGGAGATTTGGTAACTTCACAATTCCGCTCATTCTCCAGCACCGGTTGCTCTATGCTCACCTCAGGCTCAGTAGCTTTATCTTTACCACTTCTAGTGGTTAACTTCTTCGTTGTTTCCTTTTCCTGCAAAGGGCATTTGTTAGCCAAGATATCATCCACCAGTGTAGCATAATTTGGCATTAACTTAAGCATATCAGAAAAAGGAATATCTTTAGTTAATTTCTTAAAAATTTTAAGATATTTTCCAAGCTGTTCATCAAGGTCCCTTTTCTTTACCCTGTCAGGAAAAGGAATGGGTTCTTCAAATTTATGATTGGAAACAGAAGAATAAGAAGATTGAGTTTCAGGAGACTCCTTCTCCTTCGGTTTTTCAGAAACTTTACTGGAGTCCTTAACCTCTTTGTGAACAGGTAAAATTGCAGCGACAAGTGGAGTATCTTTTCACAAAAAAACAGCTTTAGCATACTCGCGAGGATTCTTCACTGGCTGGCTAGGTAGAGCCCCTGCAGGTCTATCAGAAAGTTTTTCACTTAGTTGGGCAATTTGAGTCTCAATATGTTTGTTGAAAGCTCTCTGCTCCAAGATGAAGGTCTTGTTCTCATGGTTGGTGCTCTCTTGCTATTCGAGTTTCCTATTGGTCGATAGGATAAACTCTCGCATCATATCTTCCAAACCTGAACTCGCACCAGCTGGCTGTTTCTGTGCCTGCTGGTTCTGCATTTGCTGATTTTGGTGAGGTCCCTGAAAGTGCTGAGTGTTCTGCTGTGGAGGCCTCTGACTGTAGTTATTTCCCTGGAACCTCTGCTGCTGATATCCTTGGTGTTTTGATTGTTGTAGAAATTCCCTTGCCTGTTCCCCAGATAGTTTACCTCTTCATTTTGCTGAGATGTACACTGGCACATGTTGGAACTTCTACCACAATACTCGCACTGCGGGAAGGAGTCGGTTACAACAGCGGCGCTTGTCTGAGGGTTCATCATTGCACACATCTTCTCAAATTGTTTAGACATCGCTTCCATCTTGGCAGCCAGAAAAGTATTCGAATCTACTTCATAGACTCCAGCAGTTTTCTTTGGTACAGCTTCTCCGGTTCTCGCACCTCCCCATTGATTGGATGCATTGGCAATGGTCTCCAATAATTCCTTGATTCTAGCTATTGGTAGCTCCATGAGGCTTCCTCCTGCACAAGTGTCTACCAACAAACGACTTGAATGATCCAAATCTTTGTAAAAGGACTGTAAAATTACCTCCTCTCCCAAGCCATGGTGTGGTACTCTGCGCACAATCCCTTTGAAACGCTCCCACGCCTCAGATAATGTCTCACCAGTGAACTGCTTAAAATTGGTAATCTCTCCTCTCATAATCAGCATCCGAGAAGGAGGGAAATATTTTGCCAAAATGCATTTGCTAACTCTGTCCAGGTAGTGATACTGTTGGGTGTCAATGAGTTTAGCCATTCTGCAGCTCTGTCTCTTAAGGAGAATGGGAAGAGAGTCAATCTAGCAACTTCTTGTGAAGCTGATGTAGAACAAGCTCCTACCAATCTCAGGAAAGTGGTGAGATGGACATTGGGATCTTCGGTGATTGTTCCGCTGAATTGAGGTGCATTCATGACCATAGTAACATAGTGTGTTTTGAACTGCCAATGCTCCCTGCTGGTAACGCAGGAATTACTATTGGTGAGACAAGCCCTTCAACGCTTGGGCGGGTGTAATCCCTCATGTGCCTCTCCGGATTCTCCATATTGGTTCCTGAGGGGTTGTTTAGAATTTCTTCTTCAACAATTCCTTCTGTTGGTGAATCTTTTAGGAACACCTCCTGCTCAATTGGAGGATCCAGCACTAACCTCTTCCGAATCCTTCTTGTTACTCTTTCTATCTCTGGTTCGATTTTGAATTCAGGGTTTCCTTCAGAACGAGTTTTGACCATAAACCAAGATCAGATGACTGACAGTAATGCAGTTGTAAAAGAACAAAATAAAATGAGACAAAACTAAAGGGGACAAAAACAAAACAAAATTAAATAAGATCAAAAATAAAAATCAAACTAAGCAACAGTGCCTCCCCGGCAACGGCGCCATAAACTTGTTGGGTAAAAACCTAACGGCAAGTATACCGGTCGATTATAGCAAGTTTTTCCTAGAAGTGTCCCTCCAGGTTATTGAATCCAAGGGAGGCAGCGTTTTAGTTTAATTGATATTTAAGAACAAATTAATAAAATAACTCAAGTAACAGGGGGGTTTTGTTTGTTTGGATTACTGAAGTATAAAACAAGAATGTAAATATGAGCAAAGGTAATAAATGCAAGACAGTGGATAAAATAATAATGTTTTTGGTTTATAAACAAGGGAAATTCCGGTTTACTAATCCTCCAAATTCTTCGGCTCCTTTCTCAGTGTGTTTACCAGAATTCAGATTAAAATCTTAGATCAGAAATATTCCACGTTCGGTTCCCGCTCGGTGGAATCTAATTAACAACTAATAAATTTAACTCTCGTTACAAATTTACTAATTGCTAAACTTTAAGAATAATCCAGTTTAATGATCAGTTAATATCCTAGAGGAATTACCGTCTCTAAATTAACTGGTACTGTTCCTGTTGTCTATTATCTACCGCAGTTCTCACTTATAAGCAGATAAACAGGTAAAATCAAGTAACTGGCCAAATCACAAGATTTATAAAAATTAATAAGGAACAATACTTTAATCTATTAAAATGGTAAATCACACAGATAATGGAACCTTGAATTTGGATTACATAGCAAACCGAAATTTATGAAGACTACTCAGCCATGGAAATGAAAATACTGCAAAGATATGTGAACAACATTAAAGAGGAAGAAAAGAAGAAACTCTGATTTAAGACTCTGCAGTGGAGTCTCGGTGTGTGATCAGTGCTGCCTTCTGCCTCTTCTCCAGGAAATGGTGGAGTCCCCAACTGCTTGTGTACTCCAGATTTATGTGAACATGTGTGTATGGTGTGCTATGGAAATGGTGATATGAATGAAACGTGAGAGATGGAAGTGAGGGTGGATGGAGTTGTGGTATATTACTCTCTGCAGAATTGTGTCTTCTATCAATCAGATTGAGTTCTAAATAGAACTCATGTGCTTCAGTACGTAGCAGCAGCATGGTGGTATTTTTGTTGGAAAGCAGAATGCTGTATGGGTGTGGCTGGATTTAGGGAGGTGATTTAGATTAGTGGAGTTCAGGATAATTGAAAGCAGACACGGAAGGGACAAATAATGTATGGAAGACCAGCTGGAGAATATGGGGCGGTGGTTTAGTTTAAAGAGAATAAATCTCTGCTTTTTCTCATTCGCCGCGCTACAGAGGCCGATTCTAGTCATATGGTCCGGGACTTAAGTCTTGTATGAAGTCCCGAACCGTATCATTGAAATAGGTCAAGAATTTGCTCTGATTTGTGGTCCGGGACTTAGGGTTTGTATAAAGTCCCGGACCATGGTATTAAAACAGGTCGAGAATCCCTTCATTGTGTGGTCCGGGACTTAAGTTGTGTATAAAGTCCCGGACCGTGTCTGAATTTGTTTCGAGAATTGATTTATATTGTGGTCCGGGACTTACCTCCAGCATCATGTCCCGGACCATGCCTGATTTTCGGTCGAGATTTGAGTTACAATGTGGTCCGGGACTTATCCACTATCATCTCCCGGACCATGCTTGCATTTAGTACGTGAGTTGTTGTCTTTGACTCAAATCATGTTTCTGATTTTCCATGTGTTCCAACAATGATACGAACATGTTTCTTTTGAGATCAAATACCTGAAAAAGCACACAAAAACCATAAAAGAAGACAATTGCAAACAAGAAACATAAAAGTGCTCATAAGACAGGAATTTAGCAGTCAATGGTAACAGATTAGGCATCAAAAGACCCTTTAGAAATAGGTAAATTCCTGACTTATCACATACATACTCATACTCATACATACTTACTTACTCTTACTCATGTTAAGTCGTCGGGACCTCCGGCCCGGGGACTACTCCGTCCCACCACCGGGATTTACTTGACTCACCAATCCGGGATGCTACCCATTTAAGGGGTTTGGGCCGCGGACCAGTTTAAGAGTCAGGAATCGGATCCAACCTCTTGTGTCTCCTCATCCTCACGCGTGGCCGAAGCTATATCGGACTTCTACTCATTCCAATTTACTCACTTAAGTTAGGAGTTAGGTAGTTAGGAATTAGTAGAAGTCAACATCCAAGCCGCATACACATTACATTGTTCAATACACATTCATACGAAATACAATACAATACTTAAGTACAATACAAGATTTGAATACAGTTCATCATCATTCATATATCTCATGAATTATACAAACTATTGTTTAAGACAAATATCAAGAACAATGTAAACAAGCACAAGTAAGTGCAATATAGTCCGATTCATGCATTTATCTTATTAGGTGATCAAATAAGCACACAAATCTGGGTAACCAGATTAGGATACAGGGCATGAAGAAATCATACCTTTTTCTGCAATTTACTTTACCGGTGCCTTCTTGTTCCTTAGTCCTTATTTGTTCCTCGAGTCCTATTCTTGAACCTCCGGCTACATGCCAAACGGTTCAATCAATACTACGCATTACACTACATACATAATCGCTACTCCCAAACTTACCCCGTTGTCCCGTTGGTTCGGTTTCACTTAATGTTCTTATACTTACAATTCCCTTAATTTGTCTCCTTACTCGTCTACTCATTTTCTTACCATTACTACTTCATTAATGGTGTATTACAACTTACATATGCTTATATGTGTATAGGCATATATATACATACCTATGATTACTATAATCATATAATAAAACATTTTTTTTGTATGACTCGACCGACCTTACCCAGGGTCGGACCCAAGGTCGGTCAAAGTCAGTAGGGTACTCACGCTGGAAAATTACAGGGCCGACCGACCTTGCCAAGTCCGGTCCCAAGATCGGTCCATTCCAGTGAGTTTTGGTTTCGAAATTCTGGAGTCGACCGACCTTGCATGTCCGGTCCCAAGGTCGGTCCATTCCAGTAAGTTACATGACGGGAAAATTTTGAGTCGACCGACCTTGCAAGTCCGGTCGCAAGGTCGGTCCATTCCAGTAGGTTACATTACGGGAAATTCTTCTGGCCGACCGACCTTGCATGTCCGGTCCCAAGGTCGGTCCATTCCAGAAGGTTTCCATCCTTTGTAAATCTGGGCTCGACAGACCTTGCAAGTCCGGTCCCAAGGTCGGTCCGGCCCAGTATTTGCATTTTTATTTCTGTTTTCAGCCCCTCTTCTTACCCAATACTTCCTCAATCTTCCTACATGTAATCCCACATGTTTTAGTGCCATCTAGGCTTCCTAATATACCTCAATCCATCCACCAATCCCATTACTCATCTCTACACCAATTTACACACTCATTTTCCTTCCAACACTTACAACAATTTTTAAATTCCTCAATGCTACAGATTATTATTCTAACCTTTACCATTCAATACTCCTTCAACTAATGCTACTCCTAGCATCCAAAACGCATTGCTTTACATCCTAGTTCTTCTCATTACCTAAACCCTTTTCAATTTGCTTCCAAGGTATTAAACACTCACCTTAAGTTCTCCAAATACTCTTAATCCCTCCTAGTTTCTCCAATGCATCCTAGCACTCTTTGCTACAGATTTTGCATCCTTATATCCTCATACTACACTACCAGTCCATGGTTACTAAATCTCCTTACTCATCCCAATACATACCTTGGTTCTCCCATTCACCAAGTCATTCTTAAACACATATTTCCTACCAAAATTTTGCCATAGTTCATCTACTTTTCTTACTTAGCCACACATACACAATCTCATTTGTTTCGTTCCTAATCTAGCCACACCCTTACAAGGGTCCTACCAGCACTCAAGCAATTCTCAACACATCAATACACCATCAACTTCAATACCAATATACATACACAATCATTTGGCTCTAAGGCCTACAATCCACATACCTACTCACAAATACTTAAACTTCCACAACTACAATACCAATACAATGTTTGGGTTCTTTTATTTGTTTACCCATTCCCATTACTCTAATGCATTAAAATTAAGCATTAAGAAGGAGCTCTTACCTTGAGCTTATATTTCCTTCATTTCTTTTTTAATTCTCCTCCTTCTCTTTTTCTTGCAGAAATCGGCCATATGGGGAATGGAGTTGCCAAACTCCATTCCCACCACCCAAATCACACAAAACATGTATAATTAAAATACTAACCCTTAGATTTATACTAATTCATTGAGATGTTTAAAGCACAAATTCTAGGGATAAACTTTGGGGTGTTGTAGGAGGGGTTTTAGCCCTTGGTTCAAGAAAGTGATTCCACCACCATTGGAGGGTTGAAGCAAAGCTCCAAAACAAGAGGAAAAACAAGGTAAGAGAGAGAGAGAGAGACAAAAATCGGTCATACCATGGAGATGGAGAAAAGTGAGGTCTCTCATGGAGATTTTTACCTTGTTGGAAAGAGGAGACTCCAAGCTCCATAATGGTGTGCTTTTCTCTTCAAATTGGGAAAACCCATGGAGATGAAGTTGCTCATTTTCGGATTTTGAAAAGATAGAAATGTAGAGCTTGAGGAGGGGAGTTTAAGTATGTATTTTATTTTACATTTGGAGCTCAAAAGGAGCTAAAGCATGAGGAAGAAGGAAGGGAAGCCATGGAAGCCATGGGAGAGCTCTCAAAATTGCCAAATCAGAGAAGGGGGGGATACGGTGAGATGAAGATGGGAGAGAGAGAGGGTGAGAATAAGAGGTGATAGAGTGTTTCTTTTTGTACTTTTCCCTTTTGCTTTTTGATTTACTTATTTGTTTACTTGTGTGTGTGTGTGAGAGGGCTGTTTACCCAGTAAAACCGGCCCCCACTGTTACATTAGCTGGAGCGTTTTTTCGTCTTTTACAGAAACGCTCGTTATTTACCCGGTTTTGATACTATTCACTACCGGGCCCGTTTTCTGGGATTTTCTCTCATTTCCTTATTTTTATTGATTATTAAGCTTCCATAAATTCTTACTAATATTATTTAATGATTTATAATTTTTACGGGTCTGTTTGACCACTTAAAGTCACGTTTTCGGGTTTTCTCAAAAAAACGCGCGTTAAAGCTCTATTAGCGTTTTAATACATTATTTGGATCCGTTTTCTTCGGGAGTTGTTCCCATATATTTAGGTCTTATTAAACCTTTGGAATCCATATAATACGCTATCCGGGGTCTCATACCCCCTATGGTTTTTAACGCTTATTTAGCGTTTTTCGCTTTTTAAGCGTTTCTTTATTTCTTTTGGATTTATTTTCCTCACCAATACTACTTAAGCATTATTAGGCTCTTAAAGAAGGATTAGATAATCTTAATCACTATATTTAAGTTTGGGGTATTTCAATCTACCCCCCTTAAGAACTTTGTCCTCAAAGTTGTTCGAGGTTATCGGTTTACAACGCTTACTCATTCTTACATGCCTAATACCAAAGTCACACATTCTTCCTCCTTACACTTCCTTGAATCCATTACTCACGGTATCTACATTCCATACCATACCAATGTACTATAATTACTACAATCCACGTTACTACCCATCATTGGTTCCACCTTACCAGGTTTTCACATATATACCATGCAAAGCTATCCCCAAGGCAATGCAATACACATACAGTCCCGTAGGCACTCAGGTCATCTAGAGACAGGACTCCTCTATGTCCCGCTGCCCTTGGAATAATACAATATGCTACACTACTATCTTTTCCGGTATAAGCTTCTAACCAAATCCTTATTCTCAGTCTAAGGAAAATCCTTCCCAACAGCTAACTAGAAATCTTTCTAAAGCATCCAACTCCAAGTTCCAATTTATATTCATTACTTCTATCCTATGTGTGATTCTTGTGACCACTTGAGGGGAGCTTCGAGAATCATTCGGCCCTGATGTGATCAGCACCAGTGTTGAACTATCTTTCCACTCCAATTTGTGTCCGGTTTCCCTTGATCTGATCAGGATCAAGTTCAACTTCCCACATCAGTTTCAAACAAGCAATTAATTAGTTGTTTTCATTTTCTATCTTTTTACTATTTCTAGTCATAATTACAATTCCGCACATCTCCAAAGGATGGAATCCCATCCATCAATCATCCTCAATCTACTTCCCAAATACTTACCTCGAGGTTCAATACCTAAGTGCTCATTTCATCAATCTTCTCTACTTTCATCATCACTCTCTAATGTTCTAACTAGGGATTACCATACTTGTAAAATTTTGTTGTCCTCAATTTACTTCCAACCATTTACCTAGGTATACACTACCCCTAGACTTCATTCATCTACTACTCTCATTCATTTCGTACTACTTCTTCCAAGGCTACAATACTTGTGGATCTCCATCCACTACTCGTTACTTTTCTTTTACTAATACTCTTACATGGTGTTACAAGGTAGGTATATCCATCCTATGGTATTTGCATCTCTCATGCTTACTTACCATAATTTCAATATGAATGAATACTTATGTTTATTTAACATAGGCATCAATCATCAATTCGTTTCTCATTTATGCTATGCACACTATAGTTTATGTGTTTTATTTATAAAGTTCACATTGTGCGATTTTCGCTCTACCCCCCTTAAAAGGGATTATGCCCACGTAATCTACCATATGTTATTATTATTAAACATTGGTTTACTCGATTTGGGCAATCTGAAGCGTTTAGCTTCACTACGGTATACTATACAATATGCTCTAGTCAAAGGGTCTTAACCATACCAATGGTTTAGTCTTTGCACCAAGGATTTATATATGAGTCTATGTAACTCATCATTAATTCGGTTATAGCCTATTAGGCTTCAAGGCATTAATAGCCATTCTACTATGCTTACTAGGTATATTATCTCCTAGCTAGGGCCCACTAGCTTCTGCTGCGCGACCCTGATATCTCGGGTTATTCACCCTTCTTGTTGTCCTTAATGTGCTATACATCACCTTCTTATCCGTCTATTATGAGAATAAGATTTACTAAACAAATGCGGTATTCTTTTACCGTGTTTGAACTCAATGAGTTTAAGATTTATAACCAGCTCTCTGGTAATCTACTGCACATGCTATTTATGCTTCCACGATTATTCATTGAGTTCCTCCGACTTGTTATCGGGCGAGGTTAAGTCACTATTCAGTTGTAGTGCTTCCTCTGTTGTCAATAGCTTCTGAATTATACCAGTTCTTCTGGTTCAGTACAAGTGACCTTTACTTGTATGACCTTGCATTTTCTATGCGCCGGTCCTTGTGACTTTCTTAAGTCTCTTTTCACTCTTTATTCCACTAGAATTCACATCTTGTGAGTGTTAGTGTGTTTCACACCCTTCGTGCTTCTTTGGCATTAGGCCGCACAGTTTGTTGCTGAGCTTGCTTAACTGGCTTGTGCCATGTTCGTTGGTGAAAAGAAGGGTTACTACCATTTATATTTCCTATATCCCTTGCTATCTCACTAGGTCATTAGCTGTACAAGTGCAATACCAAAACACTCAGTCATACAGAGTGCAGAGGTGTAAACGCTTGACAGTAAGTCACTTATGTGATAGGAGAAAATATTTCTGACTGTCCTCCATACTTATTCTATATGTCATTATCTACTACTTCCTCATAGCGGTCGCTTGTTGCGCACCGTATTCTTACTCATTGTACCATTTCCTTATGGTGTAAGTACACTAGGAGGTTCCTAGTTCATATGTATGACGGTTGTCGTAGCGTACCGCAATGTTATTATCTTCCCCATGTGGAGGTATTTTATTTCAGTTTACGTTTTATGTGTAGGTTAGCTTACCTCACATTCTATCATCATTTATGATATAATTTACCAAGTATCTTGGTTGACCAAGGATGAGGTATTCACATTGATTGTTTTGACAATTATTGTCTTCCAGTGCTAAGCATTGATTATAGGCTCTAGGTGTGCGGCTTTACTTTTGTATGTACATCACCGGAACATCCCAAGAAACTTCAAGGGTTTTCCGGTCCCGTTCTTCAATTGAAGGGTATTTCATCACTGGTAAGTGAAGGTTCTTGTTGAGGGGTTTGTTTCCACTCATAGGTCTCATGACAAGGTTTACCATGTTGGTGTTTATACAATGGTTCACCACATGCTTGAGTGCATATGGAGTATGCTTACTCCTTAAGTTGTAATGGTTTGGAAATCTCATTTCCTTATTCCATCACCCCTTGGCAATATTTATAAGCGTAGGCTTTACTATTATAATAGATGGAAGTCTTTCTAAGGGTTCACATCTTCACCACATTGGTGGTCTTTGGCCAACGGGGGTACCTTCCCTTGGGTTTCTCGTAGTGTCCAAGTGGGGACTAGGCCAATGTTGGCATCATCGCGATTCTTATGCCTCTGTGTACCATTGCTACAGAAGGCATGAAGGTAATTAACGGCTTGTCAACTGTATACTAGACTGATGCTCTAGTGACAGTGACACTGAGTTGGTCATTACTCCAAGCCACTCATAAAGTTTGGTTTGAATTGATGGTCTAGTTGTTGATTTCTTGTCGTATAAGGCAATACCTCTTGCAAGTCTTGTTAGCAAATGGTGCAGGTTTTGCAACCGTTTAAGTTTATATAACATATTTGGTTTATGGCTTAGAGTCTTATTGCTGCAAGCTATGCTCTTTGCAAGCTGCTTATACATGTTCCACTCTTTGTATACCATCATAGGTTGGAGATATCGTTGGGCTCCATGGTAAGTTGTGACATCACGCTTCCGTTCGTAGGAGGCCCCTTCAGGCATTCTGATGTCAATTAGTGCCTTTTGGTGGCTGAGGATATTCCTTGTTAGGTGAAATCCCTTCAGTATCCTAACCGAATATTTGTTCTAGTTGTCGTGCTCTCTCCATGACACTTTATTCGATTGATGTTAACTCAGACACCCTTCGAGGATTGCTCCTGGGTGTTGTTAGGTTATGCCGTTACATCCGGCTAATGTTTATGATATGTTATCACTATACCGCCCTGTGGTATTGTATTTAAGCTATTCCCCTTTTGGGTTATAACGTCTCCCGTCGTTGGGTAGACCGTTTATACTTGCTCCTAGTGCTTGAGTCTAGGTTAGATATCCTCTTCGATAATGGATTATAGTCAGAGGTAATCTTGTGATCGCTCTTGGGAACCCTGTCCCGTTTGTTGAGCCTCGTGGTGTTCACATTAGACGATTACCTTACCGTGTTTAGGCTGGGTATACTTTCCAGCTGTCATGTATTTACTTGATGTCCCGAGACATGTCCAATGTCAATGCTTACTAGTCTGTGCTCTTTGCACTTCTAATTCTTATTCCGTATCCTCAGATGGATTCTCCGAGTTCTTTTGCTGACTTCTTAGTTGAGTTCCTTCTCCTTGATTGTCTGGAGTTCCAGTCGTTCTGGTTTAAACTTACTCATGGTCCGTAGAACGGAGTTGACTACTTCCCGTGTTCCGTACACTACATGTATACATACGTGGGGTACAGTGTTGATACGTTACCACTTACCTAACTATCTGTCAGGCCCACAAGCTCCTTCGGAGTGCGGTTGTCCCACATCCCGTAATTGGGTACACTCGTAGTGCTCGTCACACGCCTAGGTGAAGTATTCTATTGTCAACTCCTCTTGTGTCATTCTATGATACTCACCGTAATTCTGTTGGTTTGGTTTTAAAATCCAAGGTTTAAAAGAAAGGTTGTGGTTTTGAAAGTAAATTTGGGTTTTAAAATCATAGTGCGGTGTTAAAAGAAGTTCTACATGGCGTAGCCATGTTTGTGGTCTTGACTAGGTCCAGCATCTCGCTGACGGGTATGTTCTTAATACAAGGGTCAGACCGTCAGGCCTTTCCAAGGTTTGATTCCTCTAGCTTTCAGGATTTGTGATCCTATAGTTGTTTCACTGCTGTCACGGTACATTACTACGTACCTGTGGTATGTTAGAGTTCCTCTACATGTTCCTGTTCTTACTGCACTTGCCGTGGCAAGTGCGTGGTACTGGTGGTTTTTGGGTATTCCTATACCGGTCACAGTATGGTTTCCACTTGTATTTGATAGTCTTGTTGACTCTTCCTTGATCCACTGATCATTTACTTAGGTCGTTCGATCTTCTTAATAGCTGCTCAGTGAACTTGACATGGTTGTCATTGATCGGGGTACTTCTCCAATCCTTGGAGATTCCCTTGATTTGGTTTAGTGTTATTCCTTGTTGCTCGTTCCCACACATTTATTGTGGTTATTGAGCCTTAGCTTGTTTAGGCACTACTCTTGTAGTCCTACCGGTTCATATCCCTTGGATGTTCTTGTAGTTGTCTGAGCTATATTGGCCAGGTATTGCAACCTTAATGGCGTCGTAGTTTTGGAGTTAACCGCTTCCGACTATGTCCTTAGTCAGCTGGTATACCTTTGGTGGTATTATCTAGCTATTAATGTTCCATAGACTTGTGTCTTGGGCTCCATTACTGCTCCTTCTCCATTCCGTTGCACGATTAGTGCTTCTTTTCCTGCTACTGGTTGACTAGCCAGGTTTCGTGACTGCTAAGCATGTCGCCCCATGCGTTGTAAGTTGTAGCCTCCTTGTAGTTGGAGTGCTCATTCCACCGCTATTAAGTGCGGGTATTATTGTTCAACCGGGATCCATCTCCGGGACTTCCAGTTCTTGGAATCTACTACGTGTCAGTTCTTGTTTACCGTGTGATTGCTTCACAACTGCTAGATCGGGTTTTCCCCGAGTATGAGAAGGCTTTTCTTCTCTCTGGCGTCCTTTCCCAAGTTATACAATGGGGTTTGTGGAGGCGGGTCTGGATTGTAGGTATCCGGTACTCTCCGGTAGTTCCTAACTAGCATATCTCTAATGCTAACACTCAGCCCTTAGCCCTAAGCTTCTAATTCCTAACTCGGTATTTCCTAAACTCGGTATTTCCAGTCATTAGAGTGATACTTCGCTCTGATACCACTTTTTGTAACACCCCTACCATTAATACAATCATTACCGTCCAATCTCCTCGTGCTTCCGAGTCACGCAGCGGATACTTACTTACATACAGTGGGTGATACAATGTCGTTAGTCACCCACGTGACTAACAAGGCTACTACTTCTACATACAACATCGGTCTGAGGGACCGGAATATCCGAGTGCTACACAAATACAAGCTTCACTACATTTACCAATTAGGTATTACAACTTCCCATTCAACACAATACTCCATAAGTTCAATACATGTTAATATCATTCACCGAGTTTACTAGGATCCTTAAACAAGAATATACCTCTTCCAAACTCACACTACTCCTAGGAGTCTACCCACTAACCCATCCTCCACTACTTGCTTCCGAAATAAAAGGGTGTGCCACCGGTCTCTTACCTTGACCAAACCGCTTCGGGTACCTGCACACTAAAAACGTTCCCCCGAGGGGTCAGCTTTCGCTGCGCATGATAACCGCATACCCCGCGTACTAGTGAGGGTATGCCGACCACTTGGTCGAATACATGCGATTGATTTCATTCAAACATACATGCATACATGCTCTTATACACAATGTTACAATACATTACACAATGAATACATACATACACTTCAATGCATACTCTTCAATACATACATGGTAAATCATACAAGCCATCAGATACATACTTACCTTCCAGAAATCCGCAATACATAATACATATACAGTACATACGCAATACATACACAATCCACCATACTTGTTAGCTCATGTTGGTCCACCTGTGTTATTCGGGTGGAGATTACTCTTTTACTCGTTCCACAGTACTTACGCATACATACTCATACTCATACATACTTACTTACTCTTACTCATGTTAAGTCGTCGGGACCTCCGGCCCGGGGACTACTCCGTCCCACCACCGGGATTTACTTGACTCACCAATCCGGGATGCTACCCATTTAAGGGGTTTGGGCCACGGACCAGTTTAAGAGTCAGGAATCGGATCCAACCTCTTGTGTCTCCTCATCCTCACGCGTGGCCGAAGCTATATCGGACTTCTACTCATTCCAATTTACTCACTTAAGTTAAGAGTTTGGTAGTTAGGAATTAGTAGAAGTCAACATCCAAGCCACATACACATTACATTGTTCAATACACATTCATACGAAATACAATACAATACTTAAGTACGATACAAGATTCGAATACAGTTCATCATCATTCATATATTTCATGAATTATACAAACTATTGTTCAAGACAAATATCAAGAACAATGTAAACAAGCACAAGTAAGTGCAATATAGTCCGATTCATGCATTTATCTTATTAGGTGATCAAATAAGCACACAAATCTGGGTAACCAGATTAGGATACAGGGCATGAAGAAATCATACCTTTTTCTGCAATTTACTTTACCGGTGCCTTCTTGTTCCTTAGTCCTTATTTGTTCCTCGAGTCCTATTCTTGAACCTCCGGCTACATGCCAAACGGTTCAATCAATACTACGCATTACACTACATACATAATTGCTACTCCCATACTTACCCCGTTGTCCTGTTGGTTTGGTTTCACTTAATGTTCTTATACTTACAATTCCCTTAATTTGTCTCCTTACTCGTCTACTCATTTTCTTACCATTACTACTTCATTAATGGTGTATTACAACTTACATATGCTTATATGTGTATAGGCATATATATACATACCTATGATTACTATAATCATATAATAAAACATTTTTTTGTATGACTCGACCGACCTTACCCAGGGTCGGTCGAAGTCAGTAGGGTACTCACGCTGGAAAATTACAGGGCCGACCGACCTGCCAAGTCCGGTCCCAAGTCGGTCCATTCCAGTGAGTTTTGGTTTGAAATTCTGGAGTCGACCGACCTTGCATGTCCTCCCAAGGTCGGTCCATTCTAGTAAGTTACATGACGGGAAAATTTTGAGTCGACCGACCTTGCAAGTCCGGTCGCAAGGTCGGTCCATTCCAGTAGGTTACATTGCGGGAAATTCTTCTGGCCGACCGACCTTGCATGTCCGGTCCCAAGGTCAGTCCATTCCAGAAGGTTTCCGTCCTTTGTAAATCTGGGCTCGACCGACCTTGCAAGTCCGGTCCCAAGGTCGGCCGGCCCAGTATTTGCATTTTTATTTCTGTTTTCAGCCCCTCTTCTTACCCAATACTTCCTTAATCTTCCTACATGTAATCCCACATGTTTTAGTGCCATCTAGGCTTCCTAATATACCTCAATCCATCCACCAATCCCATTACTCATCTCTACACCAATTTACACACTCATTTTCCTTCCAACACTTACAACAGTTTTTCAATTCCCCAATGCTACAGATTTTTATTCTAACCTTTACCATTCAATACTCCCTCAACCAATCCTACTCCTAGCATCCAAAACGCATTGCTTTACATCTTAGTTCTTCTCATTACCTAAACCCTTTTCAATTTGTTTCCAAGGTATTAAACACTCACATTAAGTTCTCCAAATACTCTTAATCCCTCATAGTTTCTCCAATGCATCCTAGCACTCTTTGCTACAGATTTTGCATCTTTATATCCTCATACTACACTACCAGTCCATGGTTACTAAATCTCCTTACTCATCCCAATACATACCTTGGTTCTCCCATTCACCAAGTCATTCTTAAACACATATTTCCTACCAAAATTTTGCCATAGTTCATCTACTTTTCTTACTTAGCCACACATACACAATCTCATTTATTTCGTTCCTAATCTAGCCACACCCTTACAAGGGTCCTACCAGCACTCAAGCAATTCTCAACACATCAGTACACCATCAACTTCAATACCAATATACATACACAATCATTTGGCTCTAAGGCCTACAATCCACATACCTACTCACACATACTTAAACTTCCACAAATACAATACCAATACAATGTTTGGGTTCTTTTATTTGTTTACCCATTCCCATTACTCTAATGCATTAAAATTAAGCATTAAGAAGGAGCTCTTACCTTGAGCTTATATTTCCTTCATTTCTTTTTCAATTCTCCTCCTTCTCTTTTTCTTGCAGAAATCGTCCATATGGGGAATGGAGTTGCCAAACTCCATTCCCACCACCCAAAGCACACAAAACATGTATAATTAAAATACTAACCCTTAGATTTATACTAATTCATTGAGATGTTTAAAGCACAAATTCTAGGGTTTACCTTTGGGGTGTTTTAGGAGGGGTTTTAGCCCTTAGTTCAAGAAAGTGATTCCACCACCATTGGAGGGTTGAAGCAAAGCTCCAAAACAAGAGGAAAAACAAGGTAAGAGAGAGAGACAAAAATCGGTCATACCATGGAGATGGAGAAAAGTGAGGTCTCTCATGGAGATTTTTACCTTGTTGGAAAGAGGAGACTCCAAGCTCCATAATGGTGTGCTTTTATCTTCAAATGGGGAAAACCCATGGAGATGAAGTTGCTCATTTTCGGATTTTGAAAAGATAGAAATGTAGAGCTTGAGGAGGGGAGTTCAATATGTATTTTTTTTACATTTTGGAGCTCAATGGAGCTAGAGCATGCCAAGAAGGAAGGAAGCCCTGGAGCCATGTGAGAGCTCTCAAAATCGCCCAAATCAGAGAAGGGAGGAGGGAGACGGTGAGAGAAATGAAGATGGGAGAGAGAGAGAAGAGGGAAAAGTGAGAATGAGAGGTGAGAGAGTGTAATTTACTTTTTGTACTTTTACCCTTTTGCTTTTTGATTTACTTATTTGTTACTTGTGTGTGTGTGTGAGAGAGGGCTGTTTACACCAGTAAAAACCGGCCCCCACTGTTACATTAGCTGGAGCGTTTTTTGTCTTTTACAGAAAACGCTCGTGATTTTACCCGGTTTTGATACTATTCACTAACTGGGCCCGTTTTCCGGGATTTTCTCATTTCCTTATTTTTATTGATTATTAAGCTTCCATAAATGCTTACTAATATTTATTTAATGATTTATAATTTTTACGGGTCTGTTTGACCACTTAAAGTCACGTTTTCGGGTTTTCTCGAAAAACGTGCGTTAAAGCTCTATTAGCGTTTTAATACATTATTTGGTTCCGTTTTCTTCGGGAGTTGTTCCCATATATTATTTAGGTCTTATTAAACCTTTGGAATCCATATAATACGCTATCCGGGGTCTCATACCCCCTATGGTTATTTAACGCTTATTTAGCGTTTTTCGCTTTTTAAGCGTTTCTTTATTTCTTTTGGATTTATTTTTCCTCACCAATACTACTCAAGCATTATTAGTCTCTTAAACAAGGATTAGAATAATCTTAATCACTATATTTAAGTTTGGGGTATTTCAGATTTAAAAAATATAAAAATAGTAAAAAGAATGATAATTTAATTTTTATAATCTTACTTTATATAAATAATATTTATATTATTAAAATTGTTAGAGTAAAAATTTTATAAATATTTGAATTATTATTCTCTTAACTACTTGGTATTTAAATTTTATATACTCCCTCCGTTCATTAATATCTGTCGTTTTAGGATGTGATTCTTGTTCAAAAATATCTGTCATTCTAGCTTTTTGACACACTTCTTTCCACTTTTACCCCTACTATTCAATATAAAAGTAATTATTATCTAAATGGAAAAGTAAAAAGTAGGGGCACATGCGTCATTGTCCTACTTTTCTTAATAAGTGTGCAAGTTTCTAAAATGACAGTTATTGTTGAACGGAGGGAGTAGTATTTAGTAATATTATTTTTGTATATTTGGTATTTTTAAGTTTGAAAAAATTTCAACCTATATATTAATAAACCTATAAATTTTAATTTATTTTTACTGTTTTAATATAATTTAATAAATGTTGTGGTATCTTGTGAATTAAAAATATTTATGTGGTATACCGTGAACTATATTATTTAACAAGTAGGGGTGTTTTGGTCTTAAAAAGTTTTGGGTTAGTAATTTATGGTATCTGGTGAGTTAAAACTATTTTTTTGTGGTATCTGAACAACTTTTTTAAAACTGTGGTATTTTGTGAATTAACAAACTTTTTAATGGTATCTCGTGAATTTTCCCTAAAAATCTAAATTTTAAAAAAGATCTTGAGAATCTAGAAATGTGATAGTTTTCTTACTAACAAGGATTGATACTTTACCTGTCGAAGACCATAAAGAATGTTATTGTAATCTTGTGACTTGCCGACAGAAGAAAAAACGCTGAAAAGAGCCGAACCCGCGTAGAAAATGGAGAAGATAAGTCATTGGAAGAAGATAAGTTTAGTATATTACCGGAAGTTTGTCGGTGAGTGCACGCATGGAGATAAGTTCAGTATATACCGGTGGTGTGTGCCGATGACAATGAGGAGAGGCACAAAAAAGATTGATGAAGAGAAGTCACCACGAGGAGAGGCAAAAAAAAGAATGATGAAGAGAAGCGCAAGAAGATAAGTTCAGTATAAGGTTTGTCTCCACCGGCTAGAAAAGAGAATAGTGTTTTTAAATTTTTTTATTGACTAATTCTATTAAACAAATTAGACAGAGTTAAAACCGAAATCTAAATAAGATTGTAACTTGGATATCTGAATAACAAAAATTTCAAATTCAGTTACAAAATTTGGTTAAAAATAATAAAAATTCAGTTAATATGGTTTTTGAATAAATAAAAATATCCAAACTGTATGCGACTCCTTTTACTCACATGCCACCCTAAGTTCTTGGGCAAAATCATCTCTATTGACACATGATAATTAAATAGCGGAAATAATTTTGAATTATGCTTAGCTCTTCACCCTTCTGCCAACAAAGTATCTAATACAAAGTCCTTTAATCTAGAAACTAATGACTACCCAACCCAACCGACGGAATCAAACCCTCAAAACGTTGGTTAGAACTCGAAGGGAATTCTTACTTGACACCACAACCTTTAATCTTTGAGGAAACAAGAACAAAACTAGGCAACTGTGTATTTTTTTTTGATAAGTAGTGGCACAAGGCCAAGATGTGCCACAAGGGCAGCCCAACGAATTACACAGGAAATCTCAAACCTCCAAACCATACTAGTCATACTTTTCACCACTCATACTCTAGCTATCTTACTTTACCCCTCCGGGCTGCCTTACTAACGCGGGAGAACTTACTAAAACCTAAAAGTCTTGTCCTGGCCACCTTCCTGGACCCATCCCTCGAAGAATTCCTAGAGCACCTATCGGAATCCTCCAAAGACCCTTCACTGCATCCTGTTTCCTTTGCCGGTAAGCCGCTCGCTGCTCATGAATGATCCCTTCTAAGTTGCGAAGGGCGCCATCCTCATCCAGGACGGGACACCCAAGCTGTTTAGCGAGCTTGAGCGTCTGCCTTGCTTCCTCCTTCACAAAATCCTCATCAGGATCAACTTCTAACTTAGAGGATCCTCCAAATGGCTCGAAACCCGGGGGAAACTCAAGATCCTCAAAGAGGCTCCTAAGGCCAACATCATCATCTACTTCCTCCACCATCTACTTCTGGGGATCAGCAAGCTCAGATCCCAGTCTACTTGAACCAAGACCATTCTCCAAGTACTCCACATTACCGAGCTTATCAACGCGCATGGTATCGTCCTCCGCTCCTCTCCTCTCATTACTGACAATATCTTCCACAATCGAATTGACATCCGAACCCCTTCCAGTAATCGGACTTTGAATAGAAATTAGAGCCCGGGCACCAGGCCCCATAGCCCCTCGACTAGGACTCCTACTTAAACTTCCGGGCGTAGTCGTAACGGGGGCGGGTTGATTAGGAAGAGCATTCCCCGCAGGATACCACACCAAACCAGAGTCATACGGCCAGCCGTATCCTCCACCCCAACCTTGCGAATGCCCCCACCATCCAAGGTAATCGAGACCCTGCACTGGGGTCGAGGGAAAAACCCATCTCGGATAATTAGTTGGCGCACCGTACCAGACAACATTCTGCGATGCACTTGACAAGTTCCCTGCACCATCATTCCCACCAGCACTATTACCGAAATACGCTGCATCTATTCCTTCCTTGGAAACAGAAGACGCCAAACCAGCATCTTTAACCGCTGGTGCCTCCTCGCTCACAGATTCACGATCACGGCAGCAACAATTAACAACAATTCGAATAACTGGTCTGCCGTTCGAGCTTCCAGGGCTAGCCACGCGCCCACTGCCCACTTGCGTTCTCACACCACCAACCACAATTTCTACATCGTCCGGAAGAGACACGCTAGCACTACTGTCACCTTCTCCAGAACCGCCTTCATCCTTACCACTATCCTGCGTCTGGTTTGCAATCACTGGAGCGCCACCAGTATCACCAAGGTCAGATATACCTCCTATCTGTTTCGACACTTGCCCAACAGGACCTGTAGCAACTTTTGCCTGGCGAACAAACAAATTGTAACCCAAGAATCTCCTACCATAAATTCTTTCCACCACTGGCTTCACTTGCGATACCGAGACCAACTTGATGATAGCAAACGCAAGCGGATTATTAAGTCGCCGCTTCCTCGAGATGTGAATTTGCTCAATAGAACCACCAAGTCGGAGAAGCCACCGTAGCGCTCTCTCATCCACCGATCTGTTAAGGTTGTCAATGAAAATAGATTTTCCATGACCTCCATTATCGAACTCACCAGTAACCACCGTCTTCTCCGCCATGGACGCATTCACCAGCCTCCTACCATTTCTTAGAGCAGAGTAGGAGCTCCCCCGATGCCTCAAAGAAGGCCGCGCCCCCCTCCTTCGTCTACTAGGGCACCTTGTAGACGAACGGGACTTCCACCTAAATCTTCTACTCTGAGACTCATTTTTTGAGCGCCGGCAACGTAACGACCAACTAGACCTCCGCCCCGGTGAGTGAGAATGGCTTCTCCTTCGCCCCTGACTTCGCTCGCGACCCCTCTGACTTTCACGGTGAAATTGTCTTCTCCGGCTCTCTCGATCGCTTCGGGACTCCCATCTCTCGTCGCTTCTCCGCCTCTCCCTCTACCTTTCCCGCTTCTCATGGCCTTTTTGCCTCCCTCGTCCTCTCTGTCGCTCTCTCATGTCGATACTAGTGCAAATTACTAGGCAACTATTTAATTGATCTTACGCGGGTGAGAGTGGGAAACCTTTAGGTCTTGGAAAAAGAGAGAGAATGCCACGAACTAGAACAATAAAAAGCATATCCGCCTTCGTCTAATCTATGTCTGTTAGTCTTACTTTAGAACAATCTGTTCAATGCTTAATATATACATTGAACACCCGACATGTTAGTATTTGTTTATCGAGTGGCTTGGATGAAATGGATGTTATACGCAGTTAAGCGGTTAAAGTTAGGGGTGACAATTCAGGTTAATGGATCGGCTTGAAGTTCACCTATATCCAACCCGATTAATATTGTATTGACCTATATCTGATCTAAAAATAATCAGGTTACAAATTTTCAATCCTTGCTCAACCCATATAAAATCATTGAACCCAAACCCAACTCGTTTAACCTGTTTTTAAATACGAATACTCTTTTTTTCCTGCAAAATGATCAGTCGTCCCAAAAAACATGCACATGATAGTCATTTATTTCGAGTCATTGTGTGTTGTTTTTCCAAATGTCAACATTATGTTAAATTGTCAATAATCTTAACCCATATTCGTTATTTGTACAGTTGACATGGTGTGAACGGTGGAGTTTGTGCGGCTATAAGAATGAATGAAATATTATTTAGGTTTTCAAACAAAGAGTGAATAATGGTTATAGATGGCATAAAATGTATTTGGATTAAAAAAAATTTATTGTGTGAGCCTACAGAAGTGATAGTATTTTTGTTTACTATAATACTAATAGTTACAGAATTAGTTCATATCTAAGTAACATATTTATTAAATTATTTATTTTTAATTTAATTAAGTAAATGAGTCAATAATCTTAACCCATACTTGTTATTTACAGGTGGTTTGGGTCGGGTTTTCAGGTTGGGTAAAAATTTCCACCCCTAGTTTGAGTGTTAGAGACGGGCTAATAAATATGGTGATTTTGACGGGATAAAGCTGGTAGGGAAGCAGCCTAACCCACGGGTTCGGGGATACGAAGAGAAGTTCACAACTCTTTTGTAAACGAGGGATCTTGAGTGTAGAGGTAGTAGAGTATTTGATGTTATTTCTTCATCTTGATATAAATGAGGCCGATGAGTATATTTATAGCCATACGAGGTAGGTAAGATCATGGCTTTTTTTATTGGCTGTGCCTTTTTGGATTGGCATTAATTGGTGGCTGCTAAAGGTTGCATTATCCTCTTCTTGTTATTCGTGTCTCGAGCGTTGCATATGGTCGATGAGGAATTTCCTGGTGCCACATACATATAATGATAGATCTGATATCATTTAGTGCAGAATTAGATGCTAGGCCTAGTAGTATCGGTATTATGAGAAAATGAATGATTATCCCTTGCGCGACGTCTTAAGAATGCTCCATGTCAGAGCTCTTCCCTTGAGACACTCCATTTGCTTGCTCCGCTGGGGAGAGTCTAATGGGCATTGCTGTTGTAGTCTTGGGCTAACATGGGCTAGTTAGAAGATTTCTATGGGAGGTCGAATGTGCGTTGATGTTGGCTCTTACTAATTTTCTAGTCATACAAATGACCCTTATCAATGCCTTATAAAGGCCTTGGGTTTGCTGTGTGGGTAAGGCTAGCTTTAAGGAAGGTAACTAGAATATACTTGTCTTAATCTTCCTTTATTATTATTTATTTATACAAATTAGATGCAAAGTATACTTTTTTTCCTTCCTAGGGACAACCCAACTCTAGTTTTTTTTTTGATAATTGAGGACACAAGGCCCGAGACTAGGCAAAAGCCTAGAAGGTCATATAAGCGACCAATAGCACAAAGCTAGAACAAGGGGAAGACAAGCGATTTCCGTTGTTTGGTCGCTTAGAACACGACCTAATTCACTTATGTGTTACAAGTGTTATAAAATCACCAACCCCCTTTCCAATGGGAGTTGGGGTATATTTATAGTCTTCATCATTTTTGAGTGGTTGGGCGCTGACTTGCTGGAATATAGCATGGGAGTCTCCATGGGGCTGCTTCTCATGTCCCATGTCCTTCTACTTGCATGTAAAGTATTTCCAACCTCTTGTTTGGACAAAGAGAGAGCAATTCTAGTCGCTCCGACCCTACAACGTCGTCTTTAAGTTATTTTTAGTGGATATAATCCAACAAAGAACAAAAGATCAAGACTTAAGAAGGAAATACAATAAATATGTAGGTTATAACATAGTTGGCTTTTCAATTCACGTAGAGAGGAATTACCAATTTTACCAAGCGTTTTAAACTTTTCAAAAGTTGCATAATACATCCAATATTACTAATAAATGATGAACAACACCCTAAAACTATTATAAGAAGAGAAGAGAAAAGAATGAGAATTCATTTAATTCATTGTAAGGTTCAATTTCGGAGTTTAAAATTCTCTCAATTTTCACGACATGGTTCTCGAGGGTTGCAAGGATTGAGTTAAAAATTGTTTGGAGATAAGAATACAAAACACGGAAAAATGAAAATTATGATGTTTGAAAGGTTCGAGAAAAAATTATATGAAGATAAGAATAAAAGACACGATGACGGATTCGGGGGCATTTCAATCAAATTATCGGAAATAATGCTGACAACAACACACAAGGAGCACATTTAGAGGTAACTTTAAAGGTTTAAAACCATGTAGCAGTGTAAAAATTTGACGGTCACCGCCAACACTAGGACTGGGCGACCGCCACCAAGTCTAGGACTAGGTGACAGTCGTTCACTCTAAACACTAGGGGATGGTTATCTACCCCATATTCAACAGCAAGTGGGTGAGCCCCGTGCTGGTAGTGCCAAAGAAGGGGGGTATCTCATTCTCAACAGTTCCCAACACCAAGGGTTAGTTGGTCCGTCAGAAAACCACAACTAGTTGGAGAGTGCGCATTGATTATTGGAAATTGAGCACAACCTCTAGGAAGGATCATTTCCCTTTACCATTCATTGATCAGATGCTTGAGTGGTTGGTAGGACAAGATTATTGCCGTTTTCTTTATGGATACTCAAGGTACATAGATCCATATTCCCTACACGGACCAAGAAAATTCTACCTTTACTTGCCCATATGGGACATTGCTAATAGAAGAATGTTGTTAGGTCTATGCAACACCCTTGTCACTTTCCAACGGTGCATGATGTCCATCTTTTTTGAATTTCTGGAGAAGAGCATTAACGTTTTCATGGACGACTTCTCGGTCTTTAAACTCACCTTAGACACTTGTTTAGATAATTTGGATGTCATCTTCACCCGATGTGAGGAAGCAAACTTAGTGCTGAACTGGAAGAAATTACATTTCATGGTTAGAGAGGGGATTGTTCTTGGCCACAAGATTTATTTCAGACGAATTTAAGTTGACCAAGCCAAGGTGGAGGTGAATGAGAAGCTACCACCATCGAGTTCAGTTTAAAGACGTTTGAAGTTTCCTTGGCATGTCACTTTCTATAGAAGGTTCATAAAAAGACTTCTCCAAAATATCCAAACCTCTATATGATATCTTGGCTAAATATGTTAAGATTAACTTCACCCAAGAGTGTCTTGAAGCCTTTAACACCCTCAAGGAAAGCCTATTCTCAGTTGCTATTGTTATATCTTCAGATAGGAGTTTTTCCTTTAAGGTTATGCGTGATGCTAATGACTTTACGATTGAGGAAACTTTGTGCCAGAAAAAGGAGAAGATCTTGAGGTATGCACGCAAGACCCTCTATGATGCTCAGAAAAACTATGTCACAGTTGAGAAAGAGAGCAATGGTATTCTCCCTCGACAAATTTTGGTCCTACATTCTTGGAAGCAAAGTGATAGTGCACACGAACCACTTAGATCTAAAATATTTGGTGACCAAGGAGGATGCCAAGGCCAAATTGATCAAATGGATTATCCTACGAGATTGAATTAGGGATAAGAAGGGTGTGAAATATGTTGTAGCCGGTCATCTCACTCACATGGAAGTGCTGGATGATGGTGTTCCAACCAACAAATTCATTGTGTGCCTTTATGATTGGTGAAGCTGGCGACCCATGGTATGCCGACCTCTCGAACTATCTTGCAAGAGGTTGCTGCCCTATGAGATGACCTACCAACAAAGACAGAAGTTCTCTGCTAACCTCAAGCACTATTTTTGGGATGATTCTTTCCTCTCCAAGGTTTGTGCAGACGAAGTGATAAGAAGGTGTGTGCGTGAGAGTGAAGTGTAGAATATTCTCACTCATTGTCATTCTCTTGAGGTTGAGGACATCATGGAGTAGCACGAATGACGGCTAAGGTACTTGAAAGTGGATTTTATGGAAAACCTTAAAGAAAGATTGTCATGCCTTTCTTGTGATGATAAAAAGCATTTTAACTCTATATATACACAACCTATATATACACGTTGAAATGCTTATTATCATCACAACTTTTTTTATTATTAATTCAAGTTCTCAATATGTTTTTAATAAAATAAGATCATATTCAAAGCACACTAATGAATATTGTCCTACTATAACTTTAACCAACATTATAGATTAATTAACCACTGAGATAAGTTTCAAAAAAATTTAGGGACCTATCTTGGTGGTTGTAATAGGTGTTTTCTATGTTTTTTTAATGTGGAACCTATTTTCGAGGTTTCTTTCTACACCACCAAAAAGGGTGGGTTTTTTTCTTCTGCCGGGTCCCTATTTTGGTGGTTCTTAGTAGGAACCACAGAAATAGGTGCTATAATAGGACACTACAGTTCATTTCCTTCTCACACTTGGAGCGCTCCCCCCTTGCGAACCACCAATTTCCCCTCTGTTAGCCTTGTTTTGCGCCGCTTGCCGTTGCCGCTATGTCAAGGGGTGTCAATGGGTCGGGTGAAGCTTCACCCGCACCCGTCACTCATTTTTACCCGCTCCACTCAAACCCGGCCCGTCACCCGTTAAGGTTCACCCGAAGCCGACTCAAACTCGCGGGTGAAACAGGTGAGTCGGGTGATAAACTAGTGAGATTTTTGTTGTATGTTTTTATAATTTTTAGAAAATATTAGAGGTTGATTGTAAATTTATAGTAACATTTGGGACCAAAGTGTAATTTTTATAAAATTTTTGTGAGTTTGATTGTAATTTTTAATGAAATTCAAGGGGTATTACCAAAAATATTTGGGTAAAACAATAAACGGGTGATGGTTGGGTGTGAAACGGGTGATGGGTGAAAAAATATCACCCATCACCCGACCCGACCCATCACCCGTTTCACCCGTCACCAGTTTTTCACCCATTTATTTCGGGTTTTCACCCATTTATATGGGTCGGGTGGACGGGTGGATCGGGTACTCGATGGGTATTGCCACCCCTAGTCACCACTGACCACTACAAGACTTCCGTAAATGCCTGACACCCTTTGTAAGCTCCAACACAACTGTTATGAACCTCTGTCTCTCTCTATATCTCTCTCTCTGTAAACCTCAAAACAAGTAAGAATTGTAATGTCAGATTTTGTTAAAAACGTAGTGATTTGTTGTTGTAATTGTGGGGATTAATGTTACAATGTGCTTGTGAATGCTGAATTCAATTGGGTGTGCAAATGTGTATAGTTAAGTTATTGAATTTGTATAATTATGTGTGCACATAAGCTGTTTGATGAAATGTATGTGTACAAATGATAAGTGTGAAACATATAGGCTTTTTAGGGTTTAAATACCTTATAATTTGTAACAATTCAGGCAATGTTTCCCACTTATTATGTGTTTTTCCTAAGATTGATGTTTTGATAAGAACTGATGTATGCTATATGCTAAATATAGGAAAAACCCAGGACATGAAGATTTTACATCATAAGGATTACAACACAACAAACGAGGAACAAATCAAGAGAAGAGACACAAAAATTGGTCATGTCCAGATCTGTTTGGCCGGACGCAAATCCGGACGTCTGCAAACAGGAAAATTGATATACTAAAAACTAAACTAATTGAACCTAGAAATTAGCAAATCAATAAGTCTGTCGGGTTGCAAAAATCCCGGTCACTATAGTATAGAAAGTTAAGCAACCAGATATCGAACCGCGGGACTTGAATAAATAAGCCTAAGTCCTAAGAAAACTGGAAATTCAGGGGGTTGTGAATTGTTTTTGTGATTGAATTGAATAAATGCAAATCAAAGTTTAAATAAGCGATTAATGAAAGTGAATGATGAGGTTGATAAAGTGAGTGGAACTCCGGGTTCGGGTCGTTCTTTATTGGTTAAATCTAGTAAAATCTACAACTCAATTATGAGAAACGGAAAGGCTAATTCTTTCTATCTCTTCAATGCTAGATCCTAGTTCATTGAAGAGCTTACCTATCAGAACATGTCAACTCTAATCTAGCAGTTGGCAAAACACATATAGGCGGAATAAGTGCGAAGAATTGTTAGCGTTTGTAGAAGAGATTATCTATCCGACTAATATCTCCCCAAATCTCCAGGTTAATTCGAACTACCTATTAATCACCTTGTCTGATCCTAATAGGTTTCGCAGAACAACTCTATAACTCACGAAATTAATAGAGAAGATGAATGATAATCATTAACCTAGAAACAATCCATTACAGTCTCATAATCAAATTGCAGAATTCTTAACTACATTGTATCCATTACGAACAACCCTACCCCAGAGTTAATCCCTACTAGCCAGACATTACAAAGAAGCAGATAAATACAATCAACATAGAATTCATCTAAAGGAAGAAAAACCCTCGAATTGAACGATTATCCAGAGTCAATGGCTGCAGGCGCAAGGTTGAAGATGATGGACTGACTCCTTTCTGTCGATGCTCCTCCTCAATGATGATAATTTGCTTGATGAATAGGGATGAAGGTGAAGTTGGTGCTGATGGTGTGGATGAGTGGAAGGAGCGTTGTTTTTCAGTGTGAGAGTGTTGTGAAGTAGTGATAGGTAATGAATGATCTTCCTCTCCTCTGATTAGGTCACTTAAATAGATTTTCTCCTCTTTCTCCCCTCAAAACGCCGAACTTCTGCTGAACTTTTAGTCGTGTCCGAACATTGGTCCGACCTTCAATGTTCGGACACAATGCTTTGAGCGCTCCAATTCCAAAAGTCTCGACTTGTGTCCGAACTTCGATGTTCGGACACAAGTTCGGACATGCACCGTAAGCTAGAACTCCGACTTTTCTCATTGTGAATCTCGACCCATGTCCGAACTTCGATGTTCGGACTGAAGTTCGGACATTTCATCAGGCATAGCACACGAACTCTCGACTTGCGTCCGAGCTTGGAAGTTCGGACTCAAGCTCGGACATACCTTCAAAATCCTCTAAATTCATCATTTTGACTTCAATTCGACCCCCGTTTGTTGCATCATCTCCCTTGTGAGTTAATCTACTGTTTCCTTGGCTTTTCTCTGCATTTTAACATAGAAAAAGGTATCAACCCTTAACAAACAACAAACCAAAGGAAAACGTATGACAAGTGTGGAATATTATCCATGCGCGTAAGAAAAATAAGCATTAAAGACCACTAAAACCATTCATATTTCCCACTCATCAAACCTCCTCACACTTAACCTTTGCTTGTCCTCAAAAAGCAGGAGTAAGATACCTCAGAATGCCTTAGGACCAAACCTCGGGATTACAAAAATAAGGAGTCAAGCCACAATAACCACCCAAGAATCGATCTGCTCTTAACTGCATGTCTCTTAAACAGTGAGGCACGCCTTTAAAACAAAAGATTATGAAGAAGTCAGATCATGAAGTCAAAACGTAAAGTAACTAAGAACCTTCCAACCTTTTCTCTTCTCAAACCCGTGGATGACAAGGGGTGTGAAGTTCTGCCATATTCCGCAGAACCTTTCAACACCACGTACTCATGATCTAATTAAAGGATTTTCCATAAACATAAGACTCTAAAGAGCTTCCCTTTTTTTCTTTAGCATACATATTAATTTTTTCCGCGCAAACAATTCATCCCCCAGACTTTTCTCTCCATCCTTTTAACGGTATTGGGTTTTTTATCCCATATCAGATGACCTTAGGTAAACGGGTGATGAAGCACCCCAAGGACTTAATAACCGGATGGAAGAGGCCTGTTTTGGTTCAGAAAATACTTAGATCAGAGGAGTACCTTGCCTTTATCCTTCATTCCAGACATTCTCATCATTCCCAAGGTTCCAGGTTAAACTAGTTCTGACTCCACAACTAACTTGCCCACAAACATTTACAAAATTCAGATTTTACCAAAATACGAAAACACACAGGTTTGAGCAAACCAAACCCTTAAGGTTATCACCGGACTCGACTCCACAACTAAAGATCTACCCAAGTATTTAACACCAAGAAACACTCTAAGGAAATTACCCCATGTAGCCCAAAACCAAACAAAGATTAGTGCGAGATGCAAAATAACTGCCCGACACATTCAGAAAGATCTCCCCCTTCCCCACACTTAATGAGGAGCAATGTCCACATTGTTCAGAAAATTGACACAAGAAAGAGATCGTGCTAAATGTGTCAGACTCACAAGGGTGCAAGTGAAGAGTTACAAAGTTATAGACGTTAAAGCACAGGCCGAAATGAAACCAAAAAGAGAAAGAAACTGAAAACTCCCCTGATGTCGTTTATGATTGATGGAGGAAGAAAGTCTTCCTCACACTTAGTGTCCTGGTAGGGGAGAAGGTTTCCTCACACTTGCTTCCAAGCAAGTGTCCGGCATGAAGTCAGCACGATAAAGCATACTTGCACACATTCAACAAACAAGACAGAGAAATATGCTAGAAGCATCGCATTAGTGACAACAGTATTCGGAGTTAAAGATTAGAACAAACTAAAATTGAAATAAATTAAAAATACAACCCAATCGAAATAAAAGAAAAAGGTCTAACACAACTGAAAGTAAATCCACATAGAAGTCCAGATATGGCTTCTAAACAAAAGTAGCAGCAACCAACACACAATCACTTTGGGGGCGGGTAGTACGCCTGCCACTGCTGAAACTAAGCGAGCAGAGTCTCATAGTCGTCCTAGGAGCGGCGTGCCTGCTGCTGAAGAGTCTCGATCTCCGCCTGATAGCGTCAATCCATCTCCATGAAGCGGGACTCCAGCTGATCAAACTCATAGCGAGTGACATACTCGCTCCCAGGAGCTGGCAGTGCAAGAAATGCCTCCTCCTCGTCAGGTGTAGCAGAAGGGGCGGGCTCGACGGACCCTCACCCGCCTCTCGCTGGCGCTTCTGTGGGCGCGCGGCAGCCTTCTTCCTCCATTGTCCCCCGCTAAGCTCAAACCACATCTTCTTCAGGGCGCCCACATCGATAGGAGACCGCGCAGCATGCATCCCTGCAGAGGGAATGGTAACCATCTACCGCCTAAGGATGTGGCAGAGCACGACTGGATAGCCTAGCTTGTGGTGGTCCTTGTGCTCCATAATATGCTGCATGTGTAAGAAGATCACCCACGACAAGTAAGTAATCTCTGCAGCCCCAGCAAATGACGGATTCAGCACCGCCTGAAGAAGTAGGAAGTCAGTGTGGTTCAGGTCCGAGCTCTGACGTGGTACAACGTTCGCAGCCAGTAGTGCGAACAGGACTCTCTCCTGAGGGCTCTGAAGCGAATCAGCAGAGACGACCTGCTTTGATGGGTCATCCCCTCTGCGTCGTCGTGGTCCTTGAACCATGAGGGGGGTATAGTGGTTGATAGCTGCTGCCTTGAAATCATGGGGGTTGAGGTGCTGAGGAGCTTCGGGGGCGGGGTAAGGAAGGTCCAGGTAGTGCGCAATCTCCATCGTGGAGACGGTCACTCTATCACCGTCAACAATGGATTTGATCTGGCCGTCCTGGAAGATTGCATTCGCATAGAACATGCGCACAACTCGTTCAGAGTACTGGCCCCCCATGAAATACCCCGAATCTAATTAATACTTGTTTATTATTAAATAATGGAGAATTGATCTAGAAACAGATCGTTTTAGTTACACATGCTAATCTATACATGCAAACGTTACGTGAATTAATGTTATTACACGTGCGCATGCAAACTCACGCATGCAAACGACACGAAAAACAGTCGTTTTACCATAACGCTAACTAGCGTAATTTTACTAAACATATTCGTACAAACGTTCATGTACAATTATTAACAAGGACTAAACTTCTTGCATAACTAGCTCGATATAAAGAGCGTCAACAAGAAAAGGACAATACCAACGTGTATACAAACGAGCAACGTAAATACTTTACGAATGCCTAAGCATCTATAAATGCTACAATAAATTGAAATACACAATTAGATAAATGTAACAACTTATGTTACACCTATTGTATATTATGAAGATATAATAACTCATCAAAGGTCAAAGATGTGCACTAAACATCTTGACAAGAAGAACGTTACATAAAAATAGTCGTTTCTCCATAAACGCTAAAACACCTTAGAAACATATGGTCAAGCATGACCTTGTATGACCTTCTAAAACTTAAAACAAATGGTCATACACTCATTATATGAATATATAAACATATTCTCTAGACTATATTCAGTCAAAAACGCAAAACGCTCGGGAGTGCTCACGCACGCCCCTTAAAGCACGAAAAGCCCGGAAGAGTGCCGAGGTGGCACGAACTCCTATAAAATTAATTCCTAGAGTTCCTAACATCATTATTAACCATTCTAAAGAGAACCCACGAAGTGGTTTCTCAAAATTCAACAAAAACCACAGGAGGATTTCTTAACGCTCCTTTTTGCCCGGGAGTGTCCCGATGGCCCGTAAATTATGACATGGGTTGATGTAACCCCATATAACTCAATGTAACATCTTAATATATCATTATTTACTATAATAAGTGTTTATAAACACTTGGAACTCATCAAGACAATTTATTTCCCAAAATTTCCTTAGAGCACAAAAACACACCTTCGGGTGTCACTAAAACACGTTTTACGCAATTACCTTGTAGTTTTTGACATGCCACGAATTAAGAACCTTAAATAGGGTTAAAATGACCCTCTAAATAAGTTGGAGGCACTACCCAACAAGGTGCTCTATAGGGGCCGATTTTATGTCCAAAAACTAGTATAAAACTTACATTAAAATTTTATAAAAGGCATAAAACATGGTGACTCATCTTCCCATGTGCTATAATACTTAATAGCAAAGAAATACAGGTCTCATATGACCTCCATGCTGTCGAAATTATGCAAGGGAACAAGGCCATGTTGGCTAGACAAAAACAAAATGAAAAAGGCAAAAAGTAGATCTAGATTCCACCTTTTTGCTTTCTTAAAATTCAAGTGACTTCCTTTGCTCTTCCTTGGCTCTTCATTACCGATTGAGACCCCCCATTTGACCTTGAAATCGTGCACCTACAAGGAAGAAGAAGACAAGTTACAAACATTGAAAAATCAAAAGAATAAACCTTACTTTTCTAACCTTGTCTCTTAGCTCACAATTATTTCCCTCCACATTGCCTTGTCTTGCATTATGGCCGAACATATGCTGGAAAGAAGGGCATTTATTGAGCCAATAACTCATGTAATAAACTAAGGAAAAAGAATAGTCATTTGACATTGAAAATTAACAAAACAAAAATCAAATTCCAAATTTCATTCTCTTCTTACGTGAGCTTAGTCTCATTCTTCCCCTTGCACTCATCATTTCCGAATTGGTAAGACTCCCTCCTCTCTCTTCTTGCTTCATCTTCTTCCTTTGAAGCTCTTAAGTCCATTAATGGAGTTTTAACTTCTATCTTCATCTTTAAGGTAATTTCCTAGCATCTCTTGTCAAGCCTTGAAGCAAAACTCTTCCTAGCATAACAACAAGCATTCGGCATCAACTAATGTTCCAAGGAGGTTGTCCAAACCAACATTAATCCAAGGAGCATCTCAAGTTTATCTTAAGGTAGTTTTAATGCTTGAAAATCCTTAAAGCACATTTTTATGTGTAACCAAGTTCTACTTCTTCTAAGGTTCTTTTCTTCTTCATTTTCATGAAGGAAAATTTGTTCTTCATCCATATTAGGTGTTCCGAATTTATAAGGAGAAAAAGCTTAAGGTAAATCCTTGGAAAACTACTTACAAATCTACTTAAGATCTTTATTGAAGATCTAACTCCTAAACTCCTTCACCACTTGCATATAACCGAAGTGGAGCATCAAGATTACCTTGGAGAAAGCTTGGAGATCCAAGAAGAGTTTAAGCACTTAACCACCTTTGTTAAGAAGTAAGTTTACTAAGTTAATCTTTATGTTTTAAGCTTGTTAAGCTTCTAAAAATTATACAAAAATTATGTACATCTCCTAGGTTATATAAAACCGAAACTACATGGTATAATATACCAAAAATATAATCTATAACCTATATGGAAAATATTTACCTTAAGACACATTTTTGTGTCACAAAATTTATCTATGTTAGGTACAAATTCAAACCGAATTACCAAGGGTAAAAATGTTCTATTTGGAGCTAAGAATCAATATAAGACATTACAAGAATTTTTACATGAGTTATATAACTCCTATGAATTTATGTATAATTATTTTGACATATAAATCCACTTTTATATACTATATGGTCACTAATTAATTATGGCCGAATGGTCTAAGTGATAAATAGGTATTAATGACCTACTTAGGTATATAAACTTATATTATAAAGTTTGGAGAGTTAAAAATATTTTATTAGTGCTTAAATGGTTAATTAATTAAGTTATGTGGCTAAAATGAAATACCCCAAACCTAGTTATGTTGTTTAAACACCTAAATATGGTGTATTAAGACTAAAAAGAGTCTTAGAAACATTAGTAAACAAATTTAAACAAAAGAAAACACAAAATGTGCTTTAAAGTCAATAAGAGCCAAAAAGGTGCTCTAAGCTTGGGATAAACTTGGTTAAGACCTAATGAACTTACCAAGACCTCATTTATATACTAATGGACTTATTAAACCAATTACCAAAGAAAACCAAGCTTGAAAACAAGTTAAAACACAAAATGTGCTTTAAGAAGTCTTAAAGCACATTTTTGAAAAATTGTCTTGTAAATGAGTTTTGAGTGGCTAAATGTCCATCATTACTCTTAAATATATATGTGTACTATATAGTATCACATTTGGGTGGCTATATTAATGGGAAATCAAAAATTTCACTTCTAAGTGCCTTGTTTAGGTGAATAGTGATTTTTATAAGCTAGTTTGTAACATATGTTGTGTTAAGTAATTAAATTGACAAACAAAGACTAAAATACCCTCATTATAACATAGGGGGCCGGTTTTCTAAGTGTGGTGACTCACCACTCTCTAGTTAATATAATAAGTAAGAAGAAAACTAATTAAAAACTTTTTACTTTATTACTACAAATATCTTCTTAAAAGCAAATTCTATCTTCATTCTCATTTCTTTCCTTCATTTCCCACGGTCCCAAACTTCTTCCTTCCTTCTTGCTGTTCTCTCACGGTAATATCACCACCACCATGAAAACTCCATCGTTGACCTCTTGCTAAATCTAGCTCACTTGTCCAAATCAAAAACAAATACCACCAATCTCTTCCTCTCATCAAGCTCTTCATTCCTATCTTCTCAAAACTTCAAGAGCCCCATTTCGGTGCCAAGGAGTTCCACCATTGAAGGAGCTTGAGCTTGTATTTTTACATATTGTTACTCTCCTTTGCTTCTAGGTAAGGAATCTCAAATAAAAAACTACATTTCCTCCATGTTTTTGTTGTGACCGAAATACCCATTAATGGAGCTCTTTGTGTGACTTTGTTCTAGCTTCATTCCAACCCTTCATGGACTAGGTGGAGTCCTCTCTTGATATATATTTAAACTCTCTTCAAAGATCAAGGTAAAACAACTACATTAATGTTTTTGAAACAATGTAAAATTAGGGTTTACAATGAGTTAAGCTTGGAGCTTGTATACTCATTTCAATGCTTGTATATTGTTTAGAACTTGACAAGGAATCAAATACCTTACCGGTTTTATAAGGAAACAAGAAAGAAGTTGTTTGGAAAGAGGTAAATATACTAACCTAATGTTGTTTTAATGCCTTAGGAGAAATGAGCTTATTAATGCTTGTTAAAACTACCTAAAGAGCAAAAGGTGAATGACCTAGTAAATGTTCTCAAGGAGACTAGTAAAGAACATATGTCTTGTTGTATGTATTTGCAGGTCAAAGGCATATATATATTGTGGAAATTCAGTGTTTATGGTTTAAGCACTTTAAGGGCCTAAGAGCCATGCATTTTAAGGGCCTAAGTGCCATGCAATTTAAGTTACGCATTAAATTTTAATGTAGTGAGATTTGAGTGAAGTTTTGTGTATGAGAGTGTTCTTGGTGTTCTTGGGTGTTTAATGGTGAAAACAATGTGCTTTGGTGTAACAAAATGCTAGGAGAATCTATGTCGAAATTTAGGAAATGCATAAGGAGTTCAAGATGTTTTAAAGGAATTTTGATGAACTAGGAAGTGTTCTAGAGTGTAATAAGGACTTAGGCATGATCTTGAAGTTTTAGTATGTACCAAAGTCATTTTGGATTTAGGTAAAGGCTTAGGTAAACTTTGGTAAAATAAGGAGAAAGTGTAAGCTTAGAAAAAGGGATTTCAAGGATGACATAAGGAGTTTTAGTTTGTAAGAAATGATGTTAAAGTAATGATGTTGTGTGGAAGAAATATCTTGGAAAAATGATTAGAATAGGCAAGGAATACCATTTAGAAACTTAAGGAGAAGATACTATAAGTGTTGGAGGCTTTGGGGAAATTTGGTTAAGTGTTTAAAGGCTTAGAAATTGGAGTATAATGCCTTGTCCGAACTTCCGTCCGGATGTGGAAGTTCGGACAGGCCCTGTTGGGTAAAGGAATTCTCACTCGCGAGCAGTGTCCGAACTTGGGAAGTCCGTACACTAGTTCGGAGTACCCACCCATCCTTAGGAATCCTCGAACTGTGTCCGAACTTGGGAAGTCCGGACACATGTTCGGACGCACGGATTTCTGTCTAGATTTTTCTCGGCTCACGTCCGAACTTCCGAAGTCCGGACATAAGTTCGGACGTGTGTCTGTTTTCTGTCTAAAGTCACGGCTTGCGTCCGAACTTGGAGGTTCGGACACAAGTTCGGACGGGCCACTGTATGGACCAAAAATTGTTGTTTTTAGAGGGGAAATGTTATCTAAAAATGGTAATAAGTTAGTAATGATGTTATAAGGTTATATAAGGCATGTTAGGAGTGTTATAATGGTAATTAAAATGGTGAAGAGTTATAACAAGTGTGAAAATAAAGTAAAATAGATATGTGACATAACAAGTTAATGATGGACTAGTGCGTTAATTAACCGACGTTACTAATGTGTTTAGGATTCTCTCAAGGTGGAAACCAGTCGAGGCAAGGACCGAGGTATGGTTTTCTTGCAGTCTGTTGCCTACCGGTTTACACCGGCTTGTGTGTTGTTTGTTTTTCTGTGTGTTTATGACTTTGTAAGATTAAACCATGTAAGGAGTTTACAGTTGTTAAATATTATTATGTTGTTAAGTATGACTCTCTCTTCCCTTGTGTGTGTCTAACAAGACTTGACCTTATTGTAAATTGTTGAGTTCAATGACGAACTACTAACAAGGGCTAACGGGGGAAGTGAGGAGTCCGGTCTGTTCCGGCCACGCGTGTGAGTATGGGAGTCGATGTCATAACCGGTTCGATTCTCTCTATATGTTCTGGTTGTGTTTCCAATTTGGTTTCCAACCTTCCCTTTAGCTTAACCAAGGCTATTTTACTGACTCACGTCGGGCCACAGGGACATACTATGTGTTATTTCGGTGTGCTTGGATCACTATATCCGAGGCACCTTGTGTTAAGTTAACCGTTCAATCTAACAGGACGGTAACGAGTTATGTAACGAGCTTAGAATGAGCATGGCAACATTCTCTAGGCTCTCAATGGGGACTAACTGTGTTGGTTCTCTTCCTATAAGGAATTGTTCTTGTGTGATGTATGTGATGTTGTGTACATTACCCATAATGTGATATATATGTATAAATTGTGTGTTTTAAAATGAATGCCATGTCACCATGACAATTGGTTGCGCGTATCCCGGTAGCCGATGGGCTGCGCGTTAACCATACCAGCCAAGGGTTGCTGACCCCCTCGGGGGATCCATATTTCTTTTACTGCAGGATGAGGATCGAAGAAGCGGAGTGGCTCTAGATCCTAGGATGTAGATTACTTTGGGTACTTTTGGATGCGGGCCCGGGATGCGCCTGTGCTCCCGTGGCGTATTATATACTTGGTTATGACAGTTTACAGTGACGGTATACGGTGAAGGATTTATGTAAACACTCGGTATTTTGTTGATGTATATATATGGTTATTAGTTCTATGCTCGGGAGTCTGATCATCAGACCGGTACACTTGTATTTATTCAGCCTTGTTAACCACGTGGGTGGTTGACGGCGTTGTAGCACCAATCGTTTAGTCACTGTTTAGTTCTTTATATTCCGCTGCGATTCCAAGTAATTTTATGTGCGTAGTAGGGGTGTTACAAAAAGTGGTATCAGAGCGAAGTATCGCTCTGATGACTAGAATACCGAGCTTAGGAATATACCGAGTTAGGAAAAACCTAACTACAGATACCTAAGTGAACAGATTTGGAAAGGTTAACCACTAACTAAGTGTGGAGATACCTTATTATCGGGAAGCGTTACAATCGTTGGACCGATAAGTGTGCAAGCATATTGCTAATAAATATTCATGTGAATTCAGATGGCAGGTAGACCGCGAGGTAGAGGCCGCGGAAGTGGTACCGGTAATGTGGGTGACCAGGGCGAGAACCCTACGGCACAGGTTATGGCTGAGGCAGTAGCAGCCGCCGTAGCCCAAATGGTACCCCAGCTTGTGGCAGCTATTCAGCAGGGGCAGACGCCCGGAGTTCAACTACCACCACCTCCACCGCCACGAGAGACCAACTGGGTCAAGGCGTTGGCTGATTTGAGGCCACCCTCATTCAATGGGGAGACCGATCCCCGTAAGCTCGAGGCGTACATCTCCGAAATGGAGACCGCCTTCGAAACCCTAGCAGTACCTGAGCAGGTCAAGGTATGACTTGCTTCTTATTACTTGAAGGGCTCGGCACAGAGCTGGTGGAAGCTAGTGCGAGAGGGCAGAGTTGCTGACCCGACCTTTCTGTGGAGGGAGTACACGACCCTGCTGCGAGCCAAGTACTACCCAATACATGTGCAAGAGGCCAAACGCCTGGAGTTGGACAGTTTGAGGCAAGGGGATAAGATGACGGTAGATGAGTACTACTCAGCCTTCATCGGACTTATCCACCTGCTACCGGATCTGGGTTACTCAGACCGGATCCTTGTGAACCGTTTCTACAACGGACTGAACTATCGCCTACGCTACGGCATGGGGCCTACTGGATATACCACTTTGCAGGTAAAGGAACTACAGTGTAATGTGAATAAGTGTGTACGATGTGTTAATGTGTTGTGAATTTATTTGGCGGGGCATAACTGACACCCTAAATATAGGAGTGCCATCATGCCGCTGCAATTGTGGAGATCACCGTCCGTCTGAGGGACGAGGAGAGTGCGCTCAAGCGCAAGGCTATGAACGAGGGCCAAGGCACGCAAGGGCAATGGGGAGGAAAGAAGAAGAAATCATACCCCCAGTCCCAGAAAGGACAGCAACAGGGTGGCAAGGGCCAGACCCAGACCACCACTGCTGAGGAACCTCTGCAGCTCACCTATGCGTATGCGGCCAAGCCCCTACGTTCTTACCCACCCAAGGGTAATTAACAAATTTCAATACCGAAATCTAGTGTGTGTTATTAACTTGTGAAGTATGTACTAAGTGTGTGATGTGTTAGCAGCTAGCACGGGCTCTGGACCGGAGCGCCACTATTACTGCAAGTGGTGTACGGAGACCACCCCGGCAAGGACTGCAAGGGTAACGATGTTCAGTGCCGATACTGTAAGAAGATGGGTCACCGCGATCACGAATGCTGGCAGAACCCAAACAGTAGGAACTACAGGCCCAAGGGGCAATGGAAGGGTAAGGCCACTGCGACCACCGATGGCCAGGCCAGACGGCGAACCAGCCACCCCCAGATCAGAGGTACACAGAGTCCCAGAAGGGGAAGGGGTCGGGGTCCAACAAGGCCACCCTGAATGTGGTGGACCGGTCTGAGGCGCCAGGGCCCTTTCTAGACCAGGTACCGCCTAAACTATTGAATGTAATAAGTGTCTGCATACCGCATTTCATGCATGTGTGTGAGTGAGTTTAAGTAAACAACCATGTGAGTAAATAAATAAAGTATAGTGTGAGATTTACCTAATTAGAGTACTCTAAACTTAAAGGAACCTTCAATATTGTTATCCAATCCCACCCACACCAAACCCTGAAGAAACCACCATCAACATCACCGACTTTCCATTGGAGCAATGTCAGGTTATCCAGCCAGGTATGATACTCTTAAATGGATACCTGACACCGGAAGCACAAATCCATATCATCAGACGATGCGACGAACTTGGAGCAAAACCAGGAGGTTTCTACACACCCGAATACCCGAAAGGATCAAGAATGCAATTAAAGATGATGTGCATGGGTAAGGACTGGAACCCTTACACCAAGACATATCAAGAAATGCAAGCCGAAGACGGAGCAACAGTACCAAGTATACCAGAGGAGTTCCATGCGGTCGTTAACCACCGTGGGAATTGCTCAACAAGTTTGAAACGGATTCAATTCCAAGTGTGAAAGCAGATCTATGTATTGTGAACTTCTACCAGAAAGGTGGACGGTTAGGTATACACCAAGACAAGGACGAGTCACCCGAGTCTCTAAGTAAGGGAGTACCCGTGGTGTCTTGGTCCATTGGTGATACCGCAGTGTTTGTGTATGGCGAGCAGAAGCGTGCTGACCTCGCAAAGAAGCTACTGCTGAAATCGGGAGATTATTAATCATGGGTGGGCAATCAAGGATGCTATACCATGGCATCAGAAAGATCAAACTGAATACCGCACCGTCGGCAGTGATCAATGGCACACACATGAAACCCGGACATTTGAATTTGACCTTCAGACAGTTTTAAGCCTTGTATAATTATGTGATGTGATAAACCAGTGTGTATTAAGGATGTTTGTAAGTGTAAATCATGGCGACAGTATAAGCCAATGAATATTGTAAAAAGAGTGTTAATGAATAAAATGAGTTGTTGAAGTATATAAACCGTGTTGTTACCCAATACTTATTAGTTTGCCAATGAATTAGGCTGTGCACTCGAAACGGGAGGTATACTGAGTGTCTGCAATGAGGCAGAAGCCGGCAAGAGCGGCACAATCCTCACCAGTACCTTTCCAGTCAATGGCGTGGACGCTTCGATCTTGTTCGACTCCGGAGCCTCACACACATTTATTTCGCTATCATTTGCGAAGAGGCTGGGGTTAGATGGCGATGAGATGCCAGACTTCTTGGTCACTCTCCCATCGAAAGAGCGGATCAGGTGTACCCGCTACCACCGAGGTGTTGTTGTACGAATCAGAGATGAAGAGTTTCCGATCGACTTGATAGAGTTCGACGGACTTGGCTTTTATGTGATTGTCGGGATGAACTGGTTGGAGCGGTACAAGGGTAAATCCTGTGCCGAGCATCGACTGCTTCTTCGGAGTCATCTGGGGTTACTATATCTTACCGCCAGAGGCCCAGGGAGCCTTCGACTCAGATCATCACCGCCATGGCTATGTATCGTGAGTTACGACGAGGGAGTGATGTATACCTTGCTATGTCCAGGACATAGAGAGAGACCCATGAGTTTAGCCCAGATGTGCCGGTGTAGTGTCGGAGTTTCCTGATGTATTTCCTAAGGAACTGCCGGGCATGCCGCCAGCACGAGAGGTTGAGTTTGAGTTGATTCCGGGCACCGGACCCATTGCGAAAGCACCTTACCGTATGGCTCCAGCAGAGATGACAGAGCTCAAGGAGCAGCTGAGAGACCTACTCGACAAGGGCTTTATCCGCCCTAGGTTTCACCATGGGGAGCGCCGGTCCTCTTCGTGAAGAAGAAGAAGACGGACGGAGCCTCCGCCTGTGTATTGATTATCGGGAGCTGAATGCTGTTTACGGTGAAGAACCGTTACCCTTTACCACGCATCGACGATCTATTTGATCAGAGGGGAGCATCGTATTGTCCAAGATAGACCTACGTTCCGGATACCACCAGATTGCCATCCGTGACAGTGATATCGAAAAAGCATTCAGAACTAGGTATGGGCATTATGAGTTCACAGTTATGCCGTTTGGCTTGTCAAATGCACCAGCAAAGTTCATGGACTTTAATGAACCGTTTGTTCCAAGATCAGTTGGACAATCAGTGGTAGTCTTCATCGTGACATACTTGTGTATTCGAAATCGAGAGGTGAGCATGAAAGCCACCTGAGAGATGTATTGCAACATGAGAAAGAATCAGCTGTATGCTAAATTTTCTAAGTGTGAATTTGGTTGTGAACCAAGTAATTTCTTGGACATGTGATTTCTGAGGCCGGGATCACTGTTGATCCGGCACAAGATAGATGCAGTGCGCACCTGGCCTAGGCCGAAGACAGTTACCGATATCAGGAGCTTCCTCGGTCTGGCAGGTTATTATAGGAGGTTTTGTGAAGAACTTCTCCAGTTCCGAAGCCGATGACTTCCTTGATGAAAAAGGATGCACCTTCGAGTGGACAGTCGACTGTGAGAGTTCTTTCACGAGTCTCAAGGATGCTCTGACATCTGCACCGGTTCTGACATTTACCAGACGGTCCAGATGGTTTGAGGTCTATTGCGACGCATCAGGTAGGGGTATGGGTGTTGTGTGTTGATGCAACACGGGAAGGTCGTAGCTTACGCCTCCCGACAGCTGAAGAAACATGATGAGAACTACTCTACCCACGACTTAGAATTGGGGGCCATTGTCTTCGCACTGAAGATATGGCGACATCACTTGTATGGGTAAGTGTGACGATTTATTCTGACCACAAGAGTTTAAAGTACTTGTTCACTCAGAAGGAGTTGAACATGAGGCAAAGAAGGTGGGTTGAATTTCTGAATGACTATGACATCAATTTACAGTACAAGGAAGGCAAGGCAAACGTTGGTAGCTGACGCATTGAGTCGCCGAGCACACTCTCCATTCGCTAGTCTCTCATACTGGCTTGGTTGAAGAGGTGGGAGTGCTCAGATGACGGATAGTACATGATGGAGATTAGGCAGAAGCTTATTGATGGCACATTCGAGGGTCAGAAGTACGACTTCAGACTCCACGATGATGACCTGATTAGGTTAATGGCCGACTGTGTATACCCAGGAGTAGCGTTTGAGTTGAAGGAGCGCATATTGAGTGAATCCCATTGTTTCTACTACTTCGATTCACCTGGAGCTTCAAAGATGTATAAAGGTATGAAAATATTTTTGGTGGACTGGAATGAAAAAGGATGTGAATGACTATGTGTGAGGTGTCTCATTGTGTCAGAAGGTCAAGTTTGAGCACCGACGGCCTGGTGGTATGGTACAGGAATGCCAGTGCCGGAGTGGAAGTTCCATGACAAATATCTATGGACTTCGTGGTAGGGCCTTCCGCCTGCAAGGGAGGTCTGAATATGAATGGGTGTTGGGACCGATGACCAAGGGGCCCGATTATCCCGATGAAGGACCTGGAAAGTTGGCAAAATTGGCAGAACTCTTCGATAAAGAAATTGTAAGACATCTGGTGTACCAAAGACGATTGTATCTGACAGAGATACCAGATTCCTATCCAGATATTGGAAGTCTACGAGCGAGAAGCGTTGGGCACCGAACTGAAATTGAGTACCAGCGTTTCACCACAGACGATGGTCAGAGTGAGCGCACCATTCAGACACTTGAGGATATGCTACGTGCATGTGCACTTGACTTTCAGACCAGCTGGATTGATAAGTTACATCTGATCGAGTTTAGTTACAATAACAGTTACCATGCTTCGATCAAGATGTCTCCCTTCCAGGCATTGTACGGTAGACCATGCCGCACGCCATTATGCTGGGATGAGTCGAGTGAGACGGTCATTATAGGACCAGAGTATCTTGAGCAAGTTCAGGCAGAAGTTCGCCAGATCCGGGCTAATATGAAACAGCTCAGGATAGACAGAAGTCGTACGCAGATGTGCGCCGACGCGACCTGGAGTTCGCCGTGGGCGATCAGGTATTTTTGAGAGTATCCCCCATGAAGGGAGTATTTCGTTTTGGCCAGAAAGGCAAGTTGAGCCCAAAATATGTGGGGCCTTATGTTGTGACGGAGCGGATCGGCCCGGTAGCTTATAGACTTGATTTACCCGCCGAGCTGGGCAAGGTACATGATGTATTTCATGTGTCCCAGTTGAAGAAGTATATGTCTCATCCGTCTCATGTGCTTCAGCCTGAAAGGCTAACCTTAGAGCCACCATGCGATCAGTGGAGACTCCGTACGGATTCTGGATACTAAGACTCGAGACACTCGCCATAAGTCCGTGAGACTGGTGAAGGTCCTCTGGTCTAACCAGGACGTTGAGGAGGCCACTTGGGAGCTGGAAGATAAGATGAAGGCGAAGCACCCGTCATTGTTTGCTTCTTAGTGTTTGTATGTATAGGGTACGGGGCGTACCCCTATTTAAGGGGGGTAGAGCCGTTTCGGTTATGGTTGTGTGCGACATGTATATGTATACATTGTCTATGTTATGTTACAGACCGCTGAGTCTGAATGATGTTGTGATGTTTTATTGTTTGGACCAGTGTCCGTATGATGTAAAGATGTTGTTAATGTGATATAAGTGTTGTTGATATGTGTTCTCATGTTCTAATATTTAGGTTATGTGGAAGTATGAACTTTGGGGACAAAGTTCTTTTAAGGGGGTAGATTGAAATACCCCAAACCTAGTTATGTTGTTTAAACACCTAAATATGGTGTATTAAGACTAAAAAGAGTCTTAGAAACATTAGTAAACAAATTTAAACAAAAGAAAACACAAAATGTGCTTTAAAGTCAATAAGAGCCAAAAGGTGCTCTAAGCTTGGGATAAACTTGGTTAAGACCTAATGAACTTACCAAGACCTCATTTATATACTAATGGACTTATTAAACCAATTACCAAAGAAAACCAAGCTTGAAAACAAGTTAAAACACAAAATGTGCTTTAAGAAGTCTTAAAGCACATTTTTGAAAAATTGTCTTGTAAATGAGTTTTGAGTGGCTAAATGTCCATCATTACTCTTAAATATATATGTGTACTATATAGTATCACATTTGGGTGGCTATATTAATGGGAAATCAAAAATTTCACTTCTAAGTGCCTTGTTTAGGTGAATAGTGATTTTTATAAGCTAGTTTGTAACATATGTTGTGTTAAGTAATTAAATTGACAAACAAAGACTAAAATACCCTCATTATAAATAGGGGGCCGGTTTTCTAAGTGTGGTGACTCACCACTCTCTAGTTAATATAATAAGTAAGTAAAGAAAACTAATTAAAACTACTTTTTACTTTATTACTACAAATATCTTCTTAAAAGCAAATTCTATCTTCATTCTCATTTCTTTCCTTCATTTCCCACGGTCCCAACTTCTTCTTCCTTCCTTCTTGCTGTTCTCTCACGGTAATATCACCACCACCATGAAAACTCCATCTTTGACCTCTTGCTAAATCTAGCTCACTTGTCCAAATCAAAAAACACCACCAATCTCTTCCTCTCATCAAGCTCTTCATTCCTATCTTCTCAAAACTTCAAGAGCCCCATTTCGGTGCCAAGGAGTTCCACCATTGAAGGAGCTTGAGCTTGTATTTTTACATATTGTTACTCTCCTTTGCTTCTAGGTAAGGAATCTCAAATAAAAACTACATTTCCTCCATGTTTTTGTTGTGACCGAAAATACCCATTAATGGAGCTCTTTGTGTGACTTTGTTCTAGCTTCATTCCAACCCTTCATGGACTAGGTGGAGTCCTCTCTTGATATATATTTAAACTCTCTTCAAAGATCAAGGTAAAACAACTACATTAATGTTTTTGAAACAATGTAAAATTAGGGTTTACAATGAGTTAAGCTTGGAGCTTGTATACTCATTTCAATGCTTGTATATTGTTTAGAACTTGACAAGGAATCAAATACCTTACCGGTTTTATAAGGAAACAAGAAAGAAGTTGTTTGGAAAAGAGGTAAATATACTAACCTAATGTTGTTTTAATGCCTTAGGAGAAATGAGCTTATAATGCTTGTTAAAACTACCTAAAGAGCAAAAGGTGAATGACCTAGTAAATGTTCTCAAGGAGACTAGTAAAAGAACATATGTCTTGTTGTATGTATTCGCAGGTCAAAGGCATATATATATTGTGGAAATTCAGTGTTTATGGTTTAAGCACTTTAAGGGCCTAAGAGCCATGCATTTTAAGGGCCTAAGTGCCATGCAATTTAAGTTATGCATTAAATTTTAATGTAGTGAGATTTGAGTGAAGTTTTGTGTATGAGAGTGTTCTTGGTGTTCTTAGTGTTCTTGGGTGTTTAATGGTGAAAACAATGTGCTTTGGTGTAACAAAATGCTAGGAGAATCTATGTCGAAATTTAGGAAATGCATAAGGAGTTCAAGATGTTTTAAAGGAATTTTGATGAACTAGGAAGTGTTCTAGAGTGTAATAAGGACTTAGGCATGATCTTGAAGTTTTAGTATGTACCAAAGTCATTTTGGATTTAGGTAAAGGCTTAGGTAAACTTTGGTAAAATAAGGAGAAAGTGTAAGCTTAGAAAAAGGGATTTCAAGGATGACATAAGGAGTTTTAGTTTGTAAGAAATGATGTTAAAGTAATGTTGTGTGGAAGAAATATCTTGGAAAATGATTAGAATAGGCAAGGAATACCATTAGAAACTTAAGGAGAAGATACTATAAGTGTTGGAGGCTTTGGGGAAATTTGGTTAAGTGTTTAAAGGCTTAGAAATTGGAGTATAATGCCTTGTCCGAACTTCCGTCCGGATGTGGAAGTTCGGACAGGCCCTGTTGGGTAAAGGAATTCTCACTCGCGAGCAGTGTCCGAACTTGGGAAGTCCGGACACTAGTTCGGACGTACCCACCCATCCTTAGGAATATCCTCGAACTATGTCCGAACTTGGGAAGTCCGGACACATGTTCGGACGCACGGATTTCTGTCTAGATTTTTCTCGGCTCACGTCCGAACTTCCGAAGTCCGGACATAAGTTCGGACGTGTGTCTGTTTTCTGTCTAAAGTCACGGCTTGCGTCCGAACTTGGAGGTTCGGACACAAGTTCGGACGGGCCACTGTATGGACCAAAAATTGTTGTTTTTAGAGGGGAAATGTTATCTAAAAATGGTAATAAGTTAGTAATGATGTTATAAGGTTATACAAGGCATGTTAGGAGTGTTATAATGGTAATTAAAATGGTGAAGAGTTATAACAAGTGTGAAAATAAATAAAATAGATATGTGACATAACAAGTTAATGATGGACTAGTGCGTTAATTAACCGACGTTACTAATGTGTTTAGGATTCTCTCAAGGTGGAAACCAGTCGAGGCAAGGACCGAGGTATGGTTTTCTTGCAGTCTGTTGCCTACCGGTTTACACCGGCTTGTGTGTTGTTTGTTTTTCTGTGTGTTTATGACTTTGTAAGATTAAACCATGTAAGGAGTTTATAGTTGTTAAATATTATTATGTTGTTAAGTATGACTCTCTCTTCCCTTGTGTGTGTCTAACAAGACTTGACCTATTATTGTAAATTGTTTGTTGAGTTCAATGATGAACTACTAACAAGGGCTAACAGGGGAAGTGAGGAGTCCGGTCTGTTCCGGCCACGCGTGTGAGTATGGGAGTCGATGTCATAACCGGTTCGATTCTCTCTGTATGTTGTGGTTGTGTTTCCAATTTGGTTTCCAACCTTCCCTTTAGCTTAACCAAGGCTATTTTACTGACTCACGTCGGGCCACAGGGACATACTATGTGTTATTTCGGTGTGCTTGGATCACTATATCCGAGGCACCTTGTGTTAAGTTAACCGTTCAATCTAACAGGACGGTAACGAGTTATGTAACGAGCTTAGCATGAGCATGGCAACATTCTCTAGGCTCTCAATGGGGACTAACTGTGTTGGTTCTCTTCCTACAAGGAATTGTTCTTGTGTGATGTATGTGATGTTGTGTACATTACCCATGATGTGATATATATGTATAAATTGTGTGTTTTAAAATGAATGCCATGTCACCATGACAATTGGTTGCGCGTATCCCGGTAGCCGATGGGTGCGCGTTAACCATACCAGCCAAGGGTTGCTGACCCCCTCGGGGGATCCATATTTCTTTTACTGCAGGATGAGGATCGAAGAAGCGGAGTGGCTCTAGATCCTAGGATGTAGATTACTTTGGTACTTTTGGATGCGGGCCCGGGATGCGCCTGTGCTCCCGTGGCGTATTATATACTTGGTTATGACAGTTTACAGTGACGGTATACAGTGAAGGATTTATGTAAACACTCGGTATTTTGTTGATGTATATATATGGTTATTAGTTCTATGCTCGGGAGTCTGATCATCAGACCGGTACACTTGTATTTATTCAGCCTTGTTAACCACGTGGGTGGTTGACGGCGTTGTAGCACCAATCGTTTAGTCACTGTTTAGTTCTTTATATTCCGCTGCGATTCCAAGTAATTTTATGTGCGTAGTAGGGGTGTTACATAAAATGTAATTTTCACAAAGTTTGGTGCATATACTATAAAAACCGAGAGTTAAGGGTGTCCTTGGGATAAACATGATATAATATAAGGTTAGGAATTAAGTTTATGAATTTTAGATAATTTAAACAAGTGCTAAAATAACAATTTATAAAGTTTTGGGCTATTATGTAATTTATAAAAGTTATTATGAAAGTTTGGAATTTAATATGGGGCGAATTCATAATTAAGAGAATCATGAAGTTCACTTTCGAAATTTTGAGGAATTAAATATTCAAACTATAGTTTAGAAGTTATTAAATAACTATTATAAAGTTTTGGGGTGAAAACGTAATTAATGGAAAGTACATGACCAAAGCCGAATTACTTTGGGCTAGTTTTGTAATTTAAGAATTTATATGCATTTATTCAGTAATTAAGAAGAACTAAAAATTAAAACTATAGTTTATAAGACATTATGTAAAGGTTATAAGATTTTGTGGTTAAATGTAATTATTGAAAATATTACATTAAGGCCGAAAGTTTGAGGGGCCAAATTGTAATTTTCGAAAAGTTATAATGTTCAAAAGTCATATACCAAAATATTAATGGTTGTCTTGTAATATAATTAAATAAGGAATTAAAACTATATAATATAATGAGATTAGAGTTGAAATGTAATTATAAGAAAATATGGCAAAGCCGAAAATGAATGTGGCTAATTGGTGATTTATTAAAGTTATGGTGTTCAAATAAAATTACTAATTTATAGTGGTTGTTTAGTGAATTAATTAATTAAGAAAATAAAACTATGTATTATAATGTATTTGGAGTATAATGTAAAGTTTAAGAAATAAATGTGGTTATAATAAGATAACCGAAAGGTATGTTGTATTATGGGAATAAAAATATTTGTAGGTCCTATATGGATATTTAGGAAATATAGAAAAGGAATTATGATTTAAGGATTTATGAAATTAAACTATATGATATACAAGTACAAGTAATTCATTTGTAAATAAATAATATTTGTTGAGGTTAGTTTGTAAATAATAAAAGATAAGGGGATAATATGTCCATGTGTGACATGTAAATATAATTTGAGGAATATTAAGTGGTTATGTCATTTAGACAATTATATATAAGTATCATAAATAATACATGAGTATGAAATATACATTTTAGATTTTCAAGTAAATCAAAAAGGAAATGAATATAAGGAATTATGGAATTTAAAACTATGGTTATATAGTTATAAGGAATTTAATTGTAACCAATGAATATTAATTATGGTAAGTAGAGAATAACAAAATTATAAGAATATTTGTCCATGTATGACATATAAAAATATTGGGGAATTATGAGGATGTCAATTAGACAATTGTAAAACATGTAACATAAACGGTACATGAATATGTAGTTATATACATTAAAGGATTTTTAAAACAAATCAAAAGAAATAACAAATAAGTTATATATTAAGTCATAACATGGTTAAAAAGAATTACCACACAATATAAGTTTATAAATTAGGATTTCATGTTTTGGAAATATATAAATGCCTTAATCAAATAATAAGGCTAAGAGGTTAAAGGAACCACTTAAGTATGAAGAAATAAACCTCACATGAAATAACGAATACGAAATCGTTTCATGAACCAATAAAATTATTATACGAGAGTTACATAATTAACACTCTCAGTTAATCCTATTCTAGGACATTGTTTGACCAGACGTTGACCGGGAACTAAGCAAGTACAGTCTACGGTGAACGGTATGGAATTGTTGCAGTCTGCTTTCTACCGGATTACACCGGCTTGTGTGCTATCTGTTGTTTGAATTAACGACCAAGATAATTGTATGTAAAATGTTGTATTACTCCTGTGCACTGTTGTGTTATTTTATGTGCGTGATGTTACTAACTATAACGTGTATGTTCCACGCATACAACACTACATTACCAGTGGATTAAACCTGCGAATTATTATACTGAGAACTTGTACACAAGTTTCTCACTAACTTCACTTTATAACGAACGTCGTTTCGTAATCGTGATAACTGACAATACACATTACATTGTGTTCTTGCTTAACGTCCTTGTGTGACATCTAACAATACTTTACTACGAGAAGCGAGGATCCCAGTTGTTCTGGCCATGCATGCTACAGGAGCTGTACCTGTCTCAGGTCTCTCCTATTCAGTCTACGTGCGACGGAACATTTCAGTGGAGAGGAAGACTTTATTCCTCTCGAGGGTTCAATTCCCAACAGTTCAGTGGAGAGGAAGACTACATTCCTCTCGAGGGTCGATTCCCACATTTCTCAGTACAGGAGTTAACTACGTTATCTTCTGAGGGTCTAGTTACCCAACCTTTCAATCTTAACGAGGTCACTATACCTTCACTATTTGAGATATACATTTATACCTGTCAGTCCCATTGTGTGGACCCGACTATCATTAAAGGATTACAGTTCATCTAACTTGACCCTCTGAAGTCTTGTCTGTGTGACATGATTGTCCTTGTATGAATGCTTGTTATGATTATGTTATGATGCTTATTTACAGCTTTATAAAAATGGCTTGCATGCATTCGACAAAATAGTTGGGTGTGGCCCAGTAGCTTGTGGGCTGCACGATTTCATACCGGCAAATTATTTTGCTGAGCCGTTTCATGGCTAAACAATTCCAGGTACCTGAAGAATGAAGAGATTGCCCGACCGAGTGTAGGTGGGGGTAGAATTAAGACAGGGGTTATTATCACCGGTGTCATCTTACAGTACTGTATTTTTTTTATTATCGACTTTTGTTGTTTTAAGAGGTTTGTATTCCGCGCTCAGACCGCATCAATTGTAAGTTGTATTGAAGTTAGCCTTGTTAGTCACATGGGTGACTAGCGGCGTTGTAGCACCACCCGTTGTTATGTATATATTTTCCGCTGCATTTCTAGTTATCTTTGGGAGCTATCATCGTACAGGTTCTGGAGTTTTGGGTTGGGGTGTTACACCCCATATCCAAAATCTTGCCCCAGCCAAATGGGTTTAGTAATGCCCTCAGTCCCAGCTGCTGCTCCAGTTCCAGCACCACACCCCGCTCAGCAATTATATCCATCTCTTTGGCGAACCACTCTCGGGCTGTATCATTTCTAAATTCCTCTTGCTGAGTTCGACGTCTTGAACTTTCGCCGGTTCTAGCAGCCCTCTTACCACGGCCTGTGATTCGGCTCAGCATCTGCTCAATAAGGGGAACCAATGTCAAATAAAGGAAGGCAAAAACATAGTTCTAAGTGTGCACATAATTACCCAAAATCCGACAGAGTGTCCCCTAAAAATTCATTATTCTCCACAACACAGATTTATCAGCTTTTCATTTGCAATGAGAACTACTACCAGTGACCAGCAGAGATTCAACCAACAGAATATCCTATAGTCCAACCGTGTGTAACGCCATCTCAGTCAATGGTTCTATCTCACCATGCAGAATCCACATATTCAAAATAACATCAAAATAGTGTGGTTCAACCACTTCTACCAACAGTTCAACCCACAGCAGAAAACGAAGGTAACACATTCAGATTTAGTCCAGCCGATTCGACTCAAACAGCACCTCTTAGCTAACTATGCCTCATATTTCAAAATTTGCACAAACACAATAAAAAAGGTAGGGAAGGGAAGTGGAGAGTACCTTGTTCAAGTCGAATGAGGGATTAGAAACAAGTAACACAAAGTAATCTGCAGGAATCGAACTCAAAAACCCCCAAATTTGATAGTTAGGGTTCGAATTCGAACAACCTCGGATTTGAACTGGTATGGGGATTTGCTGACCGATTTCGGTTGCTAGAGTGGTGGGGAATCAAAAACCGAGGAGTCTGGTTCCAAGATTGAGAGATTTGGTGGAGATTTGAGGGAGTTGTGTGAGATTGGAGAGAGAGGATTTGGGGTTGCCGCGGGCCAAGTCACGAGGAGGGAGAAGAGTTTTGGGGTTTAAGTCGCAGCGCCCTTTAAGTTCCGAAATTTCGAGGTGTCTGAACTTCAATGTTCGGACAGAAGTTCGGACATACATACCTGGATTGCGCTTAGAAATCGTGTCCGAACTTCGATGTCCGGACCGAAGTTCGGACATCTCGTGGTTTTGTTTTCGTCAAACTCTCGTGTTGGGTCGAACTTCGATGTCCGGACCGAAGTTCGGACATGTCGTTTTGCTCAGCCCTCAGACTCTCGAACTGAGTCCGGACTTCGATGTCCGGACTGAAGTTCGGACATCACCAAAAATGCACCTCTTTGATTCTTTTTGATCTCAAACCACTGCAGCAAAAACATTATCCTAAAACAAAACTATAAATAACATAAAAACATAGAATTAAAATACCGATTCAACACTGGGTTGCCTCCCAGTCAGCTGCTCTTCTTAATGTCTTTAGCTAGACAATTCCTGCTTAATCAATCAGAGCAAGTGTGGGGTGCAGCTCTACAACAGCTTACAGCGAATTCCTTCAACTTTCTCAATTCTTTCCGCATTTGCCAAGAGAAATTCTTCTTCATGTTCGAGCTCGTCTCTTGCGAAATCATCTTTGTTGTAGGATTGAAGTCACTCTCCAAAAAGAATATTGCCTTCAAGGGTAAAAGATTATGATCAGTACAAGATAGCTTTTTAATCGAGCACCATTTACCTTAAAGGTTTCACCAGCCCTTATTCTCAAGCTCGTATTTCCATAGGATGTAATTCCCACAACTCTGAAGGGGCCGACCAATGTGACTTTAGCTTCCCAAGGAAGAGACGTAGCCTAGAGTTAAAGAGCAGCACTAGATCCCCCACTTTGAAGTCTCTCTTTTGTATCATCCGGTCGTGGATCCTTTTGGTGCGCTCTTTATAGATCTTGAGCTATCGTACGCCTGGTCTCTCAGTTCCTCAACTCAGAGCGCTGAAATCACCTCTTCTCTCCAGCATCACACAAATCAAAGTTAAGAGCCTTAAAGCCCAATAAGCTTATGCTCTAGCTCAACTGGGGAGATGACAAGCCTTCCGTATACTAGCTTAAAGGTGACATTCCCAATGGGAGTCTTGAATGCAGTTCATAAGCCCACAGAGCATCGTCAAGCTGATAGACCCATCCTTCCTGGAGGAGTTGACTGTTTCTGGAGAATCCATTTTAGCTCTCGGTTACTCACTTCTGCTTGCCCATTAGTTTGGGGGTGTAAGGTAAAGCAACCTTATGAGTCACCCGTACTTCGTCATTAGAGAATCAAAAGCCTTGTTGCAAAAGTGAGAACCTCCGTCACTGATGATAGCTCTTGGTACATCAAATTGGTAAAGATGTTCTTCTTCAAGAATTTCACCACAGTTCTAGCATCAGTAGAAGAGCAGGGGATTGCTCGACCCATTTGGAAACATAATCTACAGCAACGAGGATGTAGTGGTTTCCGTGAGAAGAAGAAAATGGGCCAGTGAAGTCAATACCCCAGACATCAAATAATTATACTTCAAGGATCCCTTCTGCGGCATCTCATGCCTTCTTGAAGTGTTCCCCATCCTCTGGCAGTTATCACAGTGAGCACAGAAGCAGTGGACATCTTTGTGTAGAGTGGGCCAGTAAAAACCACACTCTAACACTTAGCAGCTGTCCTAGTAGGACCGTGGTGACCACCTGCCTCTCGGGAATGGCAGAACTCTATTACACTGTTACCTCTTCATCAGGGAGACATCTTCTGATTAAACCATCAGCACATACTCTAAAGAGATAGGGGTCCTCCCAAACGTATAAATAACGGGTTTCAGACAGAAACTTCTCCTCTGGTTGTAACTTAGATCATGGGGAACCAAACCAGAGGCAAGATAGTTAGCCAGGTCAGCATACCATGGCTCTTAACTTTCCCAATTAAAAAGACTGTTTCGTCAGGAAAGAATTCATTTATGGGAACCCCGTCGTCTGGAGTCTCAAGCCTAGATAAATGATCCGCAACCCCATTCTGCTTTCCTTGCTTATCAACAACTTCCAAGTCGAACTCTTGGAGAAGCAGGATCCATCTTAGAAGTCTAGGCTTAGAATCATTCTTTGGAATAGGTATTTCAAGGCAGAGTGGTCGGTGTGAGCAATTACCTTACTTCCCAGCAAATAAGGCCCTGAACTTGTCAAGAGCGAACACCATAGCCAGTAGCTCCTTTTCAGTGGTGGTGTAGTTCTTTTGAGGTTCCGATAGAGTCTTACTCGCATACGTGATAACCCTCAATACTTATCCTTCCTTTGACAGAGTGCAGCACCAACAGCAAAGTCACTAGCATCTGTCAGACCTCAAAAGGAAGGGACCAGTCAGGGGGAACCACAATGGGGGAAGAGATGAGTTACTCTTGATAGTTTGAAAGGCCTTCAAGCATTCTTCTGAGAAGTGAATTTTACATCTTTCTGCAGAAGATCAGACAAGGGCTTCACAATTTTTGAAAAGTCCTGGATGAACCTTCGATAGAACCCTGCGTGACCCAGAAAAGATCTAACTCCTCTGACTGAAGTGGGAGGAGGTAACCTTAATGACTTCCACCTTCGCCTTGTCCACTTGAATACCGTCTTTTGAGACCCTGTGACGCACTATACCCTAATGTACCATGAAATGGCACTTCTCCTAATTAAAACAGGTGGGTCTCCTCACATCTGCCTAGAATCTGATCCAGCTGATCAAGACACACATCAAAACTCTGGCCATATACCGAGAAGTCGTCCATGAAGACTTCTATGCTTTTCTCAATAAACTCGTTGAAAATGGCCATCATACACCGCTGGAATGTGGCTGGTGCGTTGCAAAGACCAAATGGCATCCTCCTATATGCGAAAGTTCCATACGGGCAGGTGAAGGTGGTCTTCTCCTGATCCTCTAGCGCAATGGGGATTTGGAAATACCGCTGTACCCATCAAGGAAACAGTAGAACTCCTGCCCAGCTAGCCGCTCTAACATCTGATCAATAAATGGCAGTGGGAAGTGGTCTTTCTTGTGGCTTCGTTCAACCGCCGGTAATCGATGCACATTTTCCAGCCAGTGGTCTGTCTTTGAGGCACCAATTCTCCCTTATCATTGGGCACCGCCATAATTCCTCCTTTCTGGGAACAACTTGCACAGGGGAAACCCAGCGGCTATCAGAGATGGGGTAGATGATGCCTGCATCCAAGAGCTTCAACACCTCAGCTTTCACTACTTCCTTAAGTTTGGGTTTAATCTCCTCTGAGGCTGCCTCACTGGTTTGATACTGTCTTCCATGTAATTCGATGAGTGCAAAACCTGGACTAATCCCTTTTATATCTGCCACTGACCACCCAAAGCTCCCTTATGCTTTCTTAATACTTCCAGAAGTCTGCTTTCCTGCGAACAAACAAAGAAAGAAGAAGATAATAACAGGTAGGGCGCTACCCTCTACCAAGAAAGCATATTTAAGATTTGAAGGGAGAGTTTTAATTCAAGAGTAGGGGTTTCTCTACTGAAGGAATGAGCCTCTGAGTAGGCCTGTCCAGTGGCTCCACAGGAGGAGCATGAGGGCGAAAGTAGGTTCGTCCCTGATTAAGCTGCTGGACAACAGTAGCTACCTCAGCGCTCTCCTTGTCATCCTCAATCAAGTGGCATAACACCTGCTCTAGCAAATCATAATCCAACGCAGAAAGGAAGAGTCATCAGTATCTTTAATGACAAACGAATCATAGTCATCAGAACAATCAACATCCACTGAAAGCACAGCATGAGAGGAAGCATTTGTTCTCATCATCTTAGTAATATCAAAACTAAGTTCCTCATTATTAAACTTAAGGGTGATCTTTCCTTTGTCAACATCTATGACAGTTTTAGCAGTTCGCAGGACGGTCTACCCAAAATTAATGGCACTTCAACATCCTCATCCATATCAAGAATAACAAAATCAGCAGGGAAGAAGAAGTTACCAACACCTACCACAACGTTCTCAACCATACCACGAGGTTTGATTGAGGAACGATCAGCCAATCGCAAATTAAAATTGATCGGGATAAGCTCACCAGCATGAAGCTTCCTAAACATTGAATACGGCATTAAATTTATACTCGCTCCAAGGTCGCAAAGTCTGAACCCACAGTCCATGTCTCCAATGGTGCAAGGGATGATGGGCTGCCCTGGATCTCCACACTTCGGAGGGAGCTTCTGCTGGATGGCTGCAGAGCACGTCTCTGTCAGCTGAACAATCTCACTTTCCTTGAACTTTCGCTTGTTAGAAATCAAATCCTTCACAAAGCGAGCATAATTAGGCATTTGCTTGATAGCATCAATCAAGGGGATATTAATAGTAAGCTTCGAAAACACACTAAAAAAAATTCCCAAATGATCATCAAGTTCTTTTTCTTTCAATCTATTAGGAAAGGAAGTTCCTTAGGAATCACCTTACCCTTGAGTTTTTAGCAATTTAAAGTATGAGAAGGGAAGAAATAGGAGCCTGGGTCTCCTCAACAACTACCTCAGGAGGGGCTGGGGGCCCTGACGGTGCACCAGTGCTAGAAGAAGGGCGACCGGTCTCCTCATCAGCTTGGTCCTCAGCCACTTGATTTCTATTCATCAACTGCTTCCCACTTCTTAAGGTAACTAACGCCACCTCTTCAGAATCTGAACAGTCCTCAACTACCACGGTATCTGAGACCGTCACTGCCTTCAACTAGCTTTAGGATTGGGGTCTGGTTGGGAAGGCAGTGATCCAGACGGTCTCTGCTGTAGGAGGAACTAAGTAACTGACTCATTGTTCCCTGCATTCTCACCATGGCGTTCTCGAGCTTTTGCTGACCAGCTGCCAGATTCTGAGTTATTACTGTCTGTTGCTCTTGAGAAGCCATCAGTTTATCCATCATCTCCTTAAAATTGCATTATTTGAGCTCAGTGGTGATTGCTGAGCTTGAGATTGTTGTGGCCTAAACTGATTGTATGGGGGCCGCCTAATGAAACCGGGTGGTCCTCCCTGACTTGCCCTCTGAGGTTGTATCTGCTGTGAGTTGAGGGCGTTATTTGGATTCCCGTACCTCAGGTTTGGATGCTGATTCTGCATCCAAGGCTGCCTGTTGTACTGACCAATTGCATTTGCCTCTTCAGTCTGCCTCATCTCAGCAACCATCGGACAGTCCTCATAATCATGGCTGTCTCCGCACTGAGAACAGCATACCTCCTTTTGACCAGTAGACACCTTCTTAACGGATTGCCCAGATGTCTGTCCCATAGTGAGTTGCTCGAGCATCTTAGCCATGTTACCCACTGTGGTACTTAAATGGGCCTGCTCAGCAGCAATCTGCTCCATCATAGGATCTGGAGTCCGAGAGGAAGTCTGCCCAACTGTGAAAACTCATCCACCACTGCTGCTCCACTGGCGGAGCTCCTCGCAGTAGGATTCCATGGCTGACATAAACTCTTCTCCACTTTTAGCCAGCAAATTTCCACCCAGTGCAGCTCGGACCTCGCCTCTATGCTCATCTCTCAGCCCTTGGAAGAACCCCTGGGCCAAGGATGTCATGTTCTGACCGTGATGAGGGCACTGGCGGAGCAGCTCCTTGAATCTATCCCAAGCTTCGCAGATTGTCTCACTGCCGGACTGTCGGAAGGCGGTCAGGACAGCGATCATCTGTCTGGTCCGGGAGATGGAGATATACTTCTCATAAAACCTCTCCATCATCAGCTCCCAGGTAGTGATGATACCGGTGGTAGACGGTGGAACCACTTCGATGCTTCCCCTGATAGACTGTGCTGAAATAAGCACAGCCGAGCATACTCCTCTAGCCCCTGAGATATCCCCAACGAATCCAGATGAACTAGAAAACGGTGGACATGGTCGAGTGCATCAGCCGGGTATGCGCCTGAGAAGGTCCCTGCTGGATAATTCCTGACAGCATTTGTTTGATGGCTTGGTTTTAACTGTTTGCCATTCCGCTGTTAACTCTGCTGTGAGGTTCGGTAGAGTCACAGGTCCTCTTCTAGGGGCAGCCGGCGGGCGATTAATTCTTCCCAATGTGGCTTGTCATTATTTACTGGTCCGTAGCAGCCATGGTGAAGGTGAGTGCTCTTCTCGCCCTACGAGCTGTACGGTTGATCTCTGGGTTTAAATTGAATCTTGGTGGGCCTCGAGATCGGGTGCCGTTCTCGCCAACTGCTAGATTAGAGTTGACATGTTCTGATAGGTGAGCTCTTCAATGAACTAGGATTTGCATTGAAGAGATAGATAGAATTGGCCTTTCTGTTTCTCATAATTGAGTTGTAGATTTTACTAGATTAAACAGTAAAGAACGACCCGAACCCGGAGTTCCACTCACTTTATCAACCTCATCATTCACTTTCATTAATCGCTTATTTAAACTTTGATTGGCATTTATTCAATTCAATCACAAAAAACAATTCACAAACCCCTGAATTTCCAAGTTTCTTAGGACTTAGGCATATTTATTCAAGTCCCGTGGTTCGATATCTGGTGCTTAACTTTCTATACTATAGTGACCGGGATTTTTGCAACCCGACAGACTTATTGATTTGCTAATTTCTAGGTTCAATTAGTTTAGTTTTTAGTATATCAATTTTCCTGTTTGCAAAATGGGCCGTTGCCGGGACTTGACTTTGTCAAGTCCTTTGCCTTGGTTATCAATATTTTTATTTTATTTAATTGTTTTGTGTTGGTGCTGCACTCTGTCAAAGGAAGGATAAAGCACTCACCTTCACCATGGCTGCCAGCAGACCGGTAAATAATGAGCAGTCCACATTGGGAAGAGATTAATCGCCCGCCAGCTGCTCCTAGAAGAGGACCTGTGACTCTACCGAACCTCACAGCAGAATTAACAGCAGAAGGCAAAAGCTGAAAACGAGCCATCAAACAAATGCTGTCAGGAATCATCCAGCAGGGACCTTCTCAGGCGCAGATCCGGCTGATGCACTCGACCATGTCCATCGGTTCTTAGTCCATCTGGATTCGTTGGGGATGTCTCAGGGGCTGGAGGAGTATGCTCGGTGTGCCTATTCAGCACAGTCTATCTGTAACACCCCGGATTTCTAACATTTTATTATGTCAACTATTCAAAAAAAATAATAATAATTTAATATAGCAGCGGAATCAAATCCTAATCCGGGGCATTATTGTCACACTCGCAATTCAACGAGTGCTAAGGCCTAGAAACTTAACTAAATAACTAAATCATTTTTATTAGAAAGTCGAGCGTCATAATAACAATTACTTACAACTATAGAAGTCTCAAAGCCTAAAGTAAAAATTCAATTACAAGTAACCAGTCTATGTGGAGTCGTCTTCCCAAATCCCAAGCACTTCATCACATGTGGCAGAAAATCCAAATAAACACACAAATAGCCACCGTAAAGTCAGAGAAACTGAGTAAGCTACCACTCACCACCACGTAAAAATCATTTTCTCTTTAGAAATCATTTTTAACAATATAACCCACAACATACAACACATTTCAACAATATTAACACACAACAACAAAATTATCATAACTGTAAAATACTTCACATTGGATTTTTAGTAACCAAAAATATATTAGTCAGATTATTTTAATTATCTTCCTTGTCCCAACGCGCAGCCAGGACAAAACAACTTTACTTTCTCTTTGGGTACAACACGCAGCTGTAACCCGGACCCCAAACACGCAGCCGGGAATCCAACCAAGCCACTAAATCCTTAAGTGTGCACACCCCCCAATAGTTCAAAATACTACGGAGTAGATCTAGGGCTAATTGTGTCCTAGTGCGGCCCACAGTATCTCAAACTTATGCGTCCTAGTGCGGCCCGCATATATCATCTCTTTCATGTGTCCTAATGCGGCCCACATGCACCATGTTTTCTCCCTCTTAAAAATTCTTTTATTCTTCATTATTATTTATCATATAATCTCATCGAAGTCCACAGATTTCACCATAAATAAATTATGATATCATCCTTATTGAATAAGTAATTCAATTTTCACAAAATCATTTCGTAACAATTCACAAACAATATCAGTTAATCTCATAAATAAACTCATCACAATTTTCCATCAATCTCTTTTAGAAAAATATTTAAATAACCACTGATATCCACTACAAAACAAATCACTCACATAAGAAAATGAAATTATCACTAACACTTAACACTTCAATCTCAAACAATGATCACACACAAAATTCACATCCACGTAAAAATTCATTATTATAAATATAATAAAAATTAGTGAACGTAGTAACTTACCTGATATTAGCAACGATCACAACAACCAAGCAAGAATCTATTAATGTTGTCTTTCACAAATTCGGAGCTCTGCTACCTACGCGCCGCGGATTACATAGGAAGAAAACTGACTATCTCTCCATCTCTACTTTACCCTTTGTGTGTGAGTTGACAGGCTGGATCTTCTTCTAACTATTTTTTTTTGTTATGCATGTGTAGAGAAAGGAAATGAGGCGTATATTATGTTTTTTTCTGTTTGTGCCTATGTAAGTGATGGGAAGGTAGGGATAAATGATGTATATATATTTGGTTTTATTGTGTCTGTAAACCGAGAGAAAATAAAAAGGAAGGAAGAAGCAACATCTTGTTGTGTGAATCATAAAAGGATGTAAGAGAGAGAGAGCTGGCCGAAGGAAGATGAGAAAGATAGAAACTAAATTGGATGATTAAGATGAGTAGGACGACAACCCTTATATAGCCGATCAGGGAATCTAAAAAGTGAGGGAATGCGAACCGGAAGGAAACCCAAGAGAAAAAGAATACCAACCAATGATCACTAAAGTGAATTAAATTGCTTAGTTAAATTAAAGAAAATAAAGGGTTAGGAATATGAAAGGTAAAATTCATTCATTAGTAAAGTAGGAAATATGAATAGTTAGAACTAGTTCATTAATAAAATCAGAAAAACTCAAAGGATGAAACCGATGGATTAAAACTAACTTATTTAGTATAGTTCAATTGAAGTAGTATTTAAATCGTAACATTATAATTATTGTAACTCCATTATAAACAAATAAATATGCTAAATAATTAGATATACACAAGGATCATTGTTATGACATTAAAAATCACAACCGATTTACTTTTAAAACACAAATTATCTTTATTATATAGTATGCTCGTAAATTATAGTATAATACCATAAACTATATATTATGCTCGTGAACTAATATACTTATAAACTATATAAAGATGTATTTTTAAATCAACATACTCTTTGAATCATATCATTATTATTATTACTCCATTTTTAATAATAAATATACCAAGTTAGCTAGAGAAATACAAGGATTATTAATACGAAGATAAAAAAAAACCACTACCATAGTTTAAAACAGATTTTTTATTAAACACATTGTCTTTATTAAATATTGCCGGTTTACTCCGGTGGTGAGCCACACGAATGGCTTTGCAAGGCAGAGCGGTACTTTTCCTTGTGTGGGATTGGTGAGGAAGACAAGGTTCGCACGACGGGCATTGTATGGATGGGGCGGCTTTGCACTGGTACTAGTGGTACAACAGCTATGTTGGCTTGCCTGATTGGAAGCAATTCAGGGAGTCTTTGATCGAGAGGCTCTGCTCCACAGTGGGCGGTGAGGTGATCGCATTGCGTTTTATTCTGTGCATCTGTCGGGTGTTCTGGATGCCGTGTTGAAAGGGATTTTTTTGGAGCGGCTTGAAAGAGGCGATCAAGAAGGACCTCATACTATTTGAGATCCATGACCTTCCTGATTTGATGAAAGTCGCTAAGAAACTAGAGGCAATCCTAGGCTTTCGAGCGCCAGGGATGTGAAAGGTGACAAATGGAATGCCAGTTTCAGTTCATGATCAATGAGTTTGCGGCCAATAAATCAAATTGGGGAAATTCTTCGCCCATACAAGTCGATCAGGTTAGGGAAGTTTCGATCCCTAAATTGAGCTCTACGCATCGGCCCAGTTTGGCACTTTGTCGGCATCGTCGGCATGTCGAACTTTAAGCGGATTCCTGAAGAGGAAATGCAGATGAGGAGGTCGCAGGGGCCTTTGTTTTAGGTCTGGGGATAAATGGAATGTAGCCCACCGGTGCAAGGTGGCAGGGCTACAACTCCTATTGACGAAGGGAGGGGGGGGTGACGGGGAGGAGCACACTTTTGAAATTTGCCCAATGTCTTGTGATGCCAGCGACATGGGGGATGACTTCAAGGTTGAACTTTCCCAGTTGTCATTAGTGGGGTTTCCTTCTCAGTAATCCATGAAATTGTTGGGACTGCTGGCAGGAAAACAAGTACTTATCTTGATAGATAGTGGAGCTTCCCATGATTTTGTTTCTGATGAGTTAGTGAAGAATTTACAATTGACGGTTGACGATTCTTATCGATTTGGGGTCACCATTGGAAACGGGGAAACTGGAGGAAACTATTTTCCGCCAAGGGATTTGTAGAATGATGCCCTTTTTGTCCAAGGCATGATGTTTATAGTAGAATGTCTTCCCTTCAATCTTGCTGGAGTGGGTGTAATATTGGGGTTCAAGTGGCTAGCATGTCTTGTTGGGGTAGTAAACCAGTGCACCTCCTATGAGATCCGTCTCTATCGATTGTGGAAAGTGGTATCAGAGCAAAACCGGCTAGAAAATAGGTTAAGAAAAATTACAAATGGAAATATTGGTCTTAGGTTTAAAATTGGACAAGCCGTCTTCTGGGGAAAATATTTCTTTTGTGATGCTTTCTTTGTTTTTAATGCATTTTGAGATATTTTGTGTGATGATGATTGAATGTTTTTTTATGCTTGATATGTTGAAATATTGATTGCGGTATATTTTGACACAAAGGCATAAGTGAAGATTTGATGATATTTATGAAATGTTAATAGCCTATGATGCTCAAGTGATAATGTTATGAATTTTGTGATTTGCAGTAATTCCTTTTATTGAAGGATCGATATATCGAATGAATGTTTGATGAGTGACATTCCATATTGAGTTGTATCTTATCGACAATGATTGGAATTTTATTTGAATGAATTATAGTCTTGTGGTTGTGTTTTAGGCATGATTTCTTGCAGCTCAGAACTTTATTGAATTATCCCTCATCTCTTTGAGTTAGGTAAGAGTTAATTGCGAGGTTAATTACGAGGACGTATATTCTTTTAAGGGAGGTAAACTGCAATAACCAAATTTATTATGGTTAGTGATATGATATAAACCTTAGTATAAAATAGCTATAATTGATTAATTTCTTAGTAGGACCATTGGTAGTAGGGTGAGATCAAGCTTCGGGGACGAAGCTTTATTTTAAGGGGGGAATAATAATGAAATACCCCTAAATTTTAAATACATTTATTTTCTAGTTTACAAATATATTATATAGTTTGTGAGCATATTATACAATATTTAATAAAGACAATGTGTTTAATAAAAAAATCTGTTTTAAACTATGGTAGTGGTGATTTTTTATCTTCGTATTAATAATCCTTGTATTTCTCTAGCTAACTTGGTATATTTATTAATTAAAAATAGGAGTAATAATAATAATGATATGATTCAAAGAGTAATGTTGATTTAAAATACATCTATTATATAGTTTATAAGTATATTAGTTCACGAGCATAATATATAGTTTATGGTATTATACTATAATTTACGAGCATACTATATATAAGATAATTTGTGTTTTAAAAGTAAATCGGTTGTGATTTTTAATGTCATAACAATGATCCTTGTGTATATCTAATTATTTAGCATATTTATTTTGTTATAATGGAGTTATAATAATTATAATGTTACGATTTAAATACTACTTCAATTGAACTATACTAAATAAGTTAGTTTTAATCCATCGGTTTCATCCTTTGAGTTTTTCTGATTTTATTAATGAACTAGTTCTAACTATTCATATTTCCTACTTTACTAATGAATGAATTTTACCTTTCATATTTCCTAACCCTTATTTTCTTTAATTTAACTAAGCAATTTAATTCACTTAGTGATCATTGGTTGATATTCTTTTCTCTTGGGTTTCCTTCCGGTTCGCATTCCCTCACTTTTTAGATTCCCTGATCGGCTATATAAGGGTTGTCGTCCTACTCATCTTAATCATCCATTTAGTTTCTATCTTTCTCATCTTCCTTCGGCTAGCTCTCTCTCTCTTACATCCTTTTATGATTCACACAACAAGATGTTGCTTCTTCCTTCCTTTTTATTTTCTCTCGGTTTACAGACACAATAAAACCAAATATATATACATCATTTATCCCTACCTTCCCATCACTTACATAGGCACAAAACAAAAAAAAAAAAATATTACGCCTCATTCCTTTCCCTACACATGCATAACAAAAAAAAAAAAAATAGTTAGAAGAAGATCCAGCCTGTCAACTCACACACAAAGGGTAAAGTGGAGATGGAGAGATAAGTCAGTTTTCTTCCTACGTAATCCGCGGCGCGTAGGTAGCAGAGCTCCGAATTTGTGAAAGACAACATTAATAGATTCTTGCTTGGTTGTTGCGAATCGTTGCTAAATATCAGGTAAGTTACTACGTTCACTAATTTTTATTATATTTATAATAATGAATTTTCACGTGGATGTGAATTTTGTGTGTGATCATTGTTTGAGATTGAAGTGTTAAGTGTTAGTGATAATTTCATTTTCTTATGTGAGTGATTTGTTTTGTAGTGGATATCAGTGGTTATTTAAATATATTTTCTAAAAGAGATTGATGGAAAATTGTGATGAGTTTATTTATGAGATCAACTGATATTGTTGTGAAATTGTTAACGAAATGATTTTGTGAAAATTGAATTACTTATTCAATAAGGATGATATCATAATTTATTTATGGTGAAATCTGTGGACTTCGATGAGATTATATGAATAATAATGAAGAATAAAAGAATTTTTAAGAGGAGAAAACCATGGTGCATGTGGGCCGCATTAGGACACATGAAAGAGATGATATGCGGGCCGCACTAGGACGCATAAGTTTGAGATACTGTGGGCCGCACTAGGACACAGTTAGCCCTAGATCTACTCCGTAGTCTTTTGAACTATTGGGGGGTGTGCACACTTAAGGATTTAGTGGCTTGGTTGGATTCCCGGCTGCGTGTTGGGGTCCGGGTTACAGCTGCGTGTTGTACCCAAAGAGAAAGTAAAGTTGTTTTGTCCTGGCTGCGCGTTGGGACAAGGAAGATAAATAAATAATCTGACTAATATATTTTTGGGTTACTAAAGAAATCCAATGTGAAGTATTTTACAGTTATGATAATTTTGTTGTTGTGTGTTAATATTGTTGAAATGTGTTGTATGTTGTGTGGTTATATTGTTAAAAATGATTTCTAAAGAGAAAATGATTTTTTACGTGGTGAAGTGGTAGCTTACTCAGTTTCTCTGACTTTACGGTGGCTCTTTGTGTGTTTGTTTGGATTTCTGCCACAGGTGATGAAGTGCTTGGGGTTTGGGAAGACGACTCCACATAGACTGGTTACTTGTAATTGAATTTTTACTTTAGGCTTTGAGACTTCTATAGTTGTAAGTAATTGTTATTATACGCTCGACTTTCTAATAAAAAAATGATTTAGTTATTTAGTTAAGTTTCTAGGCCTTAGCACTCGTTGAATTGCGAGTGTGGCAATAATGCCCGGATTAGGATTTGATTCCGCTGCTATATTAAATTATTATTTTTTTTTGAATAATTGACATAATAAAATGTTAGAAAATCGGGGGTGTTACACTATCAGGGGAAGCATCGAAGTGGTTCCACCGTCTACCACCAGGTATCATCACTACCTGGGAGCTGATGACGGAGAGGTTTTATGAGAAGTATATCCCCATCTCCCGGACCAGACAGATGATCGCTGACCTGACCGCCTTCAGACAGTCCGGCAGTGAGACAATCTGCGAAGCTTGGGATAGATTCAAGGAGCTGCTCCGCCAGTGCCCTCATCATGGTCAGAACATGACATCCTGGCCCAAGGGTTCTTCCAAGGGCTGAGAGATGAGCATAGAGGCGAGGTCCGAGCTGCACTAGGTGGAAATTTGCTGGCTAAAAGTGGAGAAGAATTTATGTCAGCCATGGAGTCCTACTGCGAGGAGCTCCGCCAGTGGAGCAACAGTGGTGGAAGAGTCTTCACAGTTGGGCAGACTTCCTCTCGGACTCCAGATCCTATGATGGAGCAATTGCTGCTGAGCAGGCCCACTTAAGTACTACAGTGGGTAACATGGCGAAGATGCTCGAGCAGCTCACTATGGGACAAACATCTGTGCACTCCGTCAAGAAGGTGTCTACTGGTCCAAATGAGGTATGCTGTTCTCAGTGTGGAGACAGCCATGATTATGACGACTGCCCGATGGTTGCTGAGATGAGGCAGACTGAGGAGGCAAATATAATGGTCAGTACAACAGGCAGCCTTGGATGCAGAACCAGCATCCAAACCTGAGGTACGGAAATCCAAATAACGCCCTCAACTCACAGCAGATGCAGCCTCAGAGGGCAAGTCAGGGAGGACCACCCGGTTTTGTTAGGCCCCCATACAATCAGTTTAGGCCACAGTAGTCTCCAGCTCAGCCATCGTCCACTGAGTTCAAATAATGCTAATTTGAAGTAGATGATGGATAAACTGATGGCCTCTCAAGAGCAACAAACAGTGATAAATCAGAACCTGGCAGCTGGCCAGCAAAAGCTCGAGAACGCCATGGTGGAGATGTAGGAAACGATGAGTCAGTTGACTCAGTTCCTCCTACAGCAGAGACCGTCTGGCTCACTGCCTTCCCAACCAGACCCCAATCCTAAAGCTCAGTTGAAGGCAGTGACGGTTCGGAACCGTGGTAGTGAGGATTGCTCAGATTGAAGATTCTGAAGAGGTGGCAGCAGTCAGTTACCTTAAGAAGCGGGAAGCAATTGATAAATAGAAATCAAGTGGCTGAGGATCAAGCTGACGAGGAGACCGGTTGCCCTTCTTCTAGCACTGGTGCACCGTCAGGGCCCTCAGCCCCTCCTGAGGTAGTTGTTGAGGAGACCCAGGCTCCTATTTCTTCCCCTTCTCATATTTTAAATGCTAAAAACTCCAAGGGTAAGGTGGTTCCTAAGGAACTTCCTTTCCCTAATAGGTTAAAAGAGAAAGAACTTGATGATCAATTTGGGAAATTTTTGAGTGTATTTTCGAAGCTTACTATTAATATTCCCTTGATTGATGCTATCAAGCAGATGCCTAACTATGCTCGCTTTGTGAAGGATTTGATTTCTAACAAGCGAAAGTTCAAGGAGAGGGAGATTGTTCAGCTGACAGAGACGTGCTCTGCAGCCATCCAGCAGAAGCTACCTCCGAAGTGTGGAGATCCAGGGCAGCCCATCATCCTTGCACCATAGGAGACATGGACTGTGGGTACGGACTCTGCGACCTTGGAGCAAGTATAAATCTGATGCCGTACTCAATGTTTAGGAAGCTTCATGCTGGTGAGCTTGTCCCAATCAACTTTAATCTGCAATTAGCTGATCGTTCGTCAATCAAACCTCGTGGTATAGTTGAGAACGTTGTGGTAGGTGTTGGTAACTTCTTCTTCCCTGCTGATTTTGTTATTCTTGATTTGGATGAGGATGTGGAAGTGCCATTAATTTTGGGTAGACCATTCCTGCGAACTGCTAAAACTGTCATTGATGTTGACAAAGGAAAAATCACCCTTATATTTAATAATGAGGAGCTTAGTTTTGATATCACCAAGATGATGAGAACAAATGCTTCCTCCCATGCTGTGCTTTCTATTGATGTCGACTATACTGATGATTATGATGCGTTGTTGCTGAAAGTACTGATGACTCTTCCTTCCTGTTTAAGAATTCTGATCTGTTAGAACAGGTGTTATGCCACTCGATTGAGGATGACAAGGAGAGCACTGAGGTAGCTACTGTTGTCCAGCAGCTTAACCAGGGACAAACCTATTTTCGCCCTCATGCTCCTCCTGTGGAGCCATTGGACAGGCATACTCAGAGGCTCATTCCCTTAGTAGAGAAACCCCCTACTCTTGAATTAAAAACTCTCCCTTCAAACCTTAAATATGCTTTCTTGGCGGAGGGTAGCGCCCTGCCGGTTATTATTTCTTCTTCTTTGTCTGTTTCGTAGGAAAGCAGATATCTGGAGGTATTAAGAAGGCACAAGGGAGCATTGGGGTGGTCAGTGGCAGATATAAAGGGATTAGTCCAGGGTTCTCCACTCATTGGATCTACATGGAAGATAGTATCAAACCAGTGAGGCAACCCCAGAGGAGATTAAACCCAAACTGAAGGAAGTAGTGAAAGCTGAGGTTTTAAAGCTCTGGATGCGGGCATCATCTACCCCATCTCTGACAGCCGCTGGGTTTCTCCTGTGCAAGTCGTTCCCAAGAAAGGAGGAATTGTGGCGGTGCCCAATGATAAGGGAGAACTGGTGCCTCAAAGACAGACCACTGGCTGGAGGATGTGCATAGACTACAGGCGTTTGAACGAGGCCACAAGGAAGGACCATTTCCCACTGCCGTTCATCGATCAGATGTTGGAGCGGCTGGCTGGGCAGGAGTACTACTGTTTCCTTGATGGATATAGCGGTTACTTCCAGATTCCCATCGCGCCAGAGGATCAGGAGAAGACCACCTTCACCTGCCCTTATGGCACGTTCGCCTATAAGAGGATGCCATTTGGTCTCTGCAACGCACCAGCCACCTTCCAGCGGTGCATGATGGCCATTTTCAACGAATTTATTGAGAAGAGCATATAAGTCTTCATGGACGACTTCTCGGTGTATGGCCAGAATTTGATGTGTGTCTTGATCAGCTGGATCAGATACTAAGCAGATGTGAGGAGACCCACCTGGTTTTAAATTGGGAGAAGTGCCATTTTATGGTGCATGAGGGATAGTGCTTGGGCACAGGGTCTCCAAAGATGGCATTCAGGTGGACAAGGCAAAAGTGGAAGTCATTGAGGGGTTACCCCTCCCACTTCAGTCAGAGGAGTTAGATCTTTTCTGGGTCACACAGGGTTCTATCGAAGGTTCATCCAGGACTTTTCAAAAATTGCGAAGCCCTTGTCTGATCTCCTGCAAAAGATGTAAAATTTCACTTCTCAGAAGAATGCTTGAAGGCTTTTCAAACCATCAAGAATAAACTCATCTCTGCCCCCATTGTGGTTCCCCCTGACTGGACCCTTCCTTTTGAGGTAATGACAGATGCTAGTGACTTTGCTGTTGGTGCTGCACTCTGTCAAAGGAAGGATAAAATATTGAGGGTTATCGCGTATGCAAGTAAGACTCTGTCGGAGCCTCAGAAGAACTACACCACCACTGAAAAGGAGCTACTTGCTGTGGTGTTCGCTCTTGACAAGTTCAAGCCTTATTTGCTGGGGAGTAAGGTAATTGCTCATACCGACCACTCCGCGTTGAAGTACTTGTTCCAAAAGAATGATTCTAAGCCTAGACTTCTAAGATGGATCCTGCTTCTCCAAGAGTTCGATTTGGAAGTTGTTGATAAGCAAGGGAAGCAGAATGGGGTTGCAGATCATCTATCGAGGCTTGAGACTCCAGATGACGGGGTCCCCATAAATGAATTCTTTCCTGACGAAACGGTCTTTGTAATTGGGAAAGTCAAAGAGCCATGGTACACTGACTGGCTAACTATCTTGCCTCTGGTTTGGTTCCCCATGATCTAAGTTACAACCAGAGGAAGAAGTTTCTGTCTGAGACCCGTCATTACGTTTGGGAGGACCCCTATCTCTTCAGAGTATGTGCTGATGGTTTAATCAGAAGATGTCTCCCTGATGAAGAGGTAAACAGTGTAATAGAGTTCTGCCATCCCGAGAGGCAGGTGGTCACCACGGTCCTACTAGGACAGCTGCTAAAGTGTTAGAGTGTGGTTTTTACTGGCCCACTCTACACAAAGATGTCCACCGCTTCTGTGCTCACTGTGATAACTGCCAGAGGATGGGGGGAACACTTCAAGAAGGCATGAGATGCCGTAGAAGGGAATCCTTGAAGTAGAATTATTTGATGTCTGGGGTATTGACTTCACTGGCCCATTTCCTTCTTCTCACGGAAACCACTACATCCTTGTTGTTGTAGATTATGTTTCCAAATGGGTTGAAGCAATCCCTGCCCTTCTGCTGATGCTAGAACTGTGGTAAAATTCTTGAAGAAGAACATCTTTACCAGATTTGGTGTGCCAAGAGCTATCATCAGTGACGGAGGTTCTCACTTTTGCAACAAAGCTTTTGATTCTCTGATGACTAAGTACGGGGTGACTCATAAGGTTGCTTTACCTTATCACCCCCAAACTAATGGGCAAGCAGAAGTGAGTAACCGAGAGCTAAAATGGATTCCAGAAGACAGTCAACTCTTCTAGGAAGGATTGGTCTATCAAGCTTGATGATGCTCTATGGGCCTATAGAACTGCATTCAAGACTCCCATTGGGATGTCCCCCTTTAAGCTGGTATACGGTAAGGCTTGTCATCTCCCAGTTGAGCTAGAACACAGAGCTTATTGGGCTTTAAAGGCTCTTAACTTTGATTTGTGTGATGCTGGAGAGAAGACACGATTTCAGCTTTCTGAGTTGGAGAATTGAGAGACCAGGCATACGACAGTTCAAAGATCTACAAAGACCGCACCAAGAGGATCCACGACCAGATGATTCAAAAGAGAGACTTCAAAGTGGGAGATCTGGTGCTGCTCTTTAACTCTAGGCTACGTCTCTTCCCTGGGAAGCTAAAGTCACATTGGTCAGGCCCCTTCAGAGTTGTGGGAGTTACATCCTATGGAGCATACGAGCTGGAGAATAAGGCTGGTGAAACCTTTAAGGTAAATGGTGCTCGTTTAAAAGGTTATCTTGGTACTGATCATAACCTTTTTCCTTTGCAGGCAATATTCTTTTTGGAGAGTGAATCCAATCCTACAGCGAAGATGAATTCTCAAGAGACGAGTTCGAACGTGAAAAAGAAATTCTTTGGCGAACACGAAAAGAATTGAGAAGGCTGAAGGAATTCGCTGTAGGCTGTTGTCAGAGCTGCTCGTCACACCTCTTCTGATTAATCAAGCAGAAATTGTCTAGCTAAAGACATAAACAAGAGCAGCTGACTGGGAGGCAACCCAGTGTTTTCGGTACTTTTATTCTGTGTTTTATGTTGTTTATAGTTTTGTTTTAGGGTAATGTTGTTGTTGCAGTGGTTGGAGCTCAAAAAGAAACAAAGTGGTGCAATTTTAGGAGATGTCCAAACTTCAGTCCGAAGATTGAAGTTTGGACCCAGTTCGAGAGTTGGAGACCTGCGCAAAACAATATGTCCGAACTTCGGTCCGAACATCGAAGTTCGGACCAAGTTCGAGAGATTAAGGTCTGTGCAAAACGACATGTCCGAACTTAGGTCCGGACATTGAAGTTCAGATGCGATACGAGAGTCTGACGAATCGACAATACGAGATGTCCGAACTTCGGTCCGAGCTTCGAAGTTCGGACAAGACACGAAGCGCAGCCCAGGTATGTATGTCCGAACTTCGGTCCGAACATCGAAGTTCGGACAGTTCGAAAATTTCTGAATTAAAGGGGCGCGGGTGACTTAAAACTCTCAAAACTCTTCTCCCTCCTCGCGACGCCCGCAGCAAACTCCCTACCCTCTCTTCTCCAATCTCACACAACTCCCTCAAATCTCCACCAAATCTCTCAATCTTGGTCCCAAACTCCTCGGTTTTTGATTCTCCGTCATTCTAGCAACCAAACTCGGCCAGCAAATTCCCACACGAGGCCAAATCAGACCCTGTTCGACTTTGAACCCTAACTACCGAATTTGGGGGTTTTTGAGTTCGATTCCTGTAGATTTTGCTGTTATCTACTTCTAAGCATTCATTCAACTCAAGCAAGGTATTTTCTCCACTTCTTAACTTCTTTCGTTGTGCTTATGCAAAGTTTCGAAATTTGTGGCATCATTAGCCGGTAAAGTGCTGTTTGAGTTGAGTGTGTTGAACTAAATCTGCATGTATTAGCTTCAATCTCTGCTATGGGTTGAATTGTTGGTAGAAGTGGTTGAACCACAATATTTTGATGTGTTATTTTGAATATATGGATTCTGCATGGTGAGATAGAATCGTTGACTGAGATAGTGTTACAAACGGTTGGACTATAGAATTTCCTGTTGGTTAAATCTCTACTGGTCAATGGTAGTAATTCTCAGCTGCAAATGAAAACTGATAAATCTGTGTTATGGAGAATAATGAATTTTTAGGGGACACTCTGTCGAATTTTGGATAAATTCAGTGCACATTCAGAACTATGTCCTTGCTTTGCTTTATTTGACAGTGCTTACCCTTGTATGAGCAGATGTTGAGCAGATTTACCGGCCTTGGTAAGAGGGCTGCAAGGGCTGGTGCAAGCTCCAGCCGTCGAGCTCCGGAAAACGAATTTAGAAATGATGAAGCCCGAGAGTGGTTCGCCAAAGGGATGGACATAATTGCTGAGCGCTGTGTGGTGCGGGAACTGGAGCAGCAGCTGGGACTGAGGGCGTTATTAGACCCACTTGGCTGGGGCAAGATTCTGGATATGGGAGGCCCGTACTCTGAACGAATTGTGCGCATGTTCTATGCAAATGCCATCTACCAAGATGGGCAGATCAAATCCCTTATTGATGGTGATAGAGTGGCAGTCTCCACGATGGAGATTGCTCAATATCTGGAATTCCTTATCCTGCTCCCGACCGTCCTGACCACATTAACCCAAATGACTTCAGAGCAGCGGCCCTAAACCACTACACCCCGCTCATGGCTCAGGGGCCACGTCGACGCAGAGGGGATGACCCATCGAAACAGGTCGTCCCTGCTGATCTGATTCAGAGCCCACAGGAGCGAGTCCTCTTTGCACTACTGGCTGCGAATGTGGTTCCACGTCAGAGCTGGACCTAAACCAGACAAATTTCCTTCTTCTGCAGGCCGTCCTGAATCCGGCGTTTGCAGGAGCTGCCGAGGTTACATATTTGCCTTGGGTGATCTTCATGCACATGCAGCATATTATGGAGCACAAGGACCCCCACAAGCTAGGTTATCCGGTCATGCTCTGTCACATCCTTAAGAGGCAGATGGTTACCATTCCGTCTGCGGGGCTGCATGCTGCGCGGTCTCCTATTGATGTGGGAGCTCTGAAGAAGATGTGGTTTGACTTAGAGAGGGGGAGTGGAGGAAGAAGGCTGCAGCGCGACCGCAGAAGCGCCAGCGAGAGGCGGGTGAGGGACCGTCAGAGCCCGCTCCTGCTGCTACACCTGACGAGGAGGAGGCATATCTTGCACTGCCGGCTCCTGGGAGCGAGTACGTCACTCGCTATGAGTTTGCTCAGCTGGAGTCTCGTTTCGAGGATATGGATCGTCGCTATCGGGCGGAGATCGAGACTCTACAGCAGCAGGCCCGCCGCTCTCAGGACGACTATGAGGCTCTGCTTGCTCAGTTTCAGTAGTGGCAGGCGTACTACCCGCCCCCACAGTGATCATGTCGTTGGATTGATGCTGCTTTGTTTAGAAGCCGTCTCTGGACTTCTTTTTGGATTTGTTTTCAGTTATGTTGGACCTATTACTTTTATTTCGATGGGGTTGTAATTTCTTTCAATTTTAGTTTGTTCTACTCTTTAACTCTGAATACTGTTGTCTCTAATGCGATGCTCTAGCATACTTTTCTGTTTTGTTTGTTGAATGTGTGCAAGCATGCCTTACTGTGCTGACTCCATGCCGGACACTAGCTTGGAGGCAAGTGTGAGGAAACATTCTCCCCTACCACGACACTAAGTGTGAGGAAGAACCTCTTCCTCAAAGCATCACAAAAGAAATTAGGGGAGTTTTCAGTTTCTTTTCCTTTTTGGTTAATGTTCGGCCCGTGCTTTAACGCGTATAACTCTGTCACTGTTCATTTCACCCTTGTGAGTCTGACACATTTAGTCCGATCTCCTTCTTGTGATAAATTTTTGAACAATGCGGACATTGCTCCTCATTAAGTGTGAGGAAGGGGGAGATCTTCTGAATGTGTCAGTCATTATTCCCGCCCTAATTTTTGTTTGGTTTTGGGCTATGTGGGGGTAATTCCCTTAGAGTGCTTCTTAGTGTTGAATACTTGGGTGGATCTTTAGTTGTGGAGTTGAGTCCGGTAATGACCTTTAGGGTTGGTTTGCTCAAAGTTGTGTGCTCTCTTATCATATTTTCAAATGGCTGACTTCTGTTAAATGTCTGTGAACAAGTTGGTTGTGGAGTTAGAACTGGTTTAACTTGGAACCTTGGGAATGATGAGAATGTCTGGAATGAAGGATAAAGGCAAGGTACTCCTCTGATCTAAGTTATTTTCTGAACCAAAAACAGGCCTCTTCCATCCGGTTATTAAGTCCTAGGGGTGCTTCATCACCCATTTACCTAAGGTCGTCTGATCTGGGATAAAAGACCCAATACCATTACAAGGATGGAGAGAAAAGTCTGGGGGATGAATTATTTGCGAAAAAAAAAAATTATATGTATGCAAAGAAAAAAAAAGAGAAGCTCTTTGAAGTCTTATATTTATGGCAAATCTTTAATTAGATCATGAGTACGTGGTGTTGAAAGGTTCTGCGGAATATGGCAGAACTTCACACCCCTTGTCATCCACGGGTTGAGAAGAGAAAAGGTTGAAAGGTTCTGAGTTACTCTACGTTTTGACCTCATGATTTGGCTTCTTCATAATCTTTTGTTTTAAAAGCGTACTTCATTGTTTAAGACACATGCAGTTAAGAGCAGATCGATTCTTGAGTGATTATTGTGTCTTAACTCCTTATTTTGTGCAATCCCAAGGTTTGGCCCTGAGGCATTCTGAGATGTTTTACTCCTGCTTTGCTTGAGGACAAGCAAAGGTTAAGTGTGAGGAGGTTGATGAGTGTGAAATATGAATGGTTTAGTGGTCCTGAATGCCTATTTTATACGCGCATGGATAATATTCCACACTTGTCATACGTTTTCCTTTGGTTTGTTGTTTGTTAAGGGTTGATACCTTTTTCTATGTTAAATGCAGAGAAAAGCCAAGGAAACAGTAGATTAACTCGCAAGGGAGATGATGCAACAAACGGGGAACGTGAATTGGAGTCAGAACGATGAATTTGGAGGACTTTGAAGGTGTGTCCGAGACTTGTGTCCGAACTTCGAAGTTCGGACGCAAGTCGAAGTTCGTGTGCTGTGCCTGATGGATTGTCCGAACTTCAGTCTGAACGTCTAAGTTCGGACATGGTCTTGCGATTCACAATGAGAAAAGTCGGAGTTCTGTCTTACGGTGTATGTCCGAACTTGTGTCCGAACATATAAGTTCGGACACAAGTCGAGACTTCTGGGATTGGAGAGCGCTCAAAGCATTGTGTCCGAACATTGAAGGTCGGACCAATGTTCGGACGACACGATAATTTCAGCATAAACTCGGCGTTTTGAAGGGAAAAGAGGGAGAAAGTTTATTTAAATGACCTAATCAGAGGGGAGGGAGGGATTCATCATCGATTTTACATCACACACTCTCACGCTGATAAACAAGGTTCTCTCCACTCATCCACGCCAATGAATTGCATCAGTTCACCTTCATCCACATTCATCAAGCTATCATCATCATTCTGGAGGAGCATCGACAGAAGGGAGTGAGACCATCATCTTCAACCTTGCGCCTGCAGCCATTGAATCTGGATAAACGTTCAACTCAAGGGTTTTTCTTCCTTTAGATGAATTCTACGTTGTTTTGTATTTATCTGTTTCTTTGCAATGTCTGGCTAGTAGGGATTTTACTCTGGGGAAGGTTGTTCGTAATGGATACAATGTAGTTAAGAATTCTATAATTTGATATTGAGACTGTAATGGATTGTTTCCAGGTAATGATTATCATTCATCTTCTCTATTAATTTCGCGAGTTTATAGAGTTGTTCTGCGAAACTATTAGGATCAGACAAGGTGATTAATAGGGAGTTCGAATTAACCTGGGGATTTGGGGAAGGATTAGTTGGATAGATAATCTTTCCTACAAACGCTAACAATTCTTTGTGCTTATTCCGCCTATATGTGTTTTGCCAACTGCTAGATTAGAGTTGACATGTTCTGATAGGTGAGCTCTTCAATGAATTAGGATTTAGCATTGAAGAGATAGAAAGAATTGGCCTTTCCATTTCTCATAATTAAATTGTAGATGTTAATAGATTTAACCAGTAAGAACGACCGAAACCCGGAGTTCCACTCATATTATCAAACTCATCATTCATTTTCACCAATGTTCATTTCAACTTTGATTTGCATTTATTCAATTCAAACACAAAAACAATTCACAACCCCCTAAATTTCCAGTTTTCTTAGGACTTAGGCTTATTTATTCAAGTCCCGCGGTTCGATATCTGGTTGCTTAACTTTCTATACTATAGTGACCGGGATTTTTGCAACCCGACAGACTTATTGATTTATTATTTTCTAGATTAATTTGTTTTAGTTTTTTAGTAGATCAATTTACCTGTTTGCAAGGAGGATGCCATTTGGTCTTTGCAACGCTCCAGCCACATTTCAGCGATGTATGATGGCGATTTTAATGAGTTTATTGAGAAAAGCATAGAAGTCTTCATGGACGACTTCTCGGTATATGGCCAGAGTTTTGATGTGTGTCTTGATCAGTTAGATCAGATACTAGGCAGATGTGAGGAGACCCACCTGGTTTTGAATTGGGAGAAGTGCCATTTCATGGTCCATGAAGGTATAGTGCTTGGACACAGGGTCTCCAAGATGGTATTCAGGTAGACAAGGCGAAGGTGGAGGTCATTGAGGGGTTACCTCCTCCCACTTCAGTCAGGGGAGTTAGATCTTTTATGGGTCACGCAGGGTTCTATCGAAGGTTCATCCAGGACTTTTCCAAAATTGCGAAGCCCTTGTCTGATCTTCAGCAGAAAGATGTAAACTTTTAGTTCTTAGAAGAATGTTTGAAGGCCTTTCAACTATCAAGAGTAAACTCATCTTTGCCCCTATTGTGGTTCCCCCTAACTGGTCTCTTCCTTTTGAGGTCATGATAGATGCTAGTGATTTTGCTGTTGGTGCTGCACTCTGTCAAAGGAAGGAAAAAATTTTGAGGGTTATCACTTATGCGAGTAAGACTCTGTCTGAGGCTCAAAGAATTACACCACCACTGAAAAAGAGCTACTTGTGGTGGTGTTCGCTCTGGACAAGTTCAGGCCCTATTTGCTGTGGTAAGTAACAAATTCACACCGATCACTCTGCCTTGAAGTACCTATTCCAAAAGAATGATTCTAAGCTTAGACTCCTAAGATGGATCTTGCTTCTCCAAGAGTTCGACTTGGAAGTTGTTGATAAGCAAGGGAAGCAGAATGGGTTGCGATCATTTGTCTAGGCTTGAGACTCCAGATGACGGGTCCCCATAAATGAATTCTTTCCTGATGAAACAGTCTTTGTAATTGGGAAAGTTAAAGAGCCATGGTATGCTGATCTGGCTAACTATATTGCCTCTGGTCTGATTCCCCATGATCTAAGCTACAACACGGAGGAAGAAGTTTCTTTCTGAAGCCCGTCATTACGTTTGGGAGGACCCCTATCTCTTCAGAGTGTGTGCTGACGGTTTAATTAGAAGGTGTCTCCCCGATGAAGAGGTTAACAGTGTGATTGAGTTTTGCCATTCCCGAGAGGCAGGTGGTCACCACGGTCCTACTAGGACAGCTGCTAAGGTGTTAGAGTGTGGTTTCTACTGGCCCACTCTACACAAAGATGCCCACCGCTTCTATGCTCACTGTGATAACTGCCAGAGGATGGAGAACACTTCAAGAAGGCATGAGATGCCTCAGAAGGGAATCCTTGAAGTTGAACTGTTTGATGTCTGGGGTATTGACTTTACTGGCCCATTTCCTTCCTCTCACGGAAACCACTACATCCTCGGTACTGTAGATTGTTTTCCAAATGGGTCGAAGCAATCCCCTGCTCTTCTGCTGATGCTAGAACTGTGGTGAAATTCTTGAAGAAGAACATCTTTACTAGATTTGGTGTGCCAAAAGCTATCATCAGTGACGGAGGTTCTCACTTTTGCAACAAGGCTTTTGATTCCCTGATGACTAAGTACGGGGTGACTCATAAGGTTGCTTTACCTTATCATCCCCAAACTAATGGGCAAGCAGAAGTGAGTAACCGAGAGCTAAAATGGATTCTTCAGAAGACAGTCAACTCCTCCAGGAAAGATTGGTCTGTCAGCTTGACGATGCTCTGTGGGCTTATAGAACTGCATTCTAGATTCCCATTGGGATGTCTCCTTTAAGCTAGTGTACGAGAAGGCTTGTCATCTCCCAGTTGAGCTAGAGCACAGAGCTTATTGGGCTTTAAAGGCTCTCAACTTTGATTTACGTGAGGCTGGAGAGAGAGGCGATTTCAGCTTTCTGAGTTGGAGGAACTAAGAGACCAGGCATACGACAACTCAAGGATCTATAAAGAGCGCACAAAAAGGATCCACGACCGGATGATTCAAAAGAGAGACTTCAAAGTGGGGGATCTGGTGTTGCTCTTTAACTCTAGGCTACGTCTCTTTCCTGGGAAGCTAAAATCACACTGGGCAGGCCCCTTCAGAGTTGTGGAGTTACATCTTATGGAGCATACGAGCTAGAGAACAAGACAGGAGAAGTATTCAAAGTGAATGGTGCTCGACTGAAGAAGTACCTAAGCGATACCTTTTCTCAGCCTCCTGCACCCGATATATCCTTTATTGAAAGTTCTTCTTCTTCCATTAAATCTATTTCTGCTATCTGTACTACAACTCCCCTCCAAAAGCATCCAAAAAGCCACACCTGCAATGGTATTTCAAACTGAAGAAAGCTATTGCTTGCTAGCTGCTGGGCGGCCCTCCTTGACACTACCTGCAAAGTCTAGCTAGAGACTTTAACTCCGGGCAGCTGGGTGGGAGGCAACCCCCGGTTTGTATCTCTTTCCACTTCCTTAGTTTAGTCATTTATTTTACTCTTTGTTTTTGTGGTGCGATTAATAGCTGTTGTGCATATTGAAAGAGCCATGACTCTTATTTTCTACTAATAGCTTTATCTGCTTCCACTTGAGTTCTTCTGGCCTTGCAGATTCAAAAATTTACAATGAGCTAAATTAGTGCTTGACTGAACTCAAGTGTGAGGAAATATCATGGCAGTGTTTACCACGGATCAGGGAGTCCTTTAACACTCTTGATATTTAATTTCTGCATTTTGTGTGTTTGTTTTTTGTTTGGTTATTTGTGGTAATGTTTCAATTTTTTTAAATAAGGTGCGTTAGATTAATGGTTTTTAATTTAATTTAATAATAATAATAAAAAAAAGAGTTTCAACGCGTCCGGCTAAACCCAGCCGGACGCTCAGCCGGACGTCCTCAAACCCTACCCGTCCGGATCCGGACGCCAAAGCCGGACATAACTAAAACGCGGCTTCGATTTTAATTTTCTTTCTTCTTTTCTTTTCTTCTGTTTCGGTCTCCTTTTTCCTCCCGACAAACACAACCCAGAATAATCCAACCTTCTTCCACCATTTTCACCCCCGTCCTCCGTCTTCGCGCCACCACTCACCGCGACCACCACCACCGCCTCAGTGACCGCCTTCCTATTTTGACTACTGTCTTTTCTTTTGTTTTGTTGGTTTTTCTGTACTTTTCTTTTTATTTGATTTATTTTACTTTTGTTTGTTCAAACTAACAGTAGAACACGAGACTGCAGGTGAAGTGGTAATGGTTATATTAGACAGTGTTTTAAATTATTCAATTGCTAAATTTCATGTTTATCTAAGCCGTGCAGCGTTCTTACATGATCACTTTACTTGTCACCTCTACTGCGAAACAAACGACTATAAGTACAGGAAATGGAACCACACTACTTGCGACCATCTGCTAAACTTGAACTATGGGGAGTATTCTTTCTCTAAATATAACTCATACGATTCATATACTCTCTGTCGTTCGAGTTAATGCACTTTATTATGTGGTTGTCCATGCCAGTGAAAATTTAGCAACTTTTACTCTGCACAACACGCCTACTGTCTGTGACTCATGAGGAATATCTCGACCCCTGCAAAACTTCAAGTGTGAGGAAGAACATCTTCCTCCATCTATAACACCAGGGGAGTCTCAGTTCCTAATTTACCTTCTTAATGATCCACCTTTGTTGCGTTGAGGGTTAATTATTGCATATACATCTATTATGAGTCTAGCATGTTTTGAAAGCTCTTTTCACTGTTTTCTTCTATGACCAATGAGGACATTGCTCCTCTTAAGTGTGAGGAAGGAAAGACCTTTCCCTGAACATGCTAGTTGTTCTTCAATGCCACACTTGCTTGTTGCTGCTCTAATGCCTGTGCACACCAAGTGAAATTAAACCAAGTGAAAACTGTAGGAATCTTTTTGCTTGATGAGGTTTGTATAAATAATTTTATTTACAAATACTCTCTTTTCACTAAAATATGGTAGATTGGCTAGTTGTGGAAATCAGATTATTTTAGCTTGAGATCTTGGAAATGAAGTGAATGTTTGGAATGAAGAGGATAAGGCAAGGTACTCCATTGATCAAATTGTTTCCTAACAATAGTAGACCTCGCCTATCCGGTTATTAAGTCTTAAGGGTGCATTAACCTACCTATCTACCTAAGGTCTCGGGATCTGGGATAGTTGGCCCAACACCGTTACAAGGATAGGGAGAAAAGTCTGGGTCACAGAATAACTCTGCAATTCACAATTATTCGTTTGTTTTGTATATAGTTCTTGGAAGAATAATGTTTTTGCATGTGAAAGAAAAATTAATTGCAGTTTAATTTTTGTTTTTGATCACGAGTACGTGGTGTTGAAAGGTATTGCGGAATAAGGCATTACTTCACACCCCTTGTCATCCAAAGGTTAGAGGAATGAAAATTGGTGGAAAATCCCAAGCTAAGTTAACTTGTTTTCTACAATCTAATTTCTCTATGCTTTTACAAAATTGTTCTTGCTTCACTGTTTGTGAAAACCTACCTCTAGAGAGCAAGATTATTCTTTCATTTATCACTTTGTTTGATTTCGCCCTGCACTTGTTTAAAAATTGAGATTATTTAACGGTTTTAGGGATATTCTTATTCCTATTTTGCTTGAGGACAAGCAAAAGCTTAAGTGTGAGGAAGTTGATAAGTGTGAAACATATAGGCTTTTTAGGGTTAAATACCTTATAATTTGTAACAATTCAGGCAATGTTTCCCACTTATTATGTGTTTTTCCTAAGATTGATATTTTGATAAGATATGATGTATGCTATATGCTAAATATAGGAAAAACCCAGGACATGAAGATTTTACATCATAAGGATTACAACACAACAAACGGGGAACAAATCAGGAGAAGAGACACAAAAATTGGTCATGTCCGGATCTGTTTGGCCGGACGCAAATCCGGACGCCTCATGTCCGGATCTGTTTGGCCGGACGCAAACCCGGATGTGACCTAAAATCCAGATTCAAGAGTGTTGTGTCATGTCCGGATCCGGACAACGATCCGGACACAACCCGAGTTTCAGATCCAAATCGTTGTCTCACGTCCGGATCCGGACGTCACACAGAACTGAAAAATAAAAGCATCACGTGGATAATTACGCTTTCGGCACAGTTATCCGCCGAGCGGCGCATTAGCCATACCTCGACATTAATTAACACAGCACCATGCTCAATCAATGCTCAATCAAATTACCCACTCACCGCATACGCCAAACTCACCACTAACCTTTGCCTTCCTTCTAATACTATATAAACCTAGCTCCTTCTTCATTCCAAATCGTCCCAGACTTCACAGTCTAACTCTCTCCCTCTCTGTTAATCCTCTCACTCACATACATCCATCTCCATCCATCAAAACTCCTTCATACTCTACACCTTTCATTCACGACTCATTCCATCTTCATCCATCTCCATTCACTAAATTTGCTCCGTAATCGTTCTTCACACACCCACACACATATCCCGCATCCATTCACAACATTTAGCCGTGTCCGGATCACGTCCGGATCCGGACTCACCCAAGATCACCACGTCCGGATCGCGTCCTACCCTACTTAGCCGGACATCTCATGTCCGGATCTTAGTCCGACCCAATTGATCCGGACACCTCACAAACTCGCCCAAATTTCCACTTTCGCCCCATTTCACCAGATTCACCCCATTGTCACCAAGATCAACCTCCAAACCAGCATAGCGCGGACAAAGGACGGAGCGAGCAAGAAGATCTTCGTAACAGATGATTTCTCTCAACTCTCTCTCATTTATGATTATAATCGCTATGTCTAGCTAAGAGGATATACTCTAGGGAAAGGGATGTTGTAATTAGTTAAACTCTGCATTATTTTACTGCTTTATTGAGACTATTTGGATTGTTCAGGTTAATGCTTTTTAAGTGCTTTTAATAAACGTCATGAATTTATTATCAGCCCTCGAATCATGTTATGATCAGATAAGGTGATTAGCATTGACGGTCCTGTTAACCTGTTACCTGTGATAATTGCAATCAGATAGATTACATTAGTCACTGGGAGCTTTAGTCCGGACCAAACCAGACTAGTAATTCTGTGCAATAAAACCATCTAGATATACTTGCTAGGTCTATACTAGAACTGCGTGCCCTGTCTAGATGAGCTATCTAGAATTAAGATTTAATACAGAATAGATAATTGAGAATTACAGGCCGATCCAAGTCTCCGCTTAAGCAGTAGAATATGCAGAACCTAGCTAGTGAAACAACTCCCTGAACCTAGAGTACCGTTCACATTCCCACACCTATCACTTAATTTATCTGCTATTTAATTTCTTGTTATCTATTTAGAACCAAAATCAAAACAAACCCCCCTTTTAAGTTACCCATTGCCTAAGGCTAGACGTAATACATCAAGTCCCGTGGATTAACACCTGGTCGCTTCATAAATTGCTATACTACGACTACGCGACCGGATTTTTACAACCTGACGATCTATTGAACTATTAATTTCTAGGATTAATTCTTAGCATTTAATACATCAAATAAATCGTTTGCAACAAAATTGTATTGTTTTTGCTCCTTTTTTCATTTAGCTAGGTCGCTTATTTGGGTTGAAATTAATTTACTTATATTAGTGTTAAGCTAGAGTTGAAAATGATTTTTAATCCACCAAGAAAGTTACCAACCATAATGTGGATAGATTAGTTTTAGGTTAGATAGTTACCAATGAAGACAATGTTATACTTACAATGTGTTTGATAAAATGCCTAACTAATAAACTGAATTGTGTTTCTTATTTTTTTCATTGGTCACCCATTGAATGTTTTGACACATAAAGAGGTACATGGAACGGTAAACGTAATATTTCATAGTGACAATGGTAAAGGAAATACGATGTTGTTTAGTCCTCCTTTTTATATGTATATATACTTGTACTTCGTTTAACGTTTACAAGTTTTTGTTGTTGACGATGGATTAAATTTTAATGCATTTATGAGTTTTTCTAGTTTTAAATTTAACTTCACTCTTCAAATTTGACTAATTATCATGCTCACAAGATCTTCAATCAAATAAAAAGGTGAAATACGATGTTTTTCTAAGTAAAAGTAAACAATTGTAGTTTCATCTTTTCTAGTTACAGTCGCGTGGGGTGGACAAATTTTACTAAGGAGGAATTCTTACTTGTATCACCTTATTTCAATTTTAAATAATATATTTCTCTTTTTTTCTTTGATTGTGTCACCATGCTTAAAAAAATGTAGTTGTCTTTTAATATTGTTTGCATTGATTGTCTACTTGATATAATAAATAATATGGATGATTTGTGTTGGTTGTCTTTTCTATTGTGTTGTTGTCTTTTCTCCCTTTAGGCTTCCTTCTGAACAAGTTAACGTTTGTTATGTTTGTATTGTTGTAGCATTTTCAAGTGGTCCATGCATGGTCCAGCATGGGTCTTGCTTTCCTTTTATAATATATCGCCACATATAAAACAACCAGAACCAAACCAACCACAATATGCCGAAGCAAACAGAGCCTCTTTGCTAGAGATTGGATGTGCGTAGGAATTCGTGTTACACAAAAGTCAAGGTTTCTTCTTCAATCTTCATCCTCTGCATAAAGAAGAATCAAGGAGGGAGGAGGCTGAAGCAAAAACGGAGTCAAAATAGAGGTTCAAGGAGGAAGAACTTCACTTGGAGGTTAAGAGTGAATAATCAAAAGGAGGTTAAGAGTGAAGCACCTAAGCTAAAGACTTACTCATAGGATCCAAACCTAAGGAATATGATGAAGACTAGTGGACATATTGGCAGATGCTATAAGGAAAGTATACACTGATCATTCGGAGTACGACCTCATTCTTCTTCCTCCTAATGTCTGATTATTTATGTGTTCTTCATCTTCTGGATAATATCAAAGTGGTGGTGTGATGTCAACATTACCTAGTAACCACCACATATAAAAATGATGAAATTTTACAATGCGTGTTGGGATTAATGTACTGAACAAAATGTGCTAGCGTGTATCTATGAATGAAACACTACACATTTATCATTGTTGAAAAGTTTGAAGATTATAGGTTGATTGAGAATTGGTACTATAAAACATTTTATAAAACATAATTCCATAGAAATATTAAAGGCAAATTCAGGATACCACTTAAACCTTTGCTAAGTCATAAATGTAACACCCCTAACTCATAATTTCACATTAATACAAAATTTATACAAATTGCTCAACCTTGATCCCAATACAGCAGAAGAATAATGAAATAATACCGACTCGGGTGCTACCGCCGTTACACACCCATTTGAGTAACTAGGCATCCAATTACCATTCACAACAACCACTGTGATGATCAAGAGATAGACATACTTCTACATATCAGTCCAAATACAATAACTAGGGAGCATTCTAATATTCAAATCCTTATACAACATTCTTACATAGAATTATATTACAATCGACATAATCTTAGTAACGATGACTATCTACCCATCGCATCCCGTGCCTATCGTCTTCAGTAGTTGCACACCTGTATATATTTGTTTGTATGTATGGAATCAGCCCTGTTGAGTACGCTACTATGTGACCTTCATACGCCCTCAAACCCTCAATTAATTGGTCGAGGGGCATGTGGTTCAATTTACATGCAGTCCCATTTTAATAATAAATATTGTAAAGCAATAATACATATTGCGATAATTCACACAACATTCATAGGAGTATAACAACTCAACCCATTCAATCTACACATACCATATATTTCATTCACCACAAAGCATATCATGATGCATTCTGATCAATACCATTTAAGGTAAACAGTACGAGAGTTATAAATACGTATACGATTTATTCCCGTTCCTGGCTTTCAAGCCACTAAATAAGGTTTGCCAATTATACGAGCTATCTAGCTGTTCGTATTATGTTTTAGCTGAGAACCGTCTCAAGCCTAATAATAACGTCTCGTTAAAGAACGACGTGTCTCGACCATATACCTCTATATTTGGCGGGTCACCAACGGCAGTAGCCACCTCCAACAGCTGAGTCTGACCGATGAACCATCTTAGTTCGTTGGAATTTTATTGAGCAGAGGACCCGTATGGACATCCTGCATCATGTTTGTCATCACAATGCGCACCAAGAGCCACATCCCCTTGGATTTCTACTTATATCCACCTCCATATACTATCACTGAATGATTAAGTTCACTTAATCTATATCCCTAACTTTAACTTAGGTCTCAGTGTAACATTTCGAATGTGTGCCATCAAGGTCTTATACCTAGGGTCTCAAGGTGATTTATACCATTCAAATGTAATAATAACAAGTTGTAACACCCCTACTACTTCGGCACCTAATTGTCGTAATAATGTTGTACTTAATAACTAAATCGCAGCGGTAAATAACAGACTGTTTTTTTTAATGGTGTTACCATTACCACTCGCCCATACGAGTGATAACGCGTTACCTGATAATCAACATGCGAAACGTATTCCCGCAGTGATAACAAGAGATAGATAGCAGTCTAGATAATACCAAAAGAAAATACAACATAAACCGTCTTACACATAAATCCGTACACGTGAGCTTCTAAATGAAAATACACCTCGGTTTACCAAACCCGAGTCCGAAACAGCCACTGTATCAATCCGTACCAAAGTATACCACGAGTGTCACACCCCGCGTCGACAAACAACTAGTCTCCTGAAAATAAACATGGTTGTGGTATGGAATCAGCCCCTGCCGAGTATGTTATCACATGCCCCGTCATGCCTCCTCAGACCCCTCATTATTTGATCGAGAGCATGAGATTCGTTACATGCAATACCGTTTTAATATTTAAACTGTAAAACAATAATAACCATACATAAAACACAACCATTAAACACATAATATATTCCACACAACATAAAACCACACAACATAACCAATGAACAACAAGGCGCGCATAACGAGAATAATAAACGAGTATTAATTCCCGTCCTTGGCATAAGAGTCCAATATTGTTCGCCAAATGTACGAGCTATCAAGCTGTTCGTAATTGTTCAGTTATACCTGGTGACAACGTCTCGTTAAAACGACGTGTCTCTAAATTACCCATATATTATGGCGGGTTACCCACGGTAGTAGCCACTCCAGCGGTAGAGTCTCTGACCAACGAACCATTCAAGTTCGCGGGAATTTCTTGATACTTACGGACCCGTACGCGGACATCCTGGTATCATTTTTGTGATCACAGCGCGCACCAAGAGCCACATCCTCTTGGCTTTATTACATCTATACCATCGCATCGCATTACAAACCAAATTTCTAACAAAGCAAACTAAGGTCATTAGTCCAATCGGAAGTATGTAAACTTGGGATCAGTGTTAGATACGAGAGCGGCGTTAGAAAAGGCCAATGCTCCGTAATTATGTCTCAGATAATATACATATCTTATTATCCTAGTGCTACAACGTTTTTTCTGACGTTCCTTATATTACACATATAAGATAGCACCATAGCCGCTAGTTCGTTGTTTTATATAGGTTCATATGTACGAACCAATATTGTTATCTCAAAAACAGTAAATAGTAAGCAGCTTAAATATATAGTTCATGCATATTAATCCACACATTCAGACAAACAATCTTATCACAGATTTCACACATAAGTCTGAAATGAGGAAGTCCTCAGAGACAATCAGAGACGCATAACAATATACCGTTCACCCTGATTTTAGAACGGTGGAGTATGAACCAGCTAGATCCGATGCTCCTCATGTCGTCTCTAACAGTCTAATATATGTATAACACTACAGGTTAGTATCCCGTATATCAACATTACTCTACGGTACTCTGTACCGTCGCTAATCCCTCCCGGTTCATTCCCCGTCATTTACTAACAACGTTTGTCGGGTTTTTCGGTTTAACTCGGGATTAGTTAACGTTATATTACATGCACGTTTACGTCGTGGTATATTAGTAACTTAACTCAACATTCGTTATCGCATGTAATTTAATATACGTTGTATATGATATAGTTTGTCACTATATTGCGTGTATAATTTTGATCATATATTTTACATCTCACCTTAGTATTTGCTTTCCTAAGGTTAGTCTTTCCAAATGTAATGTTGTATAATCCATATTTTAAAATACTTTGAATTATTTAAACTCCTTGTTATCCATAACAACATAACATTAGAATTTCCTTAACTAATGTTTATAATTCTTTTCTTCTTATCTCATATCATTTTAATTATGATATTATATGGTTATTGAACCATATTGTATTTCTCACTCCATAACATATATTTATTTATATATATGTATTATGGGACCATTTATTATATGGTAAACCTTTATAATATATTCATTCTTCCTTAATGAATATTTCATATGTTATAAATGTTACAACCCCTATAACATTATAAACTATATTATAAATTCTCATTCTAAAATACTCATTATTTCCGAACAGCACTTATGTTCTCTAATATTTACAAAAATCACCACATTAATTATATAATGTTACATTATAGTTATATAACATATATTATGATATTTAAATCATTAATCATTTATAACCTATTGTTATAAAAGTAACAAAATACCAAACAACCCATATGGTTGTCGGTTTTTATTTAATTTTACTATACTTCCAGAATTTACAAAACAACCCCAAATTATATTTCCTTGTTACACTTATAATATATACCTTATATTATAATCCTTAAACCTTAATATAATTATAACCTATGGTTATAACTTCTTAAAAAAGCCGAACAGACCCATGGTCTGTTCAATTTAATTTCCACCACTTAACTTTCTATATTCACCAAATCACCCCATTTTATAACATATAGTTTCCTTATGTCATTAAACTATATATTATACATATATCTTAACAAAACCTCATATATAATTCCAAAAATTACCAACTATACCTAAAGGTTATAAACATCATTCCTAACCTTATACTTTCAGTATTTATGGTTTTTACCCCATATGTTACCCAAATGTAACAATGATATAAATATCATATATTATACCTATATAATTCATACTAACTCCAAATTTAACCAAATAAATTTCTAAAAAAAAAAATTCCTAATAACCCAAGGTTTTCAAAACCCATTTAGTATCCATTATTTTCAGAGATCACCATTTCACCCCAATATTTATAAATCTTTTACCATTTCATACTTAACTTATTATAAGTTAGTATTTAATTCCATAAATTCTCAAACTTGGTCAAAGTCTCCTATATAGTCAACTTTGACTTCTAAATTCTGTTTGAAACCCAAACTTTTGGTAATTACTATATATACCCCTAACTTTTCTATTTTACAATTTTGTAACAAACCTTATAAGGTGTTATAATTTTTATTTAAATTCATTTTAAACTCCAAACTTCAACCTATACAGCCCACGACCTTATATTTTTTTGTAATCACCTTTTGACCCCAAACTTATTATTAAGTGGGTAAATAAAATTAAATAAGCTTTTAAACTTAAATAAAATGGCCTAATGACATGGCCTTATTACAACCTTGAACTCTTGCAAAATAAATTACACTTTAAATGTCTCAAAATACTTTAAATTCTCGGCCTCACCACCATTTTTTCCATATTTACCAAATTTCCACATAATGTCTTAATTTGACCATTATGTTAATTAAATCATTTAAATGACTAGCTTATATTAACTAAGTCATTTCTGGTCACACTTAGGTTTAAACTAACCATTATAACCAGTCCACTCTCGGCACAATATATAGTATAAGCTTTAAAGCATATAATATATAGTTAAGAGTGTTATACCTTGATTTATAAGCTTTTTAAGGCTTGTATGGTCACTCCAGCTTGGGATCTTGGTTTAGACATATTCTAATTGATTTATAACAGTAAGAATAAGATATAGTTAGGTTCCCAAAAATAGAACCAACTATAAAGTAATTTTAAGAAGCCAAGAAAAACTAGATTTCTCACCTTAAAAATGACTTTAATCAACCTATCACTCCATGTACTGTCACGGTTGTTTGGAGTGGGTTTATACACCTCTTGGCATGAGTTAAACAGAGAGTAAAGGTTATGGCTCTGCTTAAAACTGAAACTAACCATAAGAGTCATTAAAGGCCTTAAAACAAGGATTTTTACCTTAAAATTTAAAGCTGTTCCCAAGTGTTCCACAGCCCTATTTTCCAGAGGAATGAAGGGTGTTAATCCATTAAAAAATCATGCCAAGTGGCGGAACTCAGTTGTACAGAAGCTATAAGACTTACTCTTTAAAAACCCTTTTAATGTGTTTTTGGGTAGTTTTGGCCAACTTCAAGAGGATAAAGGTTCACCAACGGTTCTAGCATGTAAATATGAAGATTATAGAAGGTTTTAGTTGATGAGATTAGTTAGAACAACAATAGAGAAGAAGGTAGGTGCTTAGAGCATATTTTTACCTTAAGGAATGACTTTGCTTTACTTTCTTCCCCAAATCTGGTTCCAGCCAAAATTTACCCTTTCTTGCAGCTTAGATCCATCCTAGATACGTGGGTGGAAGGAGATGAATCTTAGACCATTGGATTGCTAGTGAAAAGAGGAAGAGAATGAACTATCATATGAATTAAGAGCTTACCTTATGCCTTAGGAATGAAATTTCTTTCCAAGCTTGTTCTTGGCTGTCTAGTAGCAGACTAAGAGAGGATTTGGGTGTTTAAAATCGGCAGCCAAGGAGGAAATGAGGAGGAAAGAGAAGAATAAGACTTTTAAGGCATTATTGGTAAAGCATGTGTATAATTTAGTGTTTGTTGACTAAAGCCACTTAATTAAGACTTTTGGAATCAGCTTTTGCAAGTTGGCAGCCAAGTGGGTGGGCATGGCCGGCCACTTCATGTACCAAGGGGCAAAATGGTCTCTTTTGCTTCATTTTTAATGTTATGACTTATAACATGTACATTTGGACTTATATCATGTGTTAGTTTGTTTACCAACATGATTTCCTTGTCCTTAAGTGTATAAATATGTATTCTTAAGGAATTGGTATACTTTACCATTCATTAAAACTTGTAAAAATGTATACTTTGATTCACCTTTGATATTGATGTTCTTTTTGCACATCATGTGTATCTTGGACTTGTTTAATGTGTTAACATGTATAACATGTGTTATTTAGTGTCTAAAGGTGTATACACTTGTGTTACAAGTGATATTTTACTCACAAGTCATTTTGACTTCTTAAGGTATATTTTTCCTTAAGTGTTTGTGTTCTTTGTTCAGGAAGATGTATATATCATGATAAATCAATTGTAGGTCGATTTTCCTCCTTTACTATGATCCACTTATGTCCATGTGTTTTATATAAGTTTAGCAACCTTCATGGAGTACATATTTATTTATTATATAAGTGTGCTTAGGAGTTTTCATGATTCTTGGTTTCATTAAGGCTTATTAGCCTTCTTAACTCATTAATTGTCTTTTAATTTAATTTATGAACCTTAGGGGTATTTCAATCTATCCCCCTTAAAAAGGCTTCGCCCCGAAGTCCTTATTCAAATTCAGTTCTCCTAAGGAATCAAGTTCCACTAGGTATCACAAAACATACCATCGCTAGGGAGTATATCCCCTAGGTTCAAACCTAGTCTATATGTATCACAATTGATACCATTAATCTCATTCCACATAGTCACTACATGACACTTTCATTCATACACTGCACTAAACAAGTGCAAAATCAATCCGAGTACTCAGAGGTACTATATATATAACCAAACACATGTGCATTGAGGCACTACATACAACCAATTCATCAAACAAACATGTATGACGCAGCATACCACCAAACACACCACCAAAAAAAACCTAATGCATAAACATATGCGCAAGCCAAGTGGCTTCTACCCCCCCATAAAAAGGGTTTGACCACGAACCCGTACAATTATCACAGCTACTACTCGAAGAGTGCTGGATACTTCGCTCTCATGGAGTCTTCTAACTCCCATGCTCCGCCTCTCCACCTCATGGTTCGAACAGAGAACCTTGACCATGCTAACGGTCTTGTTCCTAGTCTGCCTCGTCTTCGTATCGAGGATGCGGAGTGGTACTTCTTCATATCAAAGAACGGGGTCCAACTCTAAAGTCTCTGGCTCTAACACGTGCGATGGATGGGGAACTACTTCTTCAACTGTGAAACGTGAAGAAGTCGTGCACCCTCCCGAGCTCTGCTGGCAAGTCCAGTCTGTAGGCTAACGGGCCCACTCGCTCCCTAATCGCATACGGTCCAACGTATTTCGGGCTCAGCTTGCCCTTCTGCCCATACCGAAAGATCCCCTTCATGGGTGACACTCTGAGGAATACCATGTCATCGGTAGTAAACTCAATGTCTCTCCTCCTGGTGTCGGCATATGATTTTTTGTCAGTCTTGGCTGCCTTCATGTTCTTACGAATCTGTAGGACATCCTCCTTGATCTGCTCTAGGTACTCAGGTCCTAGAAGTGTAGTCTCGCTGGCCTCGTCCCAGCATAAAGGAGTCCTACACGGTCTACCATATAGTGCCTGGAACGGTGGCATCTGAATAGAGGAGTGGTAGTGAAATACCCCATAAATTAATCTAAATTAATTTAGGGGATTTCCTTTATTGAACCCTAAATAATACTATTAAATATTAAATGATTATATGGTATTATGAATTTAATAGTAAGATTTATAAGTCAATAAATCTTGGAAAATTTTCAAGACACTCCAATTATATTATAAAAGATTTTAGAAATATTTGGAACATTGATTTGGATCATAAAAGTCAATATAAATCATAGTTGAAATATCCCTAATAATTATAAAAATAATTAAGGTCTAATTATATAAGGCTAACATGTTGCAATAATGAATTAAGTAAATATTTACATGAATTAAGGTTTCAATGAACCTCAATTATACTTATAAAAATAAATGTATAGTCTAAAAGATTTTATCAAACCTAACATGAAATTCTATATTAAGGGGATCATTTAAAAGGAGTAATTATACAATAAAAATCGGTGTAGCAAGTAAATATATATTACATGAAATGACACATAGATTATTATGAGGAAAATTGAGAGGTTATTTAACGAGCTAATTTAATTATGAATCTCCTCTAATCCTTTCATATTACCTTCACTCATGTTACAAAAAATAACAATTAAAAAAATATAACATAATGATAGCCTCTCTCTATTTTCTTTTCACTCATGATTATAATTTAATTGGCAAACCTCTCTCCTTTCCTATTCCCTCATTCACAGTCAATATATATTCTCAAACGTTCCATTTCTCTTCATTTACTCATCACTCACTGTTAATACATGTAATTCTCTCTTCATGTTCCTTCTTCATTTCTATTTTTATTCTCTTCATTTATAATATTTATTTTGCAAACTCAATTCCAAGAGCATTTATTGCAAACAATGGATAGACAAACAAAAGAAAGTCTTCATTTTCTTCACATTCTTCTTATTTATTATGAAACTCTCATCTTTTTCTTGTACTCTTCATTTACCCTTCATATTTCACTGTCACAATTACTCTCATTATCTCCTCCTCACTCGCGGTTAATTAATGTAGCCCTTCGCCTCGTTTTTCTATCTTCTTTATACTCGGTTATGAGCAAGGAATATATGCCAGTCTCTTTTCAGTTCCCCTCTTCACTTCTTTATCTTTTTCATATTTTCCTTTCCTCAGTAGCTCAGGAGTTAGGAACATACATGCCGTGCATCCAGTCTTCATTCTCTTCTCTTCGTCACTCTTCACCCACGATTGCAACCCTTACTGTAGATTGGAGCATATATGATCAAGCGTTTTTTTTCCTTCTTCAGTCACGACTATAACTGGCAATAGAACAGACATCTCCACGCCTCTACTCTTCCTTTTCCACTCTGGTGATTTAACAAAAGTTACTGAAGAACAAGGGACATACAAGGCTGCACCTGTATTCATCTTCTTTATTGCCGGTAATTATACAACTCAACTAATCTACTGATTATCTTCATTCTCCTTACTGTAACCTTGCAACCTAAACCAATGTGTCCTTACTCAATCTCCACTCTCGGTAGTTTGGCAACTCTACAGGCGAATATACAGCTGGAGAAATTTCTTCATTCTCTTCTTGTATCTGCACACTGGAAGTGATAAAACACTGGAACTGTTTTACTCGCACATCAGGTTGAATCAGGGCAGGAAACAGTTCAGTGCATAACCGGTAAATACTAACCTATCTTATTGTTGTGGAAATTTTAATAACAGAATTCTGTTCACTTCTGTCGCACCTTATGAACAAACGATAAACATTATAAGCAGTGTGTAGTGCTGCTGTTTCCAAAAATTCAAAACCCATACGTGAATCATTAACAATACAAGTTTTGTAATTCTGTCGCAACTTGTGGAGCAAAAGATAAGTGTTATAGGCAACGGCCTTTGTTGGTGCTAATTGTGGATTAAGTAGTTTAATTAATTAAGTGGGTAAAAAGTAGTTGCTATAATTAAACTTAAAATTCCTATTATTTTTGCTGTAAGTTGAGATTTTATGATTTGATAAGTGGCACTAATTTGGCTGAAATCTAGTTGATTAAATTACTTAGTTAGAATTCTGGATTTAAGCATATTAAAGGAGGAGTATAGTAAAAAAAATGCACCGAAAGAAAGATAATAGAAATATTATGAAGTTATAATACTAAACTAAGTTAACATAAATTTATTAAATCAATAAATCGTAAAATTTGTTAAAAGAAGTGAGAAAAGAAAAGGGAACTAATAATGGTTAGTACATTGGTTAAAATAGTCCGTGGATTTAGGATTTAAAATACATATATGTATATACTTACGGTTAACGAAACAATAAGTTAATAAGCAATTAATTAATCAATAAATTTTGGGGTTGAATAAGCAGTTGGTTAGATTAACAAATTATTTAGTAATAAATCAAAATTGGAGATTTGTTTAGAGGAGTAATACATAAAGAAATATTAACTGTTTTAAAAGGATTAGTAATTTGAGATTTAAAATATTTATGTAGTTAAGTTGTTGGAAACTTAATATATGGGAAAATATTATGGTTAGGGGAGAGATTAAAGTAGTTAAACGATTAGTAATGCTAGGATGTAAAATACATATTTATATACTTGAGATTAAGGACATAAAGGAATTGAGTAAGATAATAGTAATATAGGGTAAAGATTAAGTGGTAAATCGATGAATAAATTTGATTGATAATAATTTAGTGAACTTTAGAAAGTTAATAATGGATCGATAACCCCTAAGTTCAAGGGCGAAGTAGATTGTAAAACAAAGGGAATATTGGATAGAGTGTAGGTAATTAATTATTACGTAACCGGAAGGTTGATAATTTTTAGGATTTAAAAAAAATATAAATATATATATAACTAAGCTTAAGAAAATAAGATGAAACGATAATAACCTAGTAATATGAGATGTATATATATATGTAACACCCAACTCAAACCAGATGTGGTCTCGCAACTTAACAGTATATATATAAACATGTCACAGCGCGGAATTCTTTACAATCCAGGACCTTGCCACGGTCTGACTACAGAATATACCGACCATTAGTACAACAACCTTAACCAATTACATATCCTTCTCACACCCCCCCCCCCCCATCTCACATCCTATACATCTTACTAACTCAAATTGTCATACGAGTGTACATGCACAACTCGTAGGCCACACTTAACCCGTAACACTTGTCCCCTTCTTACTCTCGCGACGGTCGCTTCCTGATGTACCTGTGTAGTAAAAACAGCCCCCAAAGGGGTCAGCACGAATGCTGGTACGATCCCCTCATGGCCCCCAAGCTAACGTGGCTACGACGACTAATTGTCGATAGCATGGAGGTTGATTAAATGCACACATAATAGTAAATGCTGTAAACAACAATCCATATATGAACAATCAAAGTTCACACACAATGAACGACTTAAATGCGTTCCCTTAGTTAGAGAGTTAGTTATTTAACTCCTTAAGTAATGTTCCCCTTAATCTTAGTCCATCCTTATCTCACCTCAATCTTAGTCTTATCTTAATCTTAGAAACACCATCCTTTAATAAGGAGTGGATGTAGCTTATCTTAATCTTAATAATACAAACCATCCTTTAAAAAGGAATGGTTGCAACTTATCTTAACCTTACCTTAATCTTAATCTTAATAATACAAACCATCCTTTACAAAGGAATGGTTGCAACTTATCTTAACCTTACCTTAATCTTAATCTTAATATACAAACCATCCTTTAAAAAGGAAGGTTGCAACTTATCTTAACCCTTACCTTAATCTTAATCTTAATAATACAAACCATCCTTTAAAAAGGAAGGTTTTCAACTTATCTTAACCTTACCTAATCTTAATCTTAACTTAATCTCATATACAAACCGTTCCTGGAAGGGAAAGGTTGTAGCTTAATTCGACCTGGGATTTAGGTGATCCCACCGCACCATCTTAATGCCACTACTCTGGACGGGAGTCCCGCGTAGCTGAGCCGGCAACCGGCCCTAGGCTACAAGTCCGAATACAAGTCCTTAAGCGGAAATCGAATCTGCTATAGATACCGACCCCCTTTCCTTAGCATGCATGACGGAGATCAGTCCCGGGTTTCCTCACTCAATTCAAGTTAGTAGTAATCTCAAGACCATGTTTGTTGGTTAACCTCTTTCGGTTCATATCGTCCCTTATTAGGGAGCGTTCCTTAGTCTCACTCAATTCCTTACTAAACCTTGGTTAGTAAGTTCTCACGGTATGTTGTGTTAGTTTTCAAACATCACACAACAATTCAATAAATATAATTTATTCCGGTTGCATGCTTTATCTTGTTTAGTGAGCACACAAAACAAATAGCACACAAGCCGAGGGACACCTCGTTAGCAAGCAGGTCACAAGAGAACTGTACCGTTCACCGTTGGTCGTTCGGCTGCTTACTCTCTTTCCGGAGTCCAAACTCCCAAGTCCTAAGACATTCATTCAGTTTTAGGTTGTTAATCACTTAACTTAATTCAACTTACTTAACTTACTTAACTTGCTTAACTTACTTTACTTACTTAACCCATAATGATCCCCACCTAACACCTCTTAAGTCTTACAACTTAATCTTACAAACTTAATCTTAAACTTTTAAGTTTATTCTTAACTTAATCCCTTAGGTCTTTATACCTCTAATCATCATTGCCCCCTTAATGGGGTATCATTATTACCACTAAACTCTCTTAGGGTTTTTTTTTTTTTAGTGTTAAGGGTCGACCGACCCCCCGACCGACCCAACCTCTCTGGGTCGGTCCGTCCAGAAACTTTTCCGTCTTTTGAAACCCCTCCGTCCGACCCAGAGCTAGACCGACGACCGACCCAAACCCTCGGGGTCGGTCCATTACAGAACCCTTTTCCTACGTTAAATTTTGCCCAACCGACCCAAAGCTTAGTCGGACCCTGGGTCGGTCCACTACAGATTTTTCTCTTAAATTGTTCTTTCAATTCCAAACTCTTCCACAAGTGTCCTAATAGGTCCAACACCATCTTGGCACATTAAACCTACCTTAATAACCTCCACCAAACTCATTAAAACAACTTCCAAAGATCTTCTCAAACATTTACTCAATTCTTACAAACTCCCAACACTAGCACTTATTTCCTTACATTTCCAACTTATAACCTTACCAAAACTTCAACCAACCCAAGTGTTCCCTCCTTAACAGTTTGGCACTTCATAACATTATTTTCCATCTTCAGTTCATTTACCAAAACTTCCTCAAGTCATCTTACATACCATGCACAAATTCCTCTCTTTTCCATTTGTTACTCATCATTCCTAAACTCTTGGACATACCTAAACATTTCTTGTCATCCTCGTAGCACCTTAACCTAGTTCTTCTTTACCTTAACTATACTACCCCCTCCTTGACATTTCCACCTCCTTTTACTCACTTACTCACCATTCTCATGATCATACGCTCTTTTACATTCCTAGTCATTTTCCTTGACATTTGACAACATTCCCCCACACCTTTCTCCATCCATCACCCAAGTCCACTCATTACCATTTAACTAAACCTTACTATTCCACCACTAGTATCATCACTACTTAGACAAGCTTCCCAAGACTTTCATTGTTATACTCTTCGTTCATACCTAAATCACCTTAGCATTATACACCTCTCCTTCACAACACTTATGCACAATCTTACATTCCTCATATCATGATTTGGTGTGTTTTATACACCCATCTAAACTCTAATTGCTCATAAACCATCCTAGGTCATTCTAATCCTCAAGAACTCCTTAGTTAACTCATTTCCTCTCAAATTCCTTTAATGATCCCTAGTGAACCCTAGGGCATATTAACTCACCACTACCACTTAAACACTTTGGTTTTCTACCTCAAATTTCGTCATAGCTTCCCTAGTATCTTATCATGCCCAAATGCATTATTTTCCTCACTCAACCATCTCATTCACACAAACTCAATATATTGCCAATAATCTTAAATTGCATAGCACTAAGGCTCTAAAATGACATGGCTCTTAGGCCCTTAAATAACTTAAACTTAAACACTGATTTCCCACATATAAAAGCTTTCAACCTGCAAATACACCCATCAATCTCTAGTAGTTATAATGTTCTTAAAACTCATCTTAAACTTATATTACTAACGCATTTCCTTTGGCTCCTTAGTCACAAGTTCTCAAGCTTATTTAAGTTCTTTTTCTTAGGTTACATAACCCATACCTAATGTAAGCCCTAGGCTACATTGGTACCCATCTAAACTCATTCCTTAAACCTTAAACCACCATTAGGTAAGTAGTTTACCTTGTTTCTCAAGCTTATCTTATCTTCCTCCTTAGACCTTCTTCTGAATGAATATGGCCCACCACTTAAACTTCCTTTGCCCATGTTCTAAACCAATATTCAATGACCACATGATCTATCATACAACACTAACCCTCAAGGAATGAAAACCTAGGTTAGAAATGTGTTCTAAGGCATAAAGTGGATGATTACCTTTGAAGTCTCAAGGTAGACTTGGGCATTGAATGAAATAGGACCTCCACTAGTCCTTGGTGAATAAATCAAGCTAGAACAAGGCATAAAAACAAGGCCCCATGAGTAGAAATTTTCGGCCATGTAGAAGAAATGATGGAAACATGGTTTTTCAAACTTGATTTTCGGCCATGTAGAAGAGAATGGAGAAGCTAATGAGCTCTTCAAACTTGATTTTCCTCCATCAATGGAGTTTCCTCTTGGCACCAAAATGGAGCTTTGAAAGATTTGAAAAGATAGAAAGATAGGTCTTGGCCTAACTAAGAGAAATATGTGTTTAGTTTTTGATTTGGAGCTAAAATGAGTAAGTTGTTGCCAAAGCAAGGTGGTGGTGCCATGGGTGCTGCTCCTACGTGAATGAAGGGAGGAAGAAGATGGTGAAATCGTTGGAAGAAGAGAAATGAAGAGAGAGAAGAAGAAAGGTGGCTAATGTAAGATATTTGCTTTAATAAAGCAAATAGTACTCTTTTACTTATCTCTTCTTTTCTTCCTTATTTGACTACTTATGGTGACTCATCCTCCTTTAGAAAACTGGCCCCTATCTTAAATAAGGCTAGTCATGGTCTTTGTTGACCAACTAATTAGCTTATATTGATTAAAACTTAAACTAGTCACTATTTGGCACTATTCACTAATTAGTGCACATATTTCTGAAATTTTTGATTTCCCATTGATTTAGTCTTCCTAATGTGATACTAATTAGTACACATGTTGATTAAAGAGTAATGATGGACATTTAGCCACACAAAACTCAATACTAAGACAATTTCTCAAAAATGTGCTTTAAGACTTCTTAAAGCACATTTTATGTTTTAACTTGTTTTCAAGCTTGTTTTTCTTTGCTAATTGATTTAAAATGACCATTAGAATATTACTAAGGTCTTATCATGATATTTGGGTACTCACCCAAGTCTCTCCAAGCTTAGAGCACATTTTTGCCCTAATTGCCCTTAAGGCATTTTCTTGTGTTTTCCTTGGTTTAAATTATCCGCCAATCTTTCTAACGCATATTCTAGCCTTACTACATCATAATTGGATGTTTACTTAGCATACTTAGGTTTGGGGTATTTCAATCTACCCCCCTTAAAAGAACTTTGTCCCCAAAGTTCCCATGCATCTTTTCTTATTAGAATACATGTCTTACCTCATTCCTTAGATCATATAGATCATACTTATGTATACTTAATCTCATTGGATTATTGGATCCGCCATATTCTTATACTTAAATATCACACAACATGCTTAAGCATGTGTAGCACTCAAAATTCCTTTTGTTCCTTTTTGATGATTAAAACATTCACATAACTTCCAACGTATTCTCCCATGTCACCGGTCCGTAGACAATGGCTCATTCGTCCTCGTCACCATGGGCCAGAATATAAAACACCCTGCTCTCCCCATGTCACCGGTCCGAAGACAAAGGCTCGTGCGTCCTCGACTTCATGGGCGAGACTCAGTAAAAAGGTAACTTTTTACGAGGTCATGTGAGGAATAATTCCTCTAATTAAAAATACAAGCAACTCCAATTTCGTTTTATCCTAAGGCCTCTATCCTTAGTGTGATTTAATTGTGACCACTGGTAGGGAGTTTCAGGAATCATCCAACACTGATGTGATCAACATCAGTGTAGAATTATCCTTCCACCCCAATTTGTGTTCGGTTTCCCTTGATCCCTAGAAAATCAAGTTCCACCTCCCACGTCATTTTCAAACATCCAAATAATTCACTCATGTCCAATTTCTATCTTTTTAGTTCTTCTAATCATAATCAATACATCTCCAAAGTGTGGACTCATTCCATCAAACATTCCCAATTCATCTCTTAGTAATTACCTCAAGACTTAAATTCCTACTAAATTCTATATCAGTCTCATACCAACTTCCACTGTCTCATACCACATAGCATTACTATTTCCTAACCCATAATCATATCAAATTGTATCCCATAATGCTATCTTATTCTTATCTCCCACATAGTCTCATATTGACTCATACCTCATATATTCTTATTTCTTAAGTCTCCTTAATCCTCTTCCTTAATTCTCTTAACTTGTACTCACACCGGAGTTAACAAGATAGGTACTTAATATGTATGGTATTCACATCTTCAGTGTGCAATAACCATGATTTATCTTAAAATGTTTATGTAAAACGTATTCTCAAATTATTTTGTGCTATGCACACCGTAGTTTATGTACTCAGTACACAAACATACGCTAAGCGGTTTTCACTCTACCCCCCTTAAAATGGATTACACCCACGTAATCAGCGTTACCTCATCTTTGAACATAAGTTCAAGATGTCTAATTCTCACCAAGCATTCTAGCTTCCATGTCATTTATCTTACTTATAATTCGATGAGAAATAACTTAGTCTCTGTATCGAGGATTCTTAACGGTACGATACTGTTTCCTTAACTTAGTTTGGTCTAATCTCAAAGGTAGTGATCTGCTAGCTTCCGCTGCACCACTCTGATGTTCTTAGGCTTAACTGCCTCACTTATCTTTTATAGCATTGTATATCCTTCCGCGTCCTTACGGTTAGGAATATTGGTCTCTCAATGGACACGTGTTTCTTTATATATACACGGCCTTGATGAGTTGTAGCTCGTCTATCCAGTCTCCCTGGAGATCTAATGTTTATACTCTTAGTGTTTTCTCAAATGTCTAAATCGTTCTCTCCAACTGACCTTTGGTCTGAGGATGATTCTTAATTTGAAACTACTGTTTAATGCTTATTGCGCTTTACAGTTTAATCTCTTACATCACAAGACATATCCAATGTTTGTACTTAACAATCCGTGCTCTTCGCACTTCATAGTCCTTAGTTATTTGTTCTCTGATTCCCTTGCATTGCTGGTTCGACTGAATTTTTCTTTGACTGTTTGCGGTAATGGGCTCTTGTCTGATCTTGTGTCGTTGTCCGTGGTACGGAGTCGACTTCCTCCCGTGTTCCTTACACCACTCGTCTACATGCATGGGGTACCTTACTGGTACATTACTACTTACCCAACTAACTCATAAATGAGCGTGTCGGGCCTGCAAGCCCCTGTGGGGTGCAGTCGTCCCACGTCTCGTTTTAGTAAACTCATAATGTTCGTCACACGTTTAGCTATTGCTAATTATGAAGTATTCTGTTGTCGATCTCCTCTTTCATCGTTCCATAATAACATTTATTGTTCTTCTTGAAGTTAATCAAGGGAAGTCCATTTACTGTGTTCATGGGTATGGTATGCTCTAGCTCGTTTCTGTATTCCGTATTGACTCCATTTCTTAGTAGCTTAGGTCTCTTTCCGTAGAGCCTCCTATCTTCTTTCTCACATTTGTTCAACTAGGAACGCACTTCCGGTTCCTCAAGGAATGGGTAGTGTGCTTCCTGTGAAAGCTTGCCTAACTTGGTCCAGACTACTGGCATCAATGCTCAGTTCGTCTACCATCTTATTTCCTTACTTATATTGGTCTTAACTCATAAATCTCATTGCCTCTGTGTCAATATTTGACGGCTCATACCTAACGGTCGCTTTACCGCGCACCACGACTTAATTCCCTTATATAGCTATTGTACTCACGACCACTACTACTGTGGTAGTTGGCCCTTACCATGTTGCCCATTGATGGTGCAACCTCTTATTCACTTATTCTAATGTCTTACCTTATACTCAATCCTTTCTTGGTGTAAACACACTGGGAGTTCTTTCATTCCGGTATTGGCGGTTGTCGTACCGTGTTGTAAAATAGTTGACTCTTGATATGAAGATGTTCTGCTCCAATCTCAGATTCGTAAGTAGGCTAATTTCTTTCGCTTTCTTTCATTCTTAGTGATGTTATCTACCATGTAGTTTAACTGGTTACTGAAGAAGTCATCCACTGAATCACAAGCTCTTCTGAGAATTGATTAATTGACATGCCATAATGTGCAGTCACAATGTTTATCTCTGACCATTACTAATTCTTACATCCTGTGTGTTGGATATGGGGTCTATCTGTGCAACCTTCCTTATTACTCAAGTGTATCTGGTATGTTCTAAGGTAATCTCAAGGTTCATAGTTTCCATTTTCTAAATAAAGTGTATTTATATCTAATATGTGAAAGCCCTTTTGAGGGGTTCATTCCCACTCATGTCCTCACAACAAGGAGAGGTATCCCCACCCTAAAAGGCATGGTTCGTTCTCCGCTCCTGTCCTTAGCATTATCTCAATATTCTCATTGGTACCCTTTCTTGGTAATGTTCTTCCCAATCTAAGTTATAGGTTTGGTAACCATTCATATCTACAAATTGTAATCCCTTCGTGGCTTAAACAAGCTCTCTTATAACTTACGCGCCTCGGGCTCTGATGTGGTTAACATCCTTGGCTCGTAGGCTTAATGCTTAATGTCTCAGTTCATTATTTGTACTCTTACTCATCTGCAGGTCATCCCTATAAGATTCTGGTTCTTGAGCACACTTCACCGTTAGGTACATACTAAATGTAGTATCGGGTTTCATGATAAGTTGCTGCATCCTGCTTCCTGCTAGGGAAGTTGTTCAGGTGATCTGAGGTTACTTAATGTCTTTGACAATACTGTCATTTTACTAGACTTATGTCATTTAATAGTCAAGGTTAGGTTCGTATTAGGCGTTTGCCTTACGGTGTCCATGTTGGATATCATCCTGTCATCTTATACTTCCATCTCAATGCCTCGTTCAACTTCCTTTGACTACGCCACCCGTTGATGATCAATCATACTTTGTAACACCCCAACTTAATCCAGATGTGGTCTCGTAACTTAACAATATATATATAAACACGTCAGCGGAATTCATTACAATCCAGGACCTTGCCACGGTCTGACTACAGAATATACCGAACATTAGTACAACAATCTTAACCAATTACATAACCTTCTTACAATCCCCTCACATCCTATACATCTTACTAACTCAATTGCCATACGAGTGTACATGCACAACTCGTAGGCCGCGCTTACCCCTTAAAACTTGTACCCCTTCTTACTCTCGCGACGGCCGCCTCCTGATGTACCTGTGTAGTAAAAACAGCCCCAAAGGGGGTCAGCACGAATGCTGGTACGATCCTCTCATGGCCCCCAAGCTAACGTGGCTACGACGACTAATTGTCGATAGCATGGAGGTTGATTAGATGCACAACATAATAGAAAGTGCAGTAAACAACAACTCAGAGATGAACAATCAAAGTTCACACACAATGAACGCTTAAATGCGTTCCCTTAATAGAGAGTTAGTATTAACTCCTTAAGTAATGTTCCCTCTTAACCTTAGTCCATCCTTATCTCACCTTAATCTTAGTCTTATCTTAACCTTAGAAACAACCATCCTTTAATAAGGAGTGGATGTCGCTTATCTTAATCTTAATTATACACATCATCCTTTAAAAAGGAATGATTGTAACTTATCTTAATCTTAACTTAATTTAATCTTATAATACAATCATCCTTTAAAGGGGAATGGTTGCAACTCATCTTAACCTTACCTTAAGTATGCCAACCGTTCTCTGTGGGAACAAGGTTAGCCCTTAGTTCGTTGTTTATTTTGTAGGGCTTGGTTAACCCTAGCCAGCGCAGGACACTTACCAGCAATAAACAACATTCTTAAATTGTTGGGGATGTAGGCTTGATCCCCCCATGCCATCTTAAAGCCACCTACCTTGGACTGGATGTCCAATGTAGCCGAGCCGGTCAACCGACCAAGGCTACTAGTCCGAGGACTAGTCCTTAATCGGAAGTCGAATCTGCTATTAGATACCGACCCCTTTTTAGCATGCATGACGGAGATCGGTCCCGGGTTTCCTCACTCAAGTTCCAGTTAGAGTAGTCTCAAGACCATGTTTGTTGGTTAACCTCTTTCGGTTTATATCATCCCATATTACGGAGCGTTCCTTAGTCTCACTCATTCCTTACTAAACGTTGGTTAGTAAGTTCTCACGGTATGTTGTGTTAGTTTCAAAACATCACACAACAATACAAACCAATATAATATATTCCGGTTGCATGCTTATTGTTTAGTGAGCACACCAAAAACAAATAGCACACAAGCCGAGGGACACCTCGTTAGCAAGCAGGTCACAAGAGAACTGTACCGTTCACCGGTTGGCCGTTGTTGCTTAATCTCTTCCGGAGTCCAATTTCCAAGTCCTAAAACATTCATTTTAGGTTGTTAATCACTTAACTCAATCAACTTACTTATTACTTAACTTACTAACCCTTATGATCCCCACCTAACATCTCTTAAGTCTTAAACTTAATCTTACGAACTTAATCTTAAACCTTTAAGTTATTCTAACTTAATCCCTTAGGTCTTTATACCACTAATCTCATTGCCCCCTTAATGGGGTACCATTAATACCACTAAATCTCTTAGGGTTTCTTTCTCTTTTTTTTTTTTTTTTTATGGTCCGACGACCACCGACCGACCCACCCCCTGGGTAGGTCGGCTGAGAGAACATCCAACTTCACGTTTCAGCCGACCGACCCAGACTGGGGTCAGTCCCCTGGGTAGGTCGGCTGCAGAAACTTCTCATACATTGTCAAATTTTTCCTCAAGCCTCCTAATGTGTTCTAACAACATTTGGCACATAAAACCTACCTATTATAACTCCACCAAACTCATAAAATCACCTCCAAAGATCATTCCAACCTTTAGCTCAATTCTTGTAAGAATTCCTAACACTGCAATTAAGTCACTTTATTCGTTCTAACATGTGATTTTATCTAAAACTTCAACTAATCAAGTGTTTCTTTTCTACCCATATAACTCCTTCTTAACATCATTGCACTCCATCTTTGCTTGTTAAACCTTCCAAGGTTATCTTGCATGTCCATGCACAATTTCTCTTCTTTTCACTTGTTACTCATCACTCTTAAACTCTTAAGCTTGCTTATACATTTCTTTCCATTATCTTAATACCTTGACATTGTTCTTCATTTACCTTAACCATGCAACACCCTCCTTAGACATTTCCACTTCTCTTATGCAACTTACTCACCATTCTCATGATCATACCCTCTTATACGTTTCTAGTCATTTTCCTTGATGACTTACAACATCCTCCTACCTTTTTCACTTCCATCACCCAAGTCCACACATTACCATTCAACTAAACCTTACTAGTCCACCAAACATCATCACACTTACACAAGGTTCTCAAAACTCTCATTGTCTTACTCTCTAGTTCATACCTAAATCTCCTTAAGGCATTTACACCTTTCCTTAAAACTTATGCACAAGTCTTACATTCCTCATATCATGATTTTGGTGTGTTTAGTACACTCGCCAATCCTCTAATTCCTCCTAGACATCTCTAGGTCACTCTAAACCTCAAGAACTCCTTAGTTAACTCATTTCCACCCAATTTTCTTTTCATGCTCCCTAGTAAACCCTAGGCATATTAACTCACCACTACCACTTAAACACTTTGTTTTCTACTCAAATTTCGCCATAGCTTCTCTAGCATCTTATCATGCCCAACTGCATTGTTTTCCTCATTCAACCATCCCACACACATCAAGTTCTTCTCATCATATCTCATCACCCAAACCAACTTATTCATAACAAACTCAATATATTGCAATAATCTTAAATTGCATAGCACTAAGGCTCTTAAATGACATGGCTCTTAGGCCCTTAAATGACTTAAACTTAAACACTGAATTTCCCACATATAAAAGCTTTCAACCTGCAAATACACTCATCAATCTCATAGTAGTTATAATGCTCTTAAAACTCATCTTAAACTTATATTACTAACTCATTCCCATTGGCTCCTTAGTCACAAGTTCACAAGCTTATTTAAGTTCTTTTTCTTAGGTTATATAACCCAATACACAATGTAAGCTCTAAGCCACATTAGTATCCACTTAAACTCATCCCTTAAAACTTAAACCACCATTAGGTAAGCATTTTACCTTGTTTTCTCAAGCTTATCTTTACTTCCTCCTTAGACCTTCTTCTTGCATGAATCTCGGCCACCACTTAAATTCCCCTTGCCAATGTTCTAATCAATATTCAATGACTCATATGAGTACTAAACAATACACTAACCTCAAGGAAAAAAACCTAGGTTAGAAATGTGTTCTAAGGCATAAAAGTGGATGATTACCTTTGAAGTCTCAAGGTAGACTTTGGCATTGAATGAAATAGGACCTCCACTAGTCCTTGGTGAATAAATCAAGCTAGAACAAGGCATAAAAACAAGGCCCCATGAGTAGAAATTTTCGGCCATGTACAAGAGATGATGGAAACATGGTTTTTCTTACATTTTCTTTACCTTAAGAGAATGGAGAAGCTAATGAACTCTACAAACTTGATTTTCCTCCATCAATGGAGTTTTATCTTGGCACCAAAATGGAGCTTTGAAGGATTTGAAAAGATAGAAAGATAGGTCTTGGCCTAACTAAGAGAAATATGTGTTTAGTTTTTGATTTGGAGCTAAAATGAGCAAGCTATGGACAAAGCAAGGTGAAGCAACAATGGAGGCTTCTCTTACGTGAATGGACAAGAGAGGAAGTGAAGAAAACCATGTGAAGAGGAGGAATGAAGAGAGAGAAGAAGAAAGGTGAGCTAATATAAGATATTTGCTTTAATAAAGCAAATAGTACTCTTTTTACTTATCTCTTCTTTTCTTCCTTATTTGATAATGTCTATGGTGACTCACCCTTAGAAAACCGGCCCCCTCATTATAACCAAGATATTTATGGTCTTGTTTGACCAACTAATTGACTTAAGTTGATTAAAACTTAAACTAGTCACTATTTGGCACCATTCACTAATCAGTGCACATATTTCTGAAATTTTTGATTTCCCATTGATTTAGACCTCCTAATGTGATACTAATTAGTACACATGTTGATTAAAGAGTAATGATGGACATTTAGCCACTCAAAACTCAATTCTAAGACAATTTCTCAAAAATATGCTTTAAGACTTCTTAAAGCACATTTTGTGTTTTAACTTGTTTTCAAGCTTGGTTTTCTTTGCTAATTGATTTAAAATGTCCATTAGCATATTACTAAAGTCTTATAATAGTATTTGGGTGCTAATCAAAGTCACTCCAAGCTTAGAGCACGTTTTTGCCCTGATTGCCCTTAAGGCACTTTCTTGTGTTTTCCTTGGTTTAAATTGTCTACCAATCTTTCTAAGGCATATTCTAGCCTTACTACATCATAATTTGATGTTCACTTAGCATACTTAGGTTTGGGGTATTTCAATCTACCCCCCTTAAAAGAACTTTGTCCTCAAAGTTCCCATGCATCTTATTCATTAGAATACATGTCTTACCTATTCCTTAGATCATATAGATCTTACTTATGTATACTTAATCTCATTGGATCATTAGATCCACCATATCCTTATACTTAAATATCACACAACATGCTTAAGCATGTGTAGCACTCTAAAATTCCTTTTGTTCCTTTTGATGATTAAAACATTCACATAACTTCCAACGTATTCTCCCATGTCACCGGTCCGTAGACAATGGCTCATTCGTCCTCGTCACCATGGGCCAGAATACAAAACACGCTGCTCTCCCCATGTCACCGGTCCGAAGACAAAGGCTCGTGCGTCCTCGACTTCATGGGCGAGACTCAGTAAAAAGGTAATCCTTTTCACGAGGTCATGTGAGGAATAATTCCTCTAATTAAAAATACAATCAACTCCAATTTCATTTTATCCTAAGGCCTCTATCCTTAGTGTGATTTAATTGTGACCATTGGTAGGGAGTTTCAGGAATAATCCTACCCTGATGTGATCAGCATCAGTGTAGAACCATCCTTCCACTCCAATTTGTGTTCGGTTTCCCTTGATCCCTAGAAAATCAAGTTCCACCTCCCACGTCATTTTCAAACATCAGATAATTCACTCATGTCCAATTTTCTATTTTTAGTTCTTCTAATCATAATCAATACATCTCCAAAGTGTGGACTCAGTCCATAAAACATTCCCAATTCATCTCTTAGTAATTACCTCAGGACTTAAATTCCTACTAAGTTCTATAACTGTCCCTTACCAATTCTCACCATCTTATATCTCATAGCATTACAATTTCCTTCCTCATATTCATATCAAATTGTATCTCATAATGTTATCTTATTCTTATCTCACACATAGTCTCATATCAACTTATACCTCATATATTCCGTATTCCTTAAGTCTCCTTAAACCTCTTCCTTAATTCTCTTAACTTGTACTCACACCGGAGTTAACAAGATAGGTACTTAATATGTATGGTATTCACATCTTCTGTGTGCAATAACCATGATTTATCTTAAAATGTTTATGTAAAACATATTCTCAAATTATTTTGTGCTATGCACACCGTAGTTTATGTACTCAGTACAAAAACATACGCTAAGCGGTTTTCGCTCTACCCCCCTTAAAATGGATTACGCCCACGTAATCAACACTATATCATCCTTGAACATAAGTTCAAGATGTCTAATTCTCACCAAGCATTCTAGCTTCCACGTCATCTATCTTACTTAGAATTCGATCAGGAATGACTTAGTCTCTGTATCGAGGATTCTTAACGGTACTTATACCGTTTCCTTAACTTAGTTTGGTCTAATCTCAAAGGTAGTGGTCTGCTAGCTTCCGCTGCACAACTCTGATGTTTTTAGGCTTAACTACCTCGCTTATCTTTTACAGTATTGTATATCCTTCAGCCACCTTACAGTTTAGGAATATTGGTCTCTCAATGGACACGTGTTATCTTTATATATACACGGCCTTGATGAGTTGTAGCCCGTCTATCCAGTCTCCCTAGAGATCTAATGTTCATACTCTTAGTGTTTTCTCGAATGTCTAAATCGTTCTCTCCAACTGACCTTTGGTCTGAGGATGATTCCTAATCTAAAACTACTGTTTAGTGCTTATTGCACTTTACAGTTTAATCTTATTCATCTTAAGACATGTCCTATGTCTATACTTAACAATCCGTGCTTCTCGCACTTCGTAGTCCTTAATTATTTGTTCTCTGATTCCCTTGCGTTGCTGGTTCGACTGAATTCTTCTCTTCGACTGTTTGTGGTAGTAGCTGCGCTTGTCTGATCTTGCGTCGTTGTCGGTGGTACGGAGTCGACTACTTCCCGTGTTCCTTACACCACTCGTTCACATGCATGGGGTACCTTACTGGTACATTACTACTTACCCAACTAACTAAATGAGCGTGTCAGGCCTGCAAGCCCCTGTGGGGTGCAGTCGTCCCACGTCTCGTTTTAGTAAACTCATAGTGTCCGTCACACGTTTAGCTATTGCTAATTATGAAGTATTCTGTTGTCGATCTCCTCTTCATCGTTCCATAATAACATTTATTGTTCTTCTTGAATTAATCAAGGGAAATCCATTATTGTGTTCTTGGTATTGTATGCTCTAGCTCTTTCTGTATCCCGTACTGATTCTATTTCTTAGTAGCTTAGGTCTCTTTCCATAGAGCCTCTTATTTCTTTCTCCTATTAGGAAAGCACTTCCAATTCCTTAAGGAATGGGTTGTGTGCTTCCTGTGTAATCTTACCAAACCATGTCCAGACTACTGGCATCAATGCACAATCCGTCTATCATCTTATTTTCTTACTTATGCTGGTCTTAACTCATAAATCTAATTGCCTCAGTGTCAATATTTGACGGCTCATACATAATGGTCGCCTTACCGCGCACCATGACTTAATCCACCTTTTTAACTATTGTACTCACGACCACTACTATCATGGTAGTTGGCCCTTACCATGTTGCCCATTAGTGGTGCAACCTCTTACTCATTTATTATAATGTCTTACCTTATAATCAATCCCTTCTTGGTGTAAACACACTGGGAGTTCTCTCATTCCGGTATTGGCGGTTGTCGTACCGTGTTGTAAAATAGTTGACTCTTGATATAAAGATGTTATGCTCCAATCTCAGATTCGTAAGTAGGCTAATTTCTTTCGCTTTCTTTCATCCTTAGTGATGTTATCTACCATGTAGTTTAACTGATTACTGAAGAAGTCATCCACTGAATCACAAGCTCTTCTGAGCATTGATTAATTGACGTGCCACAATGTGCAGTCACAATGTTTATCTCTGACCATTACTAATTCTTACATCCTGGGTGTTGGATATGGGGTCTATCTGTGCGACCTTCCTTATTACTCAAGTGTATCTGGTATGTTCTAAGGTGATCTCAAAGTTCATAGTTTCCATTTTCTAAATAAAGTGTATTTTATCTCTAATATGTGAAAGCCCTTTTGAGGGGTTCATTCCCACTCATGGCCTCAAAACAAGGAGAGGTATCCCCACCCTAAAAGGCATGGTTCGTTCTCCGCTCCTGTCCTTAGCATTATCTCAATATTCTCATTGGTACTCTTTCTTAGTAATATCTTCCCCAATCTAAGTTATAGATTTGTAATCGTTCACATCTACACATTGCAGTTCCTCATGGCTTAAATAAGGTCTCTCACAACTTACTGTACCTCGGCCCTGATGTGGTTAACATCCTCGGCTCGTAGGCTCTTAGTGCTTAATGCCTCAGTTTATTATTTGCACTCTTACTCATCTGCAGGTCATCCTTATGAGATTCTGGTTCTTTGATCAATATCCACCGTTTGGTTACCTACTAAATGTAGTATCGGGTTTCATGGTAAGTTGCTGCATCCTGCTTCCTGCTATGGAAGTTGTTCAGGTGATCTGAGGTTACTTAATGTCTTGACAATACTATCATTTTATTAGACCTATGTCTTTTAGCAAATGAGGATAAGTTCGTATTAGGCGTTTGCCTTAAGGTGTCCAAGTTGGATATCATCCTGTCGTCTTATACTTCCATCTCAACGCTTCGTTCAATCTTCCGTTGACTATGCCACCCGTTGATGATCAATCATACTTGGGTATTAATGAGTTAAACGAACAGTATTAGCTGTCATTCATCAGTTTGTTCGGCTCGACTATGCCCGCTCTGTGGGGGTAGTCCCCTGAGCTTTCCTCCGTGGGATTCGTATGTCCTTAACCCTTGGTAGGTTATATCTTAAGTTTATTTCTTTTATCTTTGTTTTCTGGGCTTTCCAACACCTTCATTGTAGAATGTTTGTTATTGGTATTTTTAGTGTCCAAACTGAGAGTTTTATCCCATCCCTGTTGGGAGTCGTTCGGTCGACTGCCTTTATTGTATCTCTTGATACATTCCATGTATGTTGTTACTTACGTGGTGTTTTTGCTCGAATTGTTGAGCGCTCTTTTAGGTTCCTCTTTGAGATCCGGGTTGGTGTTCTTACCGCACTGTCGGTTGTTGTCGTAGTACGTTGTACTGTTGCTAACATCCATATGGTCTAATATTATGTCCAAGTTCCGCTCCTGGCTGACTGGTGTGTCACCTTATCTCATTTTGGTCAGGCCGTCGGGCCTTCCAAGGTCTTATTTTCCTGTTCTTATGGTTTTACAATCCGGTATTAATATATGCTACAACTGTAGCGTTCTCCTGTCTCGCCTTGATGGCTTTTCGTGTAGCTTAACCGTGGTAGCACTTGCTATGGCAAGTGCGCCATGCAGGATGGGTTATTGGTACAAGGTACATCGGTAGTGACACTTCCTTCTAATTTCCATGTACTTGGTAGTCCTTGGGACTCCTCCGATAATCTCTTATTTTGGATAACCGACCATCGGGCAGTTTCCTTGTTGTTTGACAGTACTGTCATCTATTAGGGCGTTCCTCTTTCTGAGGGAATCCCTTAATATTTCCTTATGTCTTAATTCCCGCTCTTGTCTCCACACATCTTGTTGTGGTTACTGAGTAATGATTCTCCTTTAGGCACTACATCGTAGTCCTATTTCGGTACACAATTTATATGAGTTCCTATCGTCGTCCGCGTTATTTCGGGCAGGTTTGCAACCTTTTTCATTGTATGGGGTTTGGAGTTCCCGTTCCTAACTGGAATTTCCAGTAGTCTCAATCCTCATGCTTTGTATTATCCTACTGTTATGCTCTTTCGGACCATTGTCCGGTACTCATGTCGCTTCCCTTTTCCTTTTTATTGCACCCGTAGTGCTTTCCTTTCCATTGGTATTGCGGGTTATTTCGACTGCGTAGCATGTCGACCCATGTTGCCGGTAATTACCGTTTCCTTATTGATAGAATTCCATAGGTAGCGCTTGTTTTTCTGTTGCGTTCCGTTAAAAACCTCCAAGTTCTCCATAACTGTTGTACAACAAGTTGTTTCTTGTATTGCTTACTGTTAACTAACTGCCAGATCGGGTTTCCCCGAGTAAGAGAAGGCTTTCTTCTCTCTGGCGTTTGTTCCACATATTTAGGGTTAGGTATGTGGAGGGCGGGCCTAGGTACTATGGATATCCGGTAAACACCGGGAAGTCCTGGCTAACGCACCTCTCACTCTATCTCTCAACCCTTAACCCATAACTCAATCTCAACCTCATCATTCTCCTAAGTTCGGTATTTCTTGTCTTCAGAGCGTAACTACGCTCTGATACCACTTTTTGTAACACCCCAACTTAATCCAGATGTGGTCTCGTAACTTAACAATATATATATAAACACGTCACAGCGGAATTCATTACAATCCAGGACCTTGCCACGGTCTGACTACAGAATATACCGAACATTAGTACAACAATCTTAACCAATTACATAACCTTCTTACAATCCCCTCACATCCTATACATCTTACTAACTCAATTGCCATACGAGTGTACATGCACAACTCGTAGGCCGCGCTTAACCCTTAAAACTTGTACCCCTTCTTACTCTCTCGACGCCGCCTCCTGATGTACCTGTGTAGTAAAAACAGCCCCCAAAGGGGGTCAGCACGAATGCTGGTACGATCCTCTCATGGCCCCCAAGCTAACGGTGCTACGACGACTAATTGTCGATAGCATGGAGGTTGATTAGATGCACAACATAATAGAAAGTGCAGTAAACAACAACTCAGAGATGAACAATCAAAGTTCACACACAATGAACGGCTTAAATGCGTTCCCTTAATTAGAGAGTTAGTTATTTAACTCCTTAAGTAATGTTCCCTCTTAACCTTAGTCCATCCTTATCTCACCTTAATCTTAGTCTTATCTTAACCTTAGAAACAACCATCCTTTAATAAGGAGTGGATGTCGCTTATCTTAATCTTAATTATACACATCATCCTTTAAAAAGGAATGATTGTAACTTATCTTAATCTTAACTTAATCTTAATCTTAATAATACAATCATCCTTTAAAGGGGAATGGTTGCAACTCATCTTAACCTTACCTTAAGTATGCCAACCGTTCTCTCATTGGGAACAGGTTAGCCCTTAGTTCGTTGTTTATTTTTGTAGGGCTTGGTTAACCCTAGCCAGCAGCAGGACACTTACCAGCAATAAACAACATTCTTAAATTGTTGGGGATGTAGGTTTGATCCCCCCACGCCATCTTAAAGCCACCTACCTTGGACTGGATGTCCAATGTAGCCGAGCCGGTCAACCGACCCAAGGCTACTAGTCCGAGGACTAGTCCTTAATCGGAAGTTGAATCTGCTATAGATACCGACCCCCTTTTCTTAGCATGCATGACCGGAGATCGGTCCCGGGTTTCCACACACAAGTTCCAGTTAGTAGTAGTTTCAAGACCATGTTTGTTGGTTAACCTCTTTCGGTTTATATCGTCCCATATTAGGGAGCGTTCCTTAGTCTCACTCATTTCCTTACTAAACGTTGGTTAGTAAGTTCTCACGGTATGTTGTGTTAGTTTTCAAACATCACACAACAATACAACCAATATAATATATTCCGGTTGCATGCTTTATCTTGTTTAGTGAGCACACAAAAACAAATAGCACACAAGCCGAGGGACACCTCGTTAGCAAGCAGGTCACAAGAGAACTGTACCGTTCACCGTTGGCCGTTCAGTTGCTTAATCTCTTCCGGAGTCCAATTTCCAAGTCCTAAAACATTCATTCAGTTTTAGGTTGTTAATCACTTAACTCAATTCAACTTACTTATCTTACTTAACTTACTTAACCCTTAATGATCCCCACCTAACATCTCTTAAGTCTTACAACTTAATCTTACGAACTTAATCTTAAACCTTTAAGGTTATTCTTAACTTAATCCCTTAGGTCTTTATACCACTAATCATCATTGCCCCCTTAATGGGGTACCATTAATACCACTAAACTCTCTTAGGGTTTCTTTCTCTTTTTTTTTTTTTTTTTTTTATGGTCCGACCGACCCACCGACCGACCCACCCCCTGGGTAGGTCGGCTGCAGAGAACATCCAACTTCACAGTTTCAGCCCGACCGACCCAGACTGGGGTCGGTCCCCTGGGTAGGTCGGCTGCAGAAACTTCTCATACATTGTCAAATTTTCTCCAAATTTTTCCTCAAGCCTCCTAATGTGTTCTAACATCATTTGGCACATCAAACCTACCTTATAACCTCCACCAAACTCATTAAAATCACCTCCAAAGATCATTCCAACCTTTAGCTCAATTCTTGTAAGAAATTCCTAACACTTGTCAATTAATTCCTTATATTTCTAACATGTGCATTTTATCTAAAACTTCAACTAATCAAAGTGTTTCTTTTCTACCCATATAACTCCTTCTTAACATCATTGCACTCCATCTTTGCTTGTTAAACCTTCCAAGGTTATCTTGCATGTCCATGCACAATTTCTCTTCTTTTCACTTGTTACTCATCACTCTTAAACTCTTAAGCTTGCTTATACATTTCTTTCCATTATCTTAATACCTTGACATTGTTCTTCATTTACCTTAACCATGCAACACCCTCCTTAGACATTTCCACTTCTCTTATGCAACTTACTCACCATTCTCATGATCATACCCTCTTATACGTTTCTAGTCATTTTCCTTGATGACTTACAACATCCTCCTACCTTTTTTACTTCCATCACCCAAGTCCACACATTACCATTCAACTAAACCTTACTAGTCCACCACTAACATCATCACACTTACACAAGGTTCTCAAAACTCTCATTGTCTTACTCTCTAGTTCATACCTAAATCTCCTTAAGGCATTTTACACCTTTCCTTAAAACTTATGCACAAGTCTTACATTCCTCATATCATGATTTTGGTGGGTTTAGTACACTCGCCAATCCTCTAATTCCTCCTAGACATCTCTAGGTCACTCTAAACCTCAAGAACTCCTTAGTTAACTCATTTCCACCCAATTTTTCTTTTCATGCTCCCTAGTAAACCCTAGGGCATATTAACTCACCACTACCACTTAAACACTTTGTTTTCTACTCAAATTTCGCCATAGCTTCTCTAGCATCTTATCATGCCCAACTGCATTGTTTTCCTCATTCAACCATCCCACACACATCAAGTTCTTCTCATCATATCTCATCACCCAAACCAACTTATTCATAACAAACTCAATATATTGCAATAATCTTAAATTGCATAGCACTAAGGCTCTTAAATGACATGGCTCTTAGGCCCTTAAATGACTTAAACTTAAACACTGAATTTCCCACATATAAAAGCTTTCAACCTGCAAATACACTCATCAATCTCATAGTAGTTATAATGCTCTTAAAACTCATCTTAAACTTATATTACTAACTCATTCCCATTGGCTCCTTAGTCACAAGTTCACAAGCTTATTTAAGTTCTTTTTCTTAGGTTATATAACCCAATACACAATGTAAGCTCTAAGCCACATTGGTATCCACTTAAACTCATCCCTTAAAACTTAAACCACCATTAGGTAAGAATTTTACCTTGTTTTCTCAAGCTTATCTTAACTTCCTCCTTAGACCTTCTTCTTGCATGAATCTCGGCCACCACTTAAATTCCCCTTGCCAATGTTCTAATCAATATTCAATGACTCATATGAGTACTAAACAATACACTAACCTCAAGGAATAAAAACCTAGGTTAGAAATGTGTTCTAAGGCATAAAAGTGGATAATTACCTTTGAAGTCTCAAGGTAGACTTTGGCATTGAATGAAATAGGACCTCCACTAGTCCTTGGTGAATAAATCAAGCTAGAACAAGGCATAAAAACAAGGCCCCATGAGTAGAAATTTTCGGCCATGTACAAGAGATGATGGAAACATGGTTTTTCTTACATTTTCTTTACCTTAAGAGAATGGAGAAGCTAATGAACTCTTCAAACTTGATTTTCCTCCATCAATGGAGTTTTCTCTTGGCACCAAAATGGAGCTTTGAAGGATTTGAAAAGATAGAAAGATAGGTCTTGGCCTAACTAAGAGAATATGTGTTTAGTTTTTTGATTTGGAGCTAAAATGAGCAAGCTATGGACAAAGCAAGGTGAAGCAACAATGGAGGCTTCTCTTACGTGAATGGAGAAGAGAGGAAGTGAAGAAAACCGTGTGAAGAGGAGGAATGAAGAGAGAGAGAAGAAAGGTGAGCTAATATAAGATATTTGCTTTAATAAAGCAATAGTACTCTTTTTACTTATCTTCTTTTCTTCCTTATTTGATAATGTCTATGGTGACTCACCCTTAGAAAACCGGCCCCCTCATTATAACCAAGATATTTATGGTCTTGTTTGACCAACTAATTGACTTAAGTTGATTAAAACTTAAACTAGTCACTATTTGGCACTATTCACTAATCAGTGCACATATTCTGAAATTTTTGATTTCCCATTGATTTAGACCTCCTAATGTGATACTAATAGTACATGTTGATTAAAGAGTAATGATGGACATTTAGCCACTCAAAACTCAATTCTAAGACAATTTCTCAAAAATGTGCTTTAAGACTTCTTAAAGCATATTTTGTGTTTTAACTTGTTTTCAAGCTTGGTTTTCTTTGCTAATTGATTTAAAATGTCCATTAGCATATTACTAAAGTCTTATAATAGTATTTGGGTGCTAATCAAAGTCACTCCAAGCTTAGAGCACGTTTTTGCCCTGATTGCCCTTAAGGCACTTTCTTGTGTTTTCCTTGGTTTAAATTGTCTACCAATCTTTCTAAGGCATATTCTAGCCTTACTACATCATAATTTGATGTTCACTTAGCATACTTAGGTTTGGGGTATTTCATACTTGGGTGTTGATGAGTTAGACGAACAATATTAGCTGTCATTCATCAGTTTGCTCGGCTCGACTATGCCCGCTCTGTGGGGGTAGTCCTCTGAGCTTTCCTCCATGGGATTTGTATGTCCTTAACCCTTGGTAGGTTATATCTTAAGTTTATTTCCTTTATCTTTGCTTTCTGGGCTTCCCAACATCTTCATTGTAGAATGTTTGTTATTGGTATTCTTAGTGTTCAAACTGGGAGTTTTATCCCATCCCTGTTGGGAGTCGTTCTATCGACTGCCTTTATTGTATCTCTTGATACATTCCGTGTATGTTGTTACATACGTAGTATTTTTGCTCGAATTATTGAGCGATCTTAGGTTCCTCTTTGAGATCCGGATTTGGTATTCTTACCGCACTATCGGTTGTTGTGTCGTATACGTTGTACTGTTGCTAACATCCATATGGTCTAATATTATGTCCAAGTTCGCCGGCTGTGACTGTGTGTACCTTATCTCATCATGGTCAGGCCGTCGGCCTTTCCAAGGTCTTATTTTTCTGTTCTCGTGGATTTATAATCCGGTATTAATATGCGTTTCAGCTGTAGCGTTCTCCTATTTCGCCTTGATGACTTTTCGTGTGGGTTAACCGTGGTAGCACTTGCTATGGCAAGTGCGCCATGCAGGATGGGTTATTGGTACAAGGTACATCGGTAGTGACACTTCCTTCTAATTTCCATGTAATTGGTAGTCCTCGGGACTCCTTCGATAATCTCTTATTTTGGATAACCGTCCATCCGGCAGTTTCCTTGTTGTTATGCTCCTTCGGACCACTGTCCGGTACTCATGTCGCTTCCCCTTTTTCCTTTCTATTGCACCCGTAGTGTTTTCCTTATCATTGGTATTGCGGGTTATTTCGACTGCGTAGCATGTCGACCCATGTTTCCGGTAATTACCGTTCTTTTACTGGTAAGGTTCCATTGGTAGCGCCTATTTCACCGATGCGCTCCATTAAAAATTTCCCAGTTCTCCTTAACTGTTATGCAACAAGATGTTTCTCGTATTGCTTACTGTTAGCTAACTGCCAGATCGGGTTCCCCCGAGTAAGAGAAGACTTTCTTCTCTCTGGCGTTTGTTCCACATATTCAGGGTTAGGGATGTGGAGGGCGGGTCTAGGTACTATGGATATCCGGTAAACACCAGGAAGTCCTAGCTAACGCACCTCTCACTCTATCTCTTAACCCTTAACCCATAACTCAATCTCAAACTCAATATTCTCCTAAGTTCGGTATTTCTTGTCTTCAGAGCGTAACTACGCTCTGATACCACTTTTTGTAACACCCAACTCAAACCAGATGTGGTCTCGCCACTTAACAGTATATATATAAACATGTCACAGCGGAATTCTTTACAATCCAGGACATTGCCACGGTCTGACTACAGAATGTACCGAACATCAGTACAACAACCTTAACCAATTACATATCCTTCTCACAACCCCCCCTCACATCCTATACATCTTACTAACTCAAATTGCCATACGAGTGTACATGCACAACTCGTAGGCCACACTTAACCCGTAACACTTGTCCCCCTTCTTACTCTCGCGACGGTCGCTTCCTGATGTACCTGTGTAGTAAAAACAGCCCCCAAAGGGGGTCAGCACGAATGCTGGTACGATCCCCTCATGGCCCCTAAGCTAACGTGGCTACGATGACTAATTGTCGATAGCATGGAGGTTGATTAAATGCAAACATATAGTAATGCTGTAAACAACAATCCATATATGAACAATCAAAGTTACACACAATGAACGACTTAAATGCGTTCCCTTAGTTAGAGAGTTAGTTATTTAACTCCTTAAGTATTTCCCCCTTATCTTAGTCCATCCTTATCTCACCTCAATCTTAGTCTTATCTTAATCTTAAACAACATCCTTTATAGGAGTGGATGTCTTACTTAATCTTATAATACAACCATTTAAAAAGGAATGGTTGCAACTTATCTTAACCTTACCTTAATCTTAATCTTAATAATACAAACCATCCTTTACAAAGGATGGTTGCAACTTATCTTAACCTTACCTTAATCTTAATCTTAATAATACAAACCATCCTTTAAAAAGGAATGGTGCAACTTATCTTAACCTTACCTTAATCTTAATCTTAATAATACAAACCATCCTTTAAAAGGAATGGTTGCAACTTATCTTACCTTACCTTAAGTAATCTTAATAATACAAACCATCCTTTAAAAGGAATGGTTGCAACTTATCTTAACCTTACCTTAATCTTAATCTTAACTTAATCTCAATATACAAACCGTTCCTGGAAGGGAAAGGTTGTAGCTTAATTCGAACTTGGGATTTAGGTGATCCCACCGCCCATCTTAATGCCACCTACTCTGGACGGGAGTCCAGCGTAGCTGAGCCGTAACCGCCCTAGGCTACAAGTCCGAAGACAAGTCCTTAAGCGGAAGTCGATCTGCTATATAGATACACCGACCCCCTTTCCTTAGCATGCATGACGATATCGGTCCCGGGTTTCCTCACTCAAGTTCCAGTTAGTAGTAATCTCAAGACCCATGTTTGTTGTTACCTCTTTCGGTTCATATCGTCCCTTATTAGGGAGTGTTCCTTAGTCTCACTCAATTCCTTACTAAACATTGTTAGTAAGTTCTCACGGTATGTTGTGTTAGTTTTCAAACATCACAACAATTCAATAAATATAATTTATTCCGGTTGCATGCTTTATCTTGTTTAGTGAGCACACAAAACAAATAGCACACAGCCGAGGGACAACCTCGTTAGCAAGCAGGTCACAAGAGAACTTAAACCGTTCACCGTTGGTGTTCGGCTGCTTACTCTCTTCCGGAGTCCAAACTCCCAGTCCTAAAACATTCATTCAGTTTTAGGTTGTTAATCACTTAACTTAATTCAACTTACTTAACTTACTTAACTTGCTTACTTACTTTAACTTACTTACTTACTTAACTTACTTAACTTACTTAACTTACTTACCCTTAATGATCCCCACCTAACACCTCTTAAGTCTACTACATCAACTTAATCTTACAAACTTAATCTTAAACTTTTAAGTTTATTCTTAACTTAATCCTTAGTCTTTATACCTCTAATCATCATTGCCCCTTAATGGGGTACCATTATTACCACTAACTCTCTTAGGGTTTTCTTTCTTTTTTTTTTAAGTGTTAAGGGTCGACCGACCCACCGACCGACCCAACCCCTGGGTCGGTCCTTCCCAGAAACTTTCCGTCTTTTGAAACCCTCCGTCCGACCCAGAGCTAGACCGACCAACCCAACCCTCTGGGTCGGTCCATTACAGAACCCTTTCCTACGTTAAATTTTGCCCGACCGACCAAAGCTTAGTCGGACCCTGGGTCGGTCCACTACAGATTTTCTCTTAAATTGTTCTTTCAATTCAAACTCTCCACAAGTGTCCTAATAGGTCCAACACCATCTTGGCACATTAAACCTACCTTATAACCTCCACCAAACTCATTAAAACAACTTCCAAGATCTTCTCAAACATTTACTCAATTCTTACAAAACTCCCAACACTAGCACTTATTTCCTTACATTTCCAACTATAACCTTACCAAACTTCAATCAACCCAAGTGTTCCCTCCTTAACGTTTGGGCACTTCATAACATATTTTCCATCTTCAGTTCATTTACTAAAACTTCCCTCAAGTCATCTTACATAACCATGCACAAATTCCTCTCTTTCCATTGTTACTCATCATTCCTAACTCTTGGACTACCTAAACATTTCTTGTCATCCTCTTAGCACCTTAACCTTGTCTTCTTTACCTAACTATACTACAACACCCCCTCCTTGGACATTTCCACCTCCTTTTACTCACTTACTCACCATTTCTCATGATCATACGCTCTTTTACATTCCTAGTCATTTTCCTTGACATTTGACAACATTCCCCCACACCTTTCTCTTCCATCACCCAAGTCCACTCATTACCATCTAACTAAAACCTTACTGTTCCACCACTAGTATCATCACTACTTAGACAAGCTTCCCAAGACTTTCATTGTTATACTCTTTGTTCATACCTAAATCACCTTAAGCATTATACACCTTCTCCTTCACACTTATGCACAAGTCTTACATTCCTCATATCATGATTTTGGTGTGTTTAATACACCCATCTAAACTCTAATTGCTCATAAACCATCCTAGGTCATTCTAATCCTCAAGAACTCCTTAGTTAACTCATTTCCTCTCAAATTCCTTTTAATGATCCCTAGTGAACCCTAGGGCATATTAACTCACCACTACCACTTAAACACTTTGTTTTTTACTCAAATTTCGCCATAGCTTCCCTAGTATCTTATCATGCCCAAATGCATTATTTTCCTCACTCAACCATCTCATTCACAACAAACTCAATATATTGCAATAATCTTAAATTGCATAGCACTAAGGCTCTTAAATGACATGGCTCTTAGGCCCTTAAATAACTTAAACTTAAACACTGAATTTCCCACATATAAAAGCTTTCAACCTGCAAAAACCCATCAATCTCATAGTAGTTATAATGTTCTTAAAACTCATCTTAAACTTATATTACTAACTCATTTCCTTTGGCTCCTTAGTCACAAGTTCTCAAGCTTATTTAAGTTCTTTTTCTTAGGTTACATAACCCATTACCTAATGTAAGCCCTAGGCTACATTGGTACCCATCTAAAACTCATTCCTTAAACCTTAAACCACCATTAGGTAAGTAGTTTACCTTGTTTTCTCAAGCTTATCTTATCTTCCTCCTTAGACCTTCTTCTTGAATGAATATCGGCCACCACTTAAACTTCCTTTGCCCATGTTCTAACCAATATTCAATGACTCACATGAGTACTAATCAATACACTAACCTCAAGGAATGAAAACCTAGGTTAGAAATGTGTTCTAAGGCATAAAAGTGGATGATTACCTTTGAAGTCTCAAGGTAGACTTGGGCATTGAATGAAATAGGACCTCCACTAGTCCTTGGTGAATAAATCAAGCTAGAACAAGGCATAAAAACAAGGCCCCATGAGTAGAAATTTTCGGCCATGTAGAAGAAATGATGGATACATGGTTTTTCTTACATTTCCTTTACCTTAAGAGAATGGAGAAGCTAATGAGCTCTTCAAACTTGATTTTCCTCCATCAATGGAGTTTCCTCTTGGCACCAAAATGGAGCTTTTGAAGATTTGAAAAGATAGAAAGATAGGTCTTGGCCTAACTAAGAGAAATATGTGTTTAGTTTTTTATTTGGAGCTAAAATGAGTAAGTTGTTGCCAAAGCAGGGTGGTGGTGCCATGGGTGCTGCTCCTACGTGAATGAAGGGAGGAAGAAGATGGTGAAATCGTTGGAAGAAGAGAAATGAAGAGAGAGAAGAAGAAAGGTGGCTAATGTAAGATATTTGCTTTAATAAAGCAAATAGTACTCTTTTACTTATCTCTTCTTTTCTTCCTTATTTGACTACTTATGGTGACTCATCCTCCTTTAGAAAACCGGCCCCATATCTTAAATAAGGCTAGTCATGGTCTTTGTTGACCAACTAATTAGCTTATATTGATTAAAACTTAAACTAGTCACTATTTGGCACCATTCACTAATTAGTGCACATATTTCTGAAATTTTTGATTTCCAATTGATTTAGGCATCCTAATGTGATACTAATTAGTACACATGTTGATTAAAGAGTAATGATGGACATTTAGCCACACAAAACTCAATTCTAAGACAATTTCTCAAAAATGTGCTTTAAGACTTCTTAAAGCACATTTTGTGTTTTAACTTGTTTTCAAGCTTGGTTTTCTTTGCTAATTGATTTAAAATGACCATTAGAATATTACTAAGGTCTTATCATGATATTTGGGTACTCACCCAAGTCTCTCCAAGCTTAGAGCACATTTTTGCCCTAATTGCCCTTAAGGCATTTTCTTGTGTTTTCCTTGGTTTAAATTATCCGCCAATCTTTCTAAGGCATATTCTAGCCTTACTACATCATAATTGGATGTTTACTTAGCATACTTAGGTTTGGGGTATTTCAATATAAGCTTTAGTCTAATAATATAGTTTGGATAACATGATAATAAAATTACAAATATAATATAATGGAGGGAGTAAGTAATTATCACACTCGTTAGTTTGGGAAGATAGGGGTTTCCTGATGAACTCGACAAATCTGGGCCGTCCGATTGTAGTTAGGAGAAACGGACGGCCGAGATTATGACGTAGATGATTAAGTGATATACATCCCAGAATAAAACTCTGACTTGTTGAATTTATTTAATGACCTTCCCTAATGTATTTTGACTTGATATTTTAACCATAGATTCCTTATAAACTATAGATTATTTTCATGTAAATTAATATGGGTTTTGAGTTTTTAAACGAAAGTTATAATTTTTGTAAATTCTGAGTATTATGGAATTATTTAGATAATTTAAAAGATATTTTTATGAAATAAATTTTTTATAATATGTCTAAAATATTATAGTTACTATATAAAATTTGGGAATTTTTAGACAAGAGTAATGGGTCTAAATATTGTGTTTATGAATTTTTCATAAGTTATCTTATAATATATGGTTTTAATGTGACCCAAAATTAAAGTATAGTTGATTAATGAACTTTATAGGTTGGGAAAAACATAATAATACTAATCTAACATTTAATACAAAATGTTAATAAATATTTTTGGGTGTAAACTTTTAAATGAAGTAAAAATTATATATATACATATAAAGGAAATAAAATAGTAACTTAGGTTAAATTAAGGAATTGAATTAATCTCCATTTATATTAATTATATAATGTGGTAGTTAATATACTTAATTGAAACTAAGGGAAATACTTTATTTTATAAACCATATATTGGATGTGGATACGTGTAAAAGTTAATTGAGATAATTAAATACAATAAGACTACACAAAGAATGTCTTGAATAAATCCTAATACCCATATATATATATATATATAAAAATACATTAACAATAAATAAAAGAAATAACATACCTTATAGAAAACATAATAAGAGGAAAATATTAGAGTATAATTCATACGTAGCAATTAAAATATTAAAAGTTTCTGTGACATCTAGGTGGACTATTAGGAGGGATATATATATATATTAAACTTTAGTACTTCAATCAGTATTAATATAAATTAGTCAATTGTAACTTAAGAGTTTAATTAAGCTAAACCTATGATCAAGAGTAAGTAATTGAAATAAAATTAAATGTACACTTAAGACATACAAATTCAATGGCGTAGATGGTCAAGTCAAACCTGGAACTAAATTGAGGTTTCACGTTCGAAACCTCGCAAAATCTTTTTTTTAGGAAATTTAATCAATCAACGAAAACGTAACGCGGACTTGGACTATCCTACTGGGCCCAAGTCCATGAACTCCAAAGCCCACTTAAACAATTCAACGAGAGTTTGGGCCACTCTCAAGATAAACTCTAAATCATTCCGGATTAAATGAAATGGGCCTAATGAAAGGTTTAATTAACAAGATCTAGCCCAGATCCTCATGAGAGAGTAATTGTAAATCGGAAACTATAAACCAATAAGAATAAAGACATTTAGCTTTATGAGTTCCTTAGCTAATCGGTATTTGGAACACCTTAATTATAGGTTATTAGTGGAAGTTCGCACTTTCAAGTTTGGTCACTGCTTCTACACATACCAGGTACGATTTCTCGTACTCAAATGTTTTGCTAACAGACTGAAGAGACATTTTTGAAAAACGCTAACTGAGCTTAAATGAATTTCAAAAGGAAACTGTTTGTGTGACTAACTCAGCTTGATGTGACTAACTGAGCCTTGAATGTACAACTCACATGATCATTGGTTCCTCTTATCTGGTTGTCTCATTAGATTTTAACTGCTGAGGGTTTACGCCTCTGCACTCTGTAGGACTGAATGTTTTGGTATTGCACTTGTGCAGTTAGTAATCTAGTGGGAATATGGGAAAATGTCAACTTGGTAAATTCTTCCTTTGACTCTGGATATCGTTTTATCCATGAGCTGAGTCTTTTGTTGTGATGTGCGAACGTCTTCATCGGTAGCAGTGAGGGGCTGTATATCCCCTGTCCTAAAAGGACGTGTTAAACAGTGAGGGGCTGTATATCTCCTGTCCTAAAAGGACGTGACTGGCGGTGGGTGCCATCTCTCCCAATTGGTTTTATTCCATTCTTGAGTTGCTGGTTCTTGGATCTCTTCTTCATTCCTAGTCCTAGTGACTACCTGGGTCTTCCTATTCCTAATTGGAACTGAATCTAACAAAAGCAATGGATGTTCACTAACTTATGGTGTGATTTTTTTAATTAACTAAATTTACCTTCATGTTATTTATCTCTATCCTTGACTTGTTACCTTTGACTTGGTGATTTGGATGTGCCTTGTTCTTCTGTTTTTGTTTTAAGCATTTGACTTCAAGTTATTGTTTATTTTAAGAGTTATGTTTTTAAACTTTTGTTTTGGAGAGTTGTACTAGTTCCATTCCAGGGAACTGACTCACCCCTCTCGGGGTGGGCTGCTTGGTTTCATCTTGCAGGTACGAATTGTTATACAGGTGGCCACGAAGAGTATGAGTAATTGGGATGGGAATTAGGAATTGTGGAGAGTTTTTATATCTTGCTCTTGTCACGTTTTCTCGAGTTAAGACCGTAGCATTTATAATTTTATAAGTTGTAATTGGTGAGGTTTGGTGCCGGGTGTTTGGAACCCGATGATCTGTAATCGCCTTAGTATTTTATTTTCTGCTGCATTTATGTTAAATAGGGCGTTACAGGTAGTTGTTGTTGTAGGCGAATTCTATCAGATATAGACGCTCTAACCAGCTCCCCTGAAAATCCAAGGCACATGCTCTCAGCATGTCCTCCAGTGTCTGGATGGTCCTCTCACTCTGACCGTCAGTCTGAGGATGGAATGCAGTACTCAGCTTCAGCTTCGCACCCAAGGCTTCCTGAATCTGTCCCCAGAATCTAGATAGAAAACGAGGATCTCTGTCAGACACAATGGTCTTCGGCACACCATGGTGTCGGATCACCTCCTTCTGGAACAAGTCCGCCAACTTCGGGACCTTCCAAGTATCCTTCATGGCCACAAACTTCACTACTTTCGTAAGACGATCCACGATGACCCAAATCGTGTTCAGCCCTCCTTTAGTCGGTGGAAGACCGACAACGAAATCCATCGAGATGTCCTCGAACTTCCAGCAAGGAATAGGCATGGACTGCACTAATCCGCCGGGTCTTCTGTGCTCAAACTTAACCTTCTGAGAGGTCAAGCATCTAGTCACATAGTCGGCTACGTCCTTCTTCATCCCGCTCCACCAGAAATGGACCTTTGTAGGATCGGGTGGCTAACTCAAACCAACCAAAGGTGTGAGTCTAAGAGTTGGTTTGACTCAATCAGTCTTTGTAAGTGAGAAACACTCCGTGATGTAGAGGCACTCAATCGAAATGATTAAACTAAGGGCGCAGAAGACTTTAAGGTAATTGAAACGAAACGATGCGGAAAGGAAAGAAGGACTCTGTGGAACTCAGCAGAATACACAAATAAGCTATTTCATTTCCTGGTCAAATAAAACAACTTACAAATGTCCACTAAGTAGAAGGGATCTACTTAGCGGGTTTTCACTCACTCACCCAATACACTTTCTGATCAGATCAATGGTAAGCGTAGTGAAACTAGGATCTTCCTAGGCAGAGTCTATCTAAAAGTACTAACTAACTTGGTACGTATTCTCTCTCTCTCTGGCTTACAAAGCAATTCTTTCTCTCTCTCTCTAAGCTCTGAAATATTCCTCAATGAAAGCACCCCTTGAACTAGCTATTACATAACCTATTTATACTAGCATTACAACCGGTAGGTCGAGGGAGTTAGTTCTGAAAATACCGGAACTAACTTAGTGGGTAACTTCCAACGTCTTTGAGTGGTCTTCTTACTTGGGCCGCGATCTTTGGATGTTAAGGGAAGACTTCATGACCGTTGTGGCGTTGAGGCTTTCCCGAGTTGACTCCTTTTTTTTCTCAATTGCACGGGTGAGTCTGTGAAGCCTTCTTTGTTTCGTGGACTCTATTGAAGCGGCTCACTCTTTGTGTCTGTCTAAGGATTATTGACTCTGTCGAGGTGATTGGCTATCTCTGTAACACTCTGATGTCCCAACAGTTTCCCCCTTGTTGCTGATGATAGCAAACCGCCGTGAATCCCGATGGAGTCAATCCTGAAACAGAAACACAAAGGACTAGGGGAACCGACCCTGTCAAAGTTCCCCCTTAATAGCAGCAATAGTAATTGAGTTCGAAGACTCCATTTAGGTTCCCCCTTAATCTTAGAGGGACTCCAGGCAAGTAAACATTAAATAGGCAGTGTAATAGGCAGGATAGAGCGTAGTATATAAAGCAGTTAAGATACTAGACCACATGGTCCAGCAGCAAAAATCCAAAAGCAGTTTAAAACAACAACAGAATCACCCGTACACCAGACGGGATTCACCGCTTCCCCTTTTTGCTTTCATCAGAGGGAAGTCCACAGTCACACAGAGTTAGTCAAAAAATTCACACACAAACCAGCACAAGTGTTTGGAACTTAAAAACAGCCTAAGTCCTAACACTACACACACACGTCATGGCTAAGGGGTTGGGGTCAGGGTGGATTGGATATCAAGAAGTTGTTCTTGCAAGGCCGCCACAGTCGTCTCTATCCCAGCGAGTCTGTCCATCATCCGCGTTTGGCCCTGAATCAACTCTGCCGCCTGCGCAAGAAGTCACTCCACTTTCTCTAGGAGGGGTAGGAGAGAAGCTTGAGGGACTGCCTCTTTAGAAGTGGAAGTTCCCGTCGTCGATGGAGTTGATGGCGGGGGCAGCAGCTTGGATTTTTCGATAGATGTCAGCCGATTCAGATAGCGGAGGTTGATGGTGTCTGCCTCTTCGATTAGACTCTGGCGTCGATTGCGCCAGTGGTACCTGAAAGAATTATAGAATCCGAGGCAGCTAGAACACATACCCCAGGGAGTGTTTCGGGGTGTCGACAAACTAGGCTAAGTGGTGGAGAACAATGTGGGCCAGATTAATGGAGTGACGATTAATTATGCAGTACATTATGGTGAGGTCCAAGCAGTTGACCATGAGATTTCCTTCTTTTCGGGGGACAATGTTTTTGATGACAAGTATGTGCAGGAGTTGGTGTAGAATGGAGAGATCACCACGGGGTATTGGTGAGCTAATCTTTTTCTTGGAGGAGAAAAAACGGTAGATTTTATTTTGTGGGACCCCGGGGATTTCAGGAAGGACTCCTTTCTCATAGAAGGACAGGCCAGTAGCAGGGACTCCAAGAATTTGAGACAATTTTTCAACATTAAAGAAAATGGGAGTGGAATTAACGAAAGATTGTGCAACGCTGTTTCTGATAACAAGATTTTGAAAGAAATCGATGGACTCTTGGGGATACCACTCCGTTATCTCACAGAAAAGGTGTTTCCACCCTTGAACCTCTAGCATGGTCACTAACTCTCCCAGGTTTGAAGATAGAGCCCATGAGAAATCGAGGAACTTACCCCTGACGATATTTCGTTCTGAGGCAGGGTTCTCGAGCATGTAGCATTGGTTGAAGGGGTCTATCTTCGCACATCTTCGGTGCGGCTTTGGAGGTTTCTGGTCTCTGGTGGAGGTGGCGCCAGTAGAAGCATCGTGACTGGCCGTGGGCAATTCTTGGACTGTAGACGATTCGCCGGAACCAGAGGAGACTGGTTGTGCCTTGACAGAGGAACGGAGAATCCTTTTGGCTGTGGGTCGAGTAGAGGTTTGGGCTTTTCTTTTGCGGGGTTTAGGTTTAGGAGATTTAGGAGGTGTTGCAGATTTTGCGGGAGATGCAGATGGGGTTGGTGTTGGAGATTTGTTGGGTCGGGCATGTGGTGGATCAGTGGTTTGGGGGTTGGCAGTAGGGTTTTGATCTTGTGGTGGTGGGATGGTGGCAGGGTTTGAATTGGGGTGACATCCTCAACATCCGTTTCAAGGATTTTAGTTCTTGCGGCAGACAGTGGTGTTTGATGGGGGGATGGATCGCGGGTGGGTGGAGGTGGTGTGGTGGAGTGCGTGGGGGATGAGGTAGCAGTGGTTTTAGTGGGAGAGTGAGTGGTGGTGGTGGTGGTGGTGAGGGGAGATGGATTCGGGTTGGCCATGGATTGGAGGTACGCCAGAAAGCGGATGGGATCTTGAAAGATATCGGCCAGGATATTGATGCCGTTGAGATTGATGCCTGCCATTTGGAGATTGTAGTATACTTGGGTGTAGAGGGAATGGAAGTGAGAGAGATGGAGTAGACGAGTGATGGATATAAAGGCTGGAAGTTGCAGAGATGGCGTGTGTCAGGTGAGATTAATGCGGCGGCGTCATGGTTTAGCGAGATTAACGGCGAGGATTTAGGCGGGGTGGGTTCGGATAGATGACGTGGGTGGTAGCGCTAGAAGTATAGACATGCTAAGTAATAAAACACATTTCACAGATTCAAGTGCAAACAAAGACAGACTCGATGAGACATGAGGGAGTACCTGCTGAAGATTGCGGTAGGGGCAAGTAGATGCGACCGTCTAGGTAGACGGAGTCAACCCGATTGCTGATCACAGTGCTTCGAATCATGCTGTAGATAGGGGTTTAGTAAAGATATCTGCAAGTTGATCTTCTGTGGGCACAAAGTCAAGCTGGATGAGCTTTTTCTCGACGCAGTCTTTCAAGAAGTGAAAGCGAATTTCAATGTGTTTGGTTCTTGAGTGTTGGACTGGGTTTTCTGATATTTTGTTGTCACAAAAGATTGGGATCTGTTCTTAGGTGACATGATAGTCTTGAAGTTGTTGTTTCATCCAAAGGAGTTGGGAGCAACAGGCTGCAGCAGAGACATACTCTGCCTCCGCTGTAGAGAGTGCTACGGAATTCTGTTTTTTGGAGGACCATGAAACAAGGCAAAGACCCAAGAACTGTGCATTACCTGAAGTACTCTTTCGATCTTGGAGAGAACCAGCCCAATCAGAGTCACTATATCCAGATAAAGTAAAAGTAGGAGATCGTGGATACCATAGATAGAGTGTACATGTACCTTTAAGATAGCGGAAGATACGCTTGACTGCCTTGAGGTGTGACTATTTTGGTGCTGCTTGGAAGCGAGCACAAAGACAGACTGCATGAAGAATGTCGGGACGACTGGCAGTCAGGTACAAGAGGGACCCTATCATTCCTCTATATTCTGTGGCATTGACGCCGACTCCGTCATCATCAGGATGCAGTTTGGCAGATGTACAGCTTGGTGTGGACATACTCTTGGCATTTTTGAGGTTGTACTTGTCAAGGAGTTCCTTGATGTACTTTTGTTGATGGATCTTGATCCCTTCCTTTTCTTGTTGAATTTGTAATCCTAAGAAGAACTTAAGCTCACCTAACTCATTCATGGAAAACTCTTGCTTCATGAGGTTAGCAAAATGGTCACAGAGGGTGTGACTTGTAGAGCCATAAATGATATCATCAACATAAATCTGTACTAGAAGTAAGTCATGCGATGAGCGAAGAATGAAGAGCGTTTTATCTACGTTACCTCGAGAGAAACCATTTTGCAATAGATATGTAGACAGTCTTTCATACCAGGCGCGCGGAGCCTGTTTCAGTCCGTAAAGGGCCTTACACAGTTTGTAGACGTAGTCGGGATGGACGGAGTCTGTGAACCCTGGGGGTTGCTCGACGTAGACTTCTCTATCAATATCGCCATGGAGGAAGGCTGTCTTGACATCCATTTGATATAATGTAAAACCTTTGAATGCAGCAAATGCAATTAGCATGCGAATTGCTTCAAGACGAGCTACGGGTGCGAAGGTTTCATCATAGTCAATCCCTTCTTCTTGATTGTAGCCCTGGACGACCAGTCTGGCTTTATTCCTGAAAACTTGTCTGCATCATCAAGTTTGTTACGAAAGACCCAACGAGTACCAATAGTTTGCTGATGTGTGGGTCGAGGAACTAACTCTCAGACAGCATGTATTTGGAGAGAATTCAGTTCCTCCTGCATTGCAATGACCCAATCACTATCAAGGAGTGCTTCTTTGACATTTCTTGGTTCAGTGCTGGAGAGAAAAGCACCAAAGGCACAGAGGTTTTGCATAGCTTGGAGACGTGTTTGAACACCGGAGTTTGGGTCTGTAATGAGTTTTCAGGAGGGTGAGCTGATTTTTGTTGGAACTGTCGACGTGAAGCAGGAGGGGGTGTGTCTTTGTCAGAGGAGTCAAAGTTCAAGTTTTGTGGTAAGGGTGTCTCCGGGGTATTGTCAGAGTCAGTAGAGTCTGATGTATTGTTTTTGTTTGCCGGAGAATCATTAGGAGTGATGGATTGGGAATCGGGGAGTCTTCTTATGGGTATAGTGATGAAGTGTGGATCAGTTAGGAAGTCGTCAGGAGCGAAGTCAAGTTGATCAGAAGATGAGCCAACATTGTGGGACTCATCGAACTTGACATGGGGACTCTCTTCTAAACATTGAGTTCTCAGATTGATAACACGATAGGCTTTGCTTTTAGAAGAGTAGCCAAGAAAAATACCTTCATCACTTTTAGGAGAGAACTTACCCAAGTTGTCCTTACCATTATTGTGGATAAAGCACTTACATCCGAAACGCCTGAGATGAATAAGACTTGGTTTCGTTGACGGAGTAGTTCATAGGGTGTCTTGTGAAGGAATGGATGAATCAGCGCACGATTTAACACATAGCATGCTGTGTTAACAGCTTCTGCCCAGTAGATGGAGTGAGTTGACTGTCAATGAGCATGGTGCGAGCCATTTCTACCAAAGTTCTATTTTCGTTCAACCACTCCGTTTTGTTCTGGAGTGCGTGCGGAGATATTTGGTGATCAACTCCGTTGTCCCTGCAAAACTCATCAAACGACTTGTTGCAAAATTCAGTACCCTGGTCCGTTCTCAGGGTTTTCAAAGTAAATGAAAATTTGTTGACAAGCATTTTATGGAGTTTGACGAACTCCGTAAAAGTTTCATCCTTAGTAGATAGAAAAATGACCCAAGTCCACCTGAATAGTCATCGACTATGACCAGAATGTACCTCTTACCACTTCTGCTTTGTGTACGCATGGGACCAACAAGATCCATGTGAGCAATTCTAACGGAGAGCTAGTAGAGAGAGTCGACTTACTTTTGAAGGAGGACCGGGTGTGTTTACCTTTTACGCATGCTTCACAGACAGAGTCTGTGTCAAAGTTGTGTCGGGTAAACCAATCACCAAGTCCTTGCTTTTGAGTTTGTTCAACAGCCTGTGATTTGCGTGACCAAGTCTGGAGTGCCACAATGAGTTTTTGGAATGCACGTTGAGACAGACTTGATCATCTGGATTAATGGAGTTTAAGCACATTTTGTAGAGATTTCCTTCTCTACGTCCCACAGCTTTTAAGGAACCTGTACGCTCATCATAAACCTTACAATCCGAAGAGGAGAAAAGTACCAAATTGAATCTATCACAAATTTGAGAAATACTTAGTAAACTATGTTGGAGTCCAGTGACCAGATGGACTCCATCAATTTTAAATTTGAGGGGTTACCTACGGAGCCAACTCCCACGATTTCACCCTGGTTGTTGTTTCCAAAAGTAACCTTACCTCCTTGGTAGGATGAAAGCGAATTGAATTGATTTGGATCTCCAGTCATGTGAGGAACATCCACTGTCCAAGTACCAGCTGTCTCCATTCGCCTTCACCTACAAAATAACAGATCATTTGTTAGATTTGGGAACCCAGATGTACTTGGGTTCCCTTTTCGAGCCAGATCTTTTCAATTCTTCTCGTGCTTCAAGTATCAACTTAACACGTTTGACATTAAACGAGATCTTTATTCAATTTATCACAGCACTGTCTCTATGTCCAAGACTCCCGCAGTAGCCACAAATTTTGGTTGGAGGAAGATTGACGTATTTCTGTTGTCCTTTCCACCAGGAGTCAAACTTCTCCTTTTCTTGATATCGTTTGGCTTGTTGTCGGACTTGGACATATTCTTTGGGATATCGAACTTACCCTTGTGCCACTTGGGCTTGGATTGAGTGGATCGAACTCCGGATTGTAGATTCACAATCTCTTGAGAGAGTTGTTCTACTTTGGAGCGAAGATCATCTCGATCTTGGCTAATTTCTTTGATCTTGGAGTTGGCCCACTCAGGTAGTTCGGAGGAGGTGACTTGTTTGATAAATTTGACTGGCTTAAGAGAGAGAGCATGCTCCTTTTCTTTCAGTTTTTGAGTGAGGTTTTTGATAGTGGTGTTCAGGGATATTTTGGATTCAGAAGCATTTAGATCATTTTGAAGAGAACAACACTTATCAGTAAAGATGGTGAGGTCTTGTTTGAGAGAGTCGATCAGGGTGAGAGACTCTTTCTGGTCACCCTGGCTAGATTGAGTTCGCTCTAAGGTATCATGAAGTTCCTTTTGAAGGGAATCAACATGACGCCTTGATTCTTGTAGATCTAACCTGGAGAAGCAAGAGATGGTTTTGTGTTCCTCAGCTTCATCTCTTAGGGCATACATAAGACCTTTTGAGATTTCGAGTTCCTCAGATAGCTCGGTTATTTTGCTGGTGAGACTTGCTTTGAGGGAGTTTTCTCGGAGACAATTTTAGCAATTAAAGTCATAAATCCCATAGGAGTAATACGGTAAAGTCTGTTTCAAGGTGAGAACGAGTTACCTCATTGTCGGGAATCATGGATTCCGTCGTCGTGTGCCATGAGACATAAGCCGCTGGACTCTGTGTCTGGATCGTCGGAGTCTGAATCACCCCAACCAACAGCTGCCATCAGCGATCTCCCTTGAGATTTTCCATACTGGTTCTTGAGTAAGGGACAGTCCTTCTTGAAGTGTCCGGGTTTATTGCAGTTGAAACAAGTGACAGAATTGAAGACTTGTTTAGAGGTGTTTGAGAACGACCGACTCTGTCGATTGGTTGGTTACGCATGAATTTCGGAAGTTCTTGACTATGAAGACAAAGTCTTCCATAGTCTCAGCCTCACTTTCTCAACAATAATATCCACCAGCTCAGCCTTAGCTTGTCTGATTTGAGTATCAACGACATAGGCTCCTTCTTGAGTTAACTGAGTCGAATTAACCTGCAAGGCTTGGTCATTCAAAGTAGTAGTCTTACTAGAAGAGGGAGAAGAAGTATTACCACACTTCTTTCGAGCATTCTTCTTGTATTTATCTACGGATTGTAGATAAGAACTTAGGTCTTGACACTCCATTTGGATAAATCCTTGCATGCTTTGGTGGAGATTACCGTCTCTGCCCATTCTTCTCTGAGACTGTCCAGCAACTTGTGCAAGACACTCTCTCTATGGTAAGATGCTAACTTCCTCCATAGTAGTAGTTAGTAAGTAGAAATGATCAAGCACTTCTTCCAGTGACTCACCGGGTTTTTGCAGAAAATTTTCATAGTCCATTCGGAGTTCTTGAGCTTTGCATTTCTTGAGTTCAGTGACTCCTTCGTGGGTAGCTTGAAGGAGTGTCCATATCTCATTTGCGGACTTACAGTGATTGACTCTCCTTTGTTCTGGGATGAACAGGCAAGTGTATATTGCACGTGATGCTTGTCGATTCAGCTCGTACCTTTTGCGATCTGCAGCAGTCCATGTTGATCGATCTGGATTGACTGCAAGATCTCCTCCAGTGACTATCTCCCAAAGCTCAGAGTTGACTGACTCAATGTGTTGCTCGATCTCGTTCTTCCAATGGTCGTAGTTGGTGGAGGTGAGTCTGGGGTGCTCGAAGTGCATTTTGTTGTTTTGATTGGCAGAGATCTGCCATTGCTTCGTTGATTGACCGTTAGCCTAAGCAAGGCTCTGATACCACGTGTAGGATCGGGTGGCTAACTCAAACCAACCAAAGGTGTGAGTCTAAGAGTTGGTTTGACTCAATCAGTCTTTGTAAGTGAGAAACACTCCGTGATGTAGAGGCACTCAATCGAATGATTAAACTAAGGGTGCGGAAGACTTTAAGGTAATTGAAACGAAACGATGCGAAAAAAAGAAGGACTCTGTGGAACTCAGCAAGATACACAAATAAGCTATTTCATTTCCTGGTCAAATAAAACAACTTACAAATGTCCACTAAGTAGAAGGATCTACTTAGCGGTTTTTCACTCACTCACCCAATACACTTTCTGATCAGATCAATGGTAAGCGTAGTGAAACTAGGATCTTCCTAGGCAGAGTCTATCTAAAGTACTAACTAACTTGGTACGTATTCTTCTCTCTTCTGGCTTACAAAGCATTCTTTCTCTCTCTAAGCTCTGAAATATTCCTCAATGAAAGCACCTTGAAACTAGCTATTACATAACCTATTTATACTAGCATTACAACGGTAGGTCGAGGGAGTTAGTTCCGAAAATACAGGAACTAACTTAGTGGGTAACTTCCAACGTCTTTTAGTGGTCTTCTTACTTGGGCCGTGATCTTCGGGTGTTAAGGGAAGACTTCATGACCGTTGTGGCGTTGAGGCTTTCCCAAGTTGACTCCTTTTTATTCGCAACTGCACGGGTGAGTCTGTGAAGCCTCCTTTGTTTCATGGACTCTATTGAAGCGGCTCACTCTTTGTGTCTGTCTAAGGATGATTGACTCTGTCGAGGTGATTGGCTATCTCTGCAACACTCTGATGTCCCAACAACCTTCAAGTCCTTGTACATTTTCAACAAACCGGGGTGGACGGATAAGGACGAGCAATGAGCATCCAGGAGTATCTTCTCCTTCAGGTCAGGAGAAGACTCCGGAATACATAACCGGCCATTCAATCGAATCATGCCGTCGTCGCTCTATTCGAAGTCGTACTTCTGATTCTCAAAACAACCCTCTGCCATCTTCTGCCAGACACCTTCCATATACTGATCGTTCTCTTATGCAGCTCGTATCTCATCATTCAGACTGCTTCCCACCAATAGAGTAAACAATGAGTGTGCTCGGCGGCTCAGGACGTCAGCTACAACATTTTCCTTGCCCTCCTTGTATCTCAGGTCTATGTCGTAGTCCTTCAGGAACTCGACCCATCTTATCTGTCGTATGTTCAGCTCCTTCTGGGTGAAGAGATGTTGTAAGCTCTTGTGATCAGAGTAGACGGTGATTGTCACACCATAAAGATAGTGGCGCCAGATCTTCAAAGCGAAGACTACTGCGCCCAACTCAAGGTCGTGTGTGGGGTAGTTCACCTCGTGCTTCTTCAGCTGTCGAGAAGCGTAGGCAACAACCTTTCTGTGCTGCATAAGCACACAGCCTAGACCGGTTCCAGAGGCATCACAATATACCTCGAACCCATCGGTGCCCTCAGGGATAGTAAGAACGGGTGCCGATGTCAGGAGATCCTTCAGTGTCTGAAAGGACTGCTCGCACTCGGCAGACCATAAGAAATGGGACTCCTTCTTCATAAGGTTAGTCATCGGTTTGGCCACTTTGGAAAAGTCCTTCATGATCCGTCGGTAGTAACCGGCCAAACCCAGGAAGCTACGGATGTCTGTTACTGTCTTCGGCCTCGGCCAACTCTTCACTGCCTCAATCTTGGCAGGGTGTACAGATATCCCGCTTGCTGAAATAATGTGTCCAAGGAATGAAACGCTGTCTAACCAGAACTCACACTTTGAGAGTTTGGCATACAGCTGGTTCTCTCCCATGATGCTCAAAACCTGCCTCATATGTAACTCATGCTCCTCCTGAGTCTTAGAATAGACCAGGATATTGTCGATGAAGACCACAACTGAACTGTCAAGCTGCTCTCTGAAGAGACGGTTCATCAAATCCTTGAAGATCGCTGGCGCATTCGATAATCCGAATGGCATAACAGTGAACTCGTAATGCCCATACCGAACTCTGAAAGCTGTCTTCTCCACATCACCATCTGCAATCCTGCTCAGATGGTAGCCAGATCTGAGATCTATCTTCGAGAATATACTGGCTCCTCTCAGCTGGTCAAACAAGTCGTCAATCCGTGGCAACGGGTACTTGTTCTTGACTGTGACCGCATTCAACTCGCGGTAGTCGATGTAGAGTCGCATACTGCCACCCTTCTTCTTAACGAATATCACTGGAGCACCCCAAGGGGAAACACTAGGTCTTATGATTCCCTTGTCTAGGAGGTCCTCCAGCTGTAGCTTCAGCTCCCTCATCTCAGCCGGTGCCATATGATAGGGTGCCTTAGCAATAGGGCCCGTACCTGGCAACAAGTCAACGACAAACTCAACCTTGCGCACAGGCGGCATGCCTGGCAGCTCATCAGGAAACAAATAGGGGAAGTCTACCACGACTGGAATGTCTAAGTTCTTCTCATCGCTCTGTCTCGTGTCCTGAACATAACAGAGGAAAGCCTGTCTGCCCTTCCTCACATCCTTTATTAGGGAAAGTGCTGATACGATCTTAACAGTCGGCTCTTTCTTCTCACTGCGGTATGAAACTGTCTTGCCGTTAGGCCCCTTCAGCAGTGGTTGATGCTCTGCACAATGTAGGTGGCCCTTATGCTTCTGCAGCGAGTCTATATCCACTATGACGTTGAAGCCCAAATCCTTGAATTCAACCAAGTCGATGGGAAAGGTCTCAGTCATGATGCTGATCTCTAATCATATGTACGGTCTAGTGCATTCAACTCTTTCCTTAGAAGAAAGAGTGACAGAAAAGTCAGAGAGCTGTTCGGGGGCTGCCCTCAGCTTCTTCGCGAATGTAGGGGAAATAAATGAATGCGAAGCCTCGGTGTCGAACAAGATGAAAGCACGAACACCATCGACAGGAAAGTTACCTGAGATCATCTCTCATATTAGCATCGAGTCGGTTTAAATCACTTATTAATTGTCGGTTGTTATTTGTCATACCTGTGATGATATTACCGGACTCCTTGGCTTGCGCCATATCCAGGATGCTTAATGTACTCTCCTTTTCATTTTCATGGCCTGGAGTTATAAGTTAATGGTATTAACAGATGGAAAACATATGCTTGAAGGAACATGAACTCTTATTTCGTTTATCCAATTGGTATTGCAACATGGTTACATACTTAGCTGCCAAAATACATCAGTACTGTCTGAAAGTTTAATTTAAACGGCCGGGTCGGATGTGGGTGTCGTTCACTAGAGCTGGTGGTGCGGTATTGAGCTTAATGCTCTTGATTCCATGATATACTAGCCTCGATTCTCCACCAAACACCAACACATCCCCAGACTTGAGGACAATCTTGCTTGCTAGATCCATCCTCTTTTGGTCTCCATAGATGAACTCAGCATCATCGCCAATGGAGAAAGACACAACCGGTATTCCTCTTGTGATGGACTCGGTCGTCTCATCACTGTCTTGATGCATCCCAAGCTTTCCTTCCTTCTCATAGTAGTTGATGATGCAAACATCGGGTGTCATGTCAGGTAAAGGGTGATTCTCGCAGTCTTGAGCAATATCCATCGCTTTTCTCACCAAGGTTAGGAAACTCTCAGGTATCCTAGGTATTGATACGCCATCTACCATCCTCACCTCTCTGTAAACCCTAGTTTGCGGATCCCAATCTTTCCCTAAGAACATCATGTGCAGTTTCATCTTAGAACCACTACTAAATATAGGGGTATAAAATCCTCCCAATCCTTTTTCTAAAGCTCTACACTCATCTACTATGGCGATTTGTTCGTTTAAGGTTAGAAACTCTCTGAGAAGTATCATGCCCGGTCTGACTACATGACACAACTCACCAGGGTACTCCCGTCTTTCTTCCACGGGTCTAGGTGATCTCGGTCTTGTGAGTGTGGGATAGCAGATATCGAAGTCTCCTAAGAGGTAAAAGGTTTCCTAAGTAAGTTGTTTATCTAAGCGGTAATTAAAACACGCATGCATGCTAAGGTAAAGCGTTTAACACATAGTCATGCTCTCACACAATGGTTAAGGTTTCAAAAGCTAACCTTCACCGCGCTGCGTACTCGTACCAGCGCCCAAAGCTCCCGCTGCATTCAGCATACAGTTGTTCGGTATAGTCGTCCTCAGAGTCTGCTGCTGCTGCCCCTTCTGGGCTATGGGCGCCTGCCCCTTCTGGCCACCTCGAGCTCTAGCTCCACCAGCTGCTGTGCTCTGAGTCCTCTTAAATGGGCGGTACGATCGGCTCTCCAGATTCGTGAAGCACTCGAATGACCGATGGCCTTTCTTCCCATAGTGGTGGCAGTCTACCGCATTCCCGGTGCAGTCAACACCCGGGTGGTCTTTACCACAACGCTTACAATGGAAATGGCGCTGGGGTGCAGAACCTATTATCACACAATGTTCAGATTAATAATAGAAAGGTATTGGATAGTCTAATTCACAACTCACTCATGAGGTTAGATCGTTTACCCCTGGGGGGTGCAGATCTCAGTGGTTGGGCATAATAGGTAGGTCCGGTCAGCATCGGAACCTTCTCCTTGCCCCTCTGACTTGTCTGCTCCCTCTTCTTCTCCCTCCAGGAGAACTTCTTCTTCCTGTTACCGTCAAAGAATTATGAATTGCACGTATAATAGCAGGCAAGCAAGTAAAGTAATTCAATAGCTTAAAAGCGGTTCTTACTTCCAGCCCTTGTCGCCACTGCCTCTAGTTACCATCCCTGCCTCCTTCTCAGGGGCTTTACACTTCTGCCCCTGGAAATCATCCCGGCTGTTCACCAACAGCTTGGTTCGAGAAGCAGCATCATAGCACTCCTATAATGCTTCAATAAGTGTCCCGAAACTTGAATTAAATCATACAGAGTTACAATTGCATAAACTGTTAATTAATTTACCTGAACCGTAGGGTATAAAGCAGCACCCATGGCAGCCTTGATGGCATAGCGCAAACCACCTCTGAACTTCTCCACCTTCACAGTGTCAGAATAGACAACGCCTGGGACGAAGTCCAACAGCCCGATGAACGAGGAGTAGTACTGATCCACTGTCATACTACCCTGTCTCAGCGCCTCGAACTCCTCCCTCTTCTTCTACTTCAAGTGAGCAGGATAATACTTTTCCCTCAACAACTCCACGTAACCCGTCCAACTGAAACCCTCGATAGCAGTGTAGTGAGCCTTCACGGACCTCCACCAAGTACTTACGGCGTCCCTTAGATGGAAGGCCGCTATTCCGACCTGGTGCTCAGCAGGCACATGAATGGCGTCAAAAGCCTTCTCGTGCTCAATAATGTATCTCTCTAGGACGGTAGGGTGAGCCACTCCGTCATATGTTGGCACTCGCGTATCAGCAATGCTCTTTAGCCAGTTCGGCTCTCTCGGTGCGGGTATGGTGGGACTATAGGTGGTGCTCCGATCTGGATGCTTCCCATCTGGGCCAGCTGTGCAAAGACGGCGCCTACTGTCTCAGTAACGCCTATGGGTTGGGTCTCAGGAGGACCTCCTCCAGACCCACCGCCTCTGCTCTTGTCTCTGCCAGTTGGTCGACCTCTAGTAGACATCTGAAAGATTCATAATTAAGTCAACACTCGGTAATAATACCGTACTTCCATCATTCATAAGTTCACATGGCCATAAAAGGCGTTAAACACACTTGTTCCCAACAATCTCCTGATCTTTCTTGATCTCCACTTTATATTAAATATCCAAGGCTCACGGTACTTCAACTACTATCTCTTGTAATCAGAGGGTACTGCTCTGATACCACTTTTGTAACCCCTACTACTTCGGCTCCTAATTGTTGTAATAAACGTCGTACTTAATAACTAAATCGCAACGGTAAATAACAGGCTGTCGTTCTAATGGTGTTACCATTACCACTCGTCCATACGAGTGATAACGCGTTACCTGATAATCAACATACGAAACGTATTCCCGCCGTGATCACAAGAGATAGATAACAGTCAAGATAATACGAAAAGAAAATACAACATAATACCGTCTTACACATAAATCCGTACACGTGAGCTTCTAAACGAAAATACACCTCGGTTTACCAAACCCGAGTCCGAAACAGCCACTGTATCAATCCGTACCAAAGTACACCACGAGTGTCGCGCCCCGCGTCGACAAACAGCTAGTCTCCTGAAAATAAACATGGTTGTGGTATGGAATCAGCCCCTACTGAGTATGTTATCACATGCCCCGTCATGCCTCCTCAGACCCCTCAGTTATTTGGTCGAGAGCATGGGATTCGTTACATGCAATACCGTTTTAATATTTAAACTGTAAAACAATTAACTGTAATAACCATACAATAAAACACAACCATTAACACACATAATATATTCCACACAACATAAAACCACACAACATAACCAATGAACAACAAGGCGACACAACGAGAATAATAAACGAGTATTAATTCCCGTCCTTAGCATAAGAGTCCAATATTGTTCGCCAAATGTACGAGTTATCAAGCTGTTCGTAATTGTTCAGTTATACCTGGTGACAACGTCTCGTTAAAACGACGTGTCTCTAAATTACCCATATATTATGGCGGGTCACCCACGGCAGTAGCCACTCCAGCGGTAGAGTTTCCGACCAACGAACCATTCTAGTTCGCGGGAAATTTCTTGATACTTACGGACCCGTACGCGGACATCCTGGTATCGTTTTTGTGATCACAACACGCACCAAGAGCCTCATCCTCTTGGCTTTGTTACATCTATACCATCGCATCGCATCGCATTACCAAATTTTCTAACAAAGCAGACTAAGGTCATTAGTCCAATCGTTAGAAAAGGCCAATGCTCCGTAATTAAGTCTCAGATAATATACATATGTTATTATCCTAGCGCTACAACGTTTTTCTGACATTCCTTATATTACACATATAAGATAGCACCATAGCCGCTAGTTCGTTTTATATATAGGTTCATATATACAAACCAATCTGTTATCGTAAAAACAGTAAATAGTAAGCAGCTTAAATATACAAGTCATGCATATTAATCCACACATTCAGACAAACAATCTTATCACAGATTTCACACATAAGTCTGAACTGAGGAAGTCCTCAGAGACACATAACAACATACCGTTCACCCTGATTTTAGAACGGTGGAGTATGGACCAGCTAGATCCGATGCTCCTCGTGTCGTCTCTAACAATCTAATAATATGTATAACACTACAGGTTAGTATCCTGTATATCAACATTACTCTACGGTGCTCCGTACCGTCGCTAATCCCTCTCGGTTCATTCCCCGTCATTTACTAACAACGTTTGTCGGGTTTTCGGTTTAACTCGGGATTAGTTAACGTTATATTACATGCACGTTTACATCGTGGTATATTAGTATACTTAACTCAACATTCGTTATTGCATGTAGGTTAATATACATTGTATATGATATATTTTGTCACTATATTGCGTGTATAATTTTGATCATATATTATACATCTCATCTTTGTATTTGCTTTCCTAAGGTTAGTCTTTCCAAATGTAATGTCGTATAATCCATATTTAAAATACTTTGAATTATTTAACTCCTTGTTATTCCATAAACAACATAACATTAGAATTTCCTTAACTAATGTTACAATTCTTTTCTTCTTATCTCATATCATTTTAATTATGATATTATATGGTTATTGAACCATATTGTATTTCTCACTCCATAACATATATTTATTTATATATATGTATTATAGGACCATTTATTATATGGAAAACCTTTATAATATATTCATTCTTCCTTAATGAATATTTCATATGTTATAAATGTTACAACCCTTATAACATTATAAACTATATTATAAATTCTCATTCTAAAATACTCACTATTTCCAAATAGCACTTATGTTCTCTAATATTTACAAAATCACCACATTAATTATATAATGTTACATTATTGTTATATAACATATATTATGATATTTAAATCATTAAATCATTTATAACCTATAGTTATAAAATGTAACAAAATACTAAACAGCCCATATGGTTGTCGGTTTTTATTTAATTTTACTATACTTCCAGAATTTACAAAACAACCCCAAATATTTCCTTGTTACTCTTATAATATATACCTTATATTATAATCCTTAAACCTTAATATAATTATAACCTATGGTTATAACTTCTTAAAATAGCCGAACTGACCCATGGTCTCTGTTCTAATTTAATTTCCACCACTTAACATTCTATATTCACCAAATCACCCCATTTTATAACATATAGTTTCCTTATGTCATTAAAACTATATATTATACATATATCTTAACAAAACCTCATATAATTCCAAAAATTACCAAACTATACCAAAAGGTTATAAACATCATTCCTAACCTTATACTTTCAGTATTTACGGTTTTTACCCCATATGTTACCCAAATGCGACAATGATATAAAATATCATATATTATACCTATATAATTCATACTAACTCCAAATTTAACCAAATAAATTTCTAAAAAAAAATTCCTAATAACCCAAGGTTTGTTCTAAACCCATTTGGTATCCATTATTTTCGGAGATCACCATTTCACCCCAATATTTATAAATCTTTTACAATTTTATACTTAACTTATTATAAGTTAGTATTTAATTCCATAAATTCTCAAACTTGGTCAAAGTCTCCTGTATAGTCAACTTTGACTTCTAAATTCTGTTTGAAACCCAAACTTTCGGTAATTACTATATATACCCCAAACTTTTCTATTTTTACAATTTTGTAACAAAACCTTATACGGTGTTATAATTTTTATTTAAATTCATTTTAAACTCTAAACTTCAACCTAATACAGCCCACAACCTTATATTTTTTTGTAATTACCTTTTGACCCCAAACTTAATATTAAATGGGTAAATAAAATTAAATAAGCTCTTAAACTAAAATAAAATGGCCTAATGACATGGCCTTATTACAACCTTGAACTTGCAAAATAAATTACACTTTAAATGTTTCAAAAATACTTTAAATTCTCGGCCTCACCACCATTTTTTCCATATTTACCAATTTTCCAATAATGTCTTAATTTGACCATTATGTTAATTAAATCATTTAAATGACTAGCTTATATTAACTAAGTCATTTCTGGTCACACTTAGGTTTAAACTAACCATTATAACCAGTCCACTCTCGGCACAATATATAGTATAAGCTTTAAAGCATATAATATATAGTTAAGAGTGTTATACCTTGATTTATAAGCTTTTTAAGGCTTGTATGGTCACGCCAGCTTGGGATCTTGGTTTAGACAGCTTCTAATTGATTTATAACAGTAATAATAAGATATAGTTAGGTTCCAAAAACAGAACCAACTATAAGAGTAATTTTAAGCCATGAAAAACTAGATTTCTCACCTTAAAAATGACTTTAATCAACCTATCACTCCATGTACTGTCACGGCTGTTTGGAGGTGGGTTTATACACCTCTTTGCATGAGTTAAACAGAGAGTAAAGGTTACGGCTCAGCTTAAAACTGAAACTAACCATAAGAGTCATTAAAGGCCTTAAAACATGGATTTTTACCTTAAAATTTGAAGCTGTTCCCAAGTGTTCCACAGCCCTATTTTCCAGAGGAATGAAGGGTGTTAATCCATTAAAAAAATCATGCCAAAGTGGTGGATTAACTCAGTTGTACAGAAGCTAGAAGACTTACTCTTTAAACCCCCTTTTTAAGGTGTTTTTGGGTAGTTTTGGCCAACTTCAAGAGGATGAAGGCTCACCAACGGTTCTATCATGTAAATATGAAGATTATAGAAGGTTTAGTTGATAGGAATCAGTTAGAACAACAATAGAGAAGAAGGTAGGTGCTTAGAGCATATTTTTACCTTAAGGAATGACTTTGCTTTACTTTCTTCCCCAAATCTGGTTCCAGCCAAAATTTACCCTTTCTTGCAGCTTAGATCCAGCCTAGATACGTGGGTGGAAGGAGATGAATATTTGACCATTGGATAGCTAGTGAAAAGTGGAAGAGAATGAACTATCATATGAATTAAGAGCTTACCTTATGCCTTAGGAATGAAATTTCTTTCCAAGCTTGTTCTTGGCTGTCTAGTAGCAGACTAAGAGAGGATTTGGGTGTTTGAAATCGGCAGCCAAGGAGGAAATGAGGAGGAAAGAGAAGAATAAGACTTTTAAGGCATTATTGGTAAAGCATGTGTATAATTTAGTGTTTGTTGACTAAAGCCACTTAATTAAGACTTTTGGAATCAGCTTTTGCAAGTTGGCAGCCAAGTGGGTGGGCATGGCCGGCCACTTCATGTACCAAGGGGCAAAATGGTCTCTTTTGCTTCATTTTTAATGTTATGACTTATAACTTGTACATTTGGACTTATATCATGAGTAAGTTTGTTACCAACTTGATTTCCTTGTCCTTAAGTGTATAAATATGTATTCTTAAGGAATTGGTATACTTTACTTCATTCATTAAAACTAGTAAAATGTATACTTTGATTCACCTTTGATATTGATGTTCTTTTTGACATCATATGTATCTTGGACTTGTTTAATGTGTTAACATGTACATGTGTTATTTAGTGTCCAAAGGTGTATACACTTGTGTTACAAGTGATATTTTACTCACAAGTCATTTTGACTTCTTAAGGTATATTTTTCCTTAAGTGTTTTGTGTTCTTTGTTTGAAGATGTATATATCATGATAAATCATTGTAGGTTGATTTCTCCTTTACATGCTCCACTTATGTCCATGTGTTTATTAAGGTTTAGTAACCTTCATGGAGTACATATTTATTTATATAAGTGTGCTTAGGAGTTTTCATGATTCTTGGTTCATTAAGGCTTATTAGCCTTCTTAACTCATTAATTGTCTTTTTATTTTATTTTTTGAACCTTAGGGGTATTTCAAGAGTGGCTTTAATCGGGCCGTTGCTTGTATCTAAGTAAGTTCTTAGAAATCTTGGATAATATAAGTCGTTATTATCCTCTGCTATGACGTTTTATTACTACCCCTCTTATCTTAATATAAGATAGCATTTATCTTGCCTTAGTTATTTATATATATATATATATATATATAGACGAACAAGTAACATTGCATACATAAGCAATTTAATACAAGGCAACAACATTCTACCAATCACATATGATAGTTGTTATCAATCACAGATATCCTCTTAGCAAGTAAGCACACAGATATTCGAACCCAAGGAAATCCTCAAGAACAATCGGATCACACAATAACATACCTTTCACCGTAATATACGCTAGCATTAAGTTTCACACTCGCCCGCTAATCCTTGTAGCTCGTCCTCCAACGCATGTCCTCTAATGCATATAACTCTGGAATACGATGCTACATATTAGCTCTCTGTAATACGGGCTAATTCGATATCCCGACTAGCCACTAATTCCCCCAGTAATTACCTGGTGATTATCTAGTCATCTTCACTCGGGTTTTCGAGTGAGTTCGGGATTAGTCATGTCAATGTTTTACTTCTTGTATTAATGACATTGTTGTATGCTTATCACATAAGATTAAATCCTTGTAACCTATCTCATTAAATCATAGGTTTAATTGTATATATACAAGTGTGTATATATATGTGTTTCTATATATATATATATATATATATATATATATATATATAATATATATATATATATATATATATATATATATTGATATATATGAACATATAGTTTTGTTGCTATACGCTAGTTGTACATTTGACCTTATAATGAAATACCCTAAACCTTGGTATGTTGTTTAAATGTTTAAATATGGTATCTAAAGGCTAAAAAGTGCCTTAGGAACATCAGTGTATAGTGTAAACCATAGTTAAAACACAATAAAACACTAAGACACAGTGTGAGCAAAAACATGCTCTAAGCTTGGAGTGAACTTGGTTAGGACCCAAAGAGCCTACCAAGACTTGATAATATTTAATTATGATTTTATAAGGCTAATTAAGTCCTTAGGAAACCTTGGTAGACATTGGAACCAAATAAAACATAAATATACCTTAAAGTCAATATGAGCAAAAATGTGCTCTAAGCTTGGGATAAATTTGTATAAGACCTAAAGGTCATATCTATACCTTATAAATATGTTAATGAACATATTAAATCAATTACTAAAGAAAACCAAGCTTGAAAACAAGTTAAAACACAAAATGTGCTTTAAGGAGTCTTAAAGCACATTTTTGAAAAATTGTCTTGTAAATGAGTTTTGAGTGGCTAAATGACCATCATTACTCTTTAATTAATATGTGTACTACTTAGTATCACGTTAGGAAGTCTAAATCAATGGGAAATAAAAAATTTCACAAATATGTGCCTTGTTTTGTGAATAGTGCTCAAATAGTGCTAGTTTAAGTTATAAGTCAACATAAGTTGTTTAATTGGTCAACAAAGGCCATATATATGTTATATATTGAAGGGGCCACGGTTTTTAAGGTGGGGAGTCACCAACCTAGTCATCCAACTAAAGAAAAGAAAAAGAAATAAAGTAAAGTTACTATTTGCTTTTAAGCTTAAATATTTTGCAAAAGTGAGACCTCTCACCTCTCCTCTTCATTTCCTTGCCTTCCCACCGTGTTCTTCCTCTATTCTCCCAACCAGAACCGACCTTGCTACAGCCCCTCTCTTCTCTAACTTCAATTGCTCACCAAATGTTCATTAATGCTCCAAATCAAATTCTAAGACCATATTTGTCTTAGTTAGACCAAGCTCTTCACTTCTATCTTTTCAAATCTTCAAGAACTCCATTTTGGTACCATGAAGAATCTCCATTGAAGGGGGAAAAGCTCATCTTCTTTCATATTGTCATTCTCCTTTGTTTCAACGTAACAAAAACCAAAGAAAATCTAAGTTTCCTCTCATTTTTGTATGTGTCCGAAAATTCACCTCACAATGGTGCTTTTTTCTTGCTATCTTCATAGCTTAATTCAAACTTCAAAGGACTAGGAGGAGTCCTATCTTGCTACTTAACCAAGCTCTCTTTCGAATTCCAAAGGTAAGCATCAAATTTTGGTATTTTAAGACACATATGCAAACCTAGGGTTTGACTATGAGTTTGGGTATTAAACTTAATGCTCATTACCCTTATATGTGTAATGGTTAGAAGATTGACAAGTGATAAAAGCTCCTTGCCGATTTTCAATCAAGAAAGAACAAGAGAAAACAAGTGAGAAAACTTGGAAAACAAAGAGGTAAATGACCTCTCTTAATGTAGTTTTATGTACTAGGAAATTGAGATATACTTGCTTAATAATTAACCTAAAGAGCCAATGGGAAATGAGCTAGAAAACTATCCACAAGGTGGACTAAAAAGACATGGGAGCATTATTGTGTGTATTCGCAGGTTGAAGGCATTTAAATGTGGAGATTCAGTGTTTAAGTTTAATGCAATTTAAGGGCCTAAGAGCCATGTTATTTAAGGGCCTAAGTGCCAAGCAATTTAAGTTTATGCACTATATTGTGATGTAGTGTAGTTTAAAGGTTTAGTTGTGTGTAAAGAACATCTCTTGTGAAGGTGAATGTGTTTGATGGTTAAAGGATGAAAACCATATGTTTGTGTATAAGAGTGTGTATTAAGAGATTGAATGTTCTTGATTGTCTAAAGGTGAAAAACAATGTGTTTTGGTGTAAGGTGATACAAGAGAAGCTATGGCGAAATTTAGTTGATAAACAAAAGAGTTTATGTGTTGTAATGAGATTTTATGACCTAGGAGGGTACTAGGAATTTTTAAGTGTTAAGATGGTGAAAAAAAAGTGAATTAAGGTGTTCTTAGGTGTTAAGATGCCTTAGGCATAGTCTTGGAGATTTAGGGAACTAATGGATGATTTCTTGATACACCAAGGTGATGGTGGAGGTGTCGTAAAGTCTTGTGCAAAGTTTGGTGAACAATGGAAGTGTATCGCCATGTGAAGGTTTAATTATGAACTTGTGGGAAAGACTTGAGGAGTGTGTGTAAAGGGGATGAGTGTAGTGCAAATGATGTTTAAAAGGGTGGTTATAAGGTAGTGAGGGAGTACTTTGGTTAGGTGAAGTTTTAGGCAAGAATACAAGTTACAAGTGTAAGAAAAAAATGTTCTAAGTGTTAAGGACTTCGTAAAAGTTGAGTAAAAGTTTAAGGAATTTTTGGGATGTTTCGAGAGGGTTTAAGTGTGCCCAAAAGATGTTAAAACATGTGGGAGAACATGTGTAAAGCATAGGAAAAAAATGGGATGAATTTGGAGTTCAGAAAGAGGAGAAAAGCACATTAGAAAATTGGTTCTGCAGTGGACCGCCCCTACGGACCGCCCCTGTGGGGAGGTCCAGTGCAGAGAAGTGAAAAAAAAAAAAGAAACGTGTAGCATCTGTTGTGGACCGCCCCTGGGACCGCCCCAGAGGGGCGGTCCAGACCAGAAATGAAGAAAAAAATTTGTTTAAGGCTCCTAATGATGGGGGATTGAATGGTAATGGTTTTAGATGATGTTTAGGCCTTGTTTGGTGACTTTTAAAGGCCATTGGAAGTATAAACAAGTGTGAGAGTGAATGTGTAAGTTGTGAACTTAAGATCACATAAATAAATTAAGTACAACGGGATGATGGGGTTAACTATGGGCATTAGATATTAAACAATCATGTCACCCCGATGTTAATGACAGTAATTGTGATGTTACCAGTTGTACGGGATTTGTTCGAGGAACCTAGGAGGACACAATATAGTGGACCGTGGTGAAAGGTATGGTTTTCTTGCAACCTGTGTCCTACTGGATTACACCGGCTTGTATGCCAATGTGTTTTTCTGAGTGTTTGCCACCTTGTAAGATTAAAACATGTAATGAGTTTATAGTAATTCATTTATGTGGCGCATCTGGTCTCCGGTACCGCTTAACCTCAAATAAGTGTTGAACCTTAGCTAACTAGAACTAGGAACATGTGAGAGATCGGTATTCGGAGTTAACGACCCAAACCTTGGGAACGTTCTAACCACGGCTATGTGTGAGTTAGTTGGATATTGTTGTCGTATGCAAGTGTGTGAACCTCCCTTGTGTGCTTAACTCGGGTATGATACCGTATGGTGTGTGGATGTGGTAGGCTCCATAATGGATCTCTAACTACTTATTTATAAGTATATATGTACTAATGGGGGGTGAGGAGTCCGGTCATGTTCCGGCCACGCGTGTGAGGACGGGAGTCGATGTCATATCCGGTTCGACTCTCTTGGTGTATGTATGGGTTGTATTCTAATTTGGTTTCAACCTTCCCTTAGCTTATCCAAAGCTAGTTTACTGACTCACGTCGGACCACAGGGGCATACAAATGTTGTTTTGGTGTGCTTGGGATTACTATATCCGACGCACCTTGGTGTTATGTTAACCGTTCAAATTAACAGGGCGGTAACGAGATATGTAACGAGCTTAGCATGGGGTTGGCAACAATCTCTAGGCTCACTGTGTTTATTAACTATGATGGAAGGTTCCTAATGAGAACCGTACTTGTGGTGTTATGTGCTGTTTGTTATGGATTATGGATGCGAATTCCGGTTTATAATAAGGAGCGTTTAAGGATAACCCGATTAAAGGGTAAGTGTCGTCTACTAGGGAAGTAGCTCCGTTTAGGGGAGAGCCACTCTAGGGTTAAGGGAAACAATGAGCGTTTTGCTAAGTGTGGATGCGTTGGATGCTTGTGGTGCCCTATTGTTGGGTATATGCTATGTGATGTGTGTTATGGTTTGCATGCATGATTTAAATATAATCAACTGCATGCTAAGACGACAATTAGTTGTGCGTGGCCCGGTAGCATGCGGGCTGGGGATTACCATACCAGCAAAGGTGCTGAGCCCCTTGGGGGCCACCCTTTTCTTCCTTTTCTATTTCAGGTACAAGGAGCTGGAAGCCGTTCGAGAGTAGGACGGGGTAGCTGATTGTACATGGGTAGCCATTTAAATTGAGTATGTACTGTAGGCGTAGTAAGACCGAAATTGTTATCGGCATTAGTTTGTAAATACTCGGTACAGTGGGAGTGTTTGTGTATAATAAATGTTGGAAATGGAATAAGGATTGTATTGTGTAGTTGCTCGGGAATCTAGTCCATCAGACCGATACAATGTACAGGTATTAGCCTTGTTAGCCACGTGGGTGGTTAACGGCGTGTAACACCATTGAGTTATGTAATGTGATGAGTTGAGTTTCCGCTGCAATGTGGTGTTAAGTGTATGGTTGTAGTTGGGGTGTTACATATAATGTTTAATTCATTTATAAGTCTCATCTTTCTTATGAGTTTATCAATGTTGACTCTCTTGGTCAATTGAGTTGACTAGGTCACTTGTAGTTGACTTGACTAAGGTACGCAAGTCAATATAATTATATAATTCAACATTAAATTCCTTTGAGTTATATAATTATTCTTTTAGTCTAACTCACCATATATTAACTTTAGAAATTTATGTCTAATGTTTTATAATATAATTCTTTCATATATTAAGCTCTTCTCTTAATATTTTCAATCACAAACTATATTATATAGTTATAATATTCCATATCCACTCATTATTTTATGTGAACTCTTAAGGTTCCTTAAACTTTATACTGACTTCACTTAGCTAGTATTTAACTTAATATGTGTTGTCACACAATGACATTCTGCCATCATATTATAATTTCACTCTCAATTCTGAAAAATCTCGTACAATACCCTAAAGTTTCCATAATTTACATTCTTCCCACATTTTCCCTTTATGACATTACAACCTTACTCCAAATACCTTATATCATAACATTTCCTCTCTTATCATGTTATAACCCAAAGTTTCCTACCAAAATAATATATTCTCGAACAAACCACTTAGTGTTCAGAATTATTTTCACTCACCACAAACTTTTGTGTATTTGCAATTTGACCACACTTACTTTCACAACTTTACAATTACATCCTTAAACTTTATATTATACTATACTTATCAATTTAACTCCAAAATCAACCCAAACTTTTCCAGAATAACCAAACAGACTCATAGGTTGTTTTAATTGCATTTCCACCCAATAACTTCCATAAATTACATTTTAACCCCATAAGTTTTATTAAACTTTCATTTAATTTCCAAACTTCATTTAAATTGCTATTCTCATTATCCCCCCCCCCCCCCCCAACTTGGCCAACAATTGACCCACACCACTTTTGGCCTTATTCAACCATATCTACCTAGAGTTTTTTTATAAAATTACACTTGGGCCACATAAATTTTACAAAACTTAATTAGCTCCTAAACTTCCTTTAACTCACAATTACTCATCATTTCCTCCTCAAACTTGGTCAACACTTTCCCCCATCTATCTTTGAGTTCATAATCTGCCATGACCCTAAATTTTACAGAAATTACAAAATAGCCCCAAAAATTTCTTAGAGTTTTCATTTAACTCCTTAAATCACTTAAACTTGGAATTTGCATTCCTAAATCATTCCATGGCTCAACCATCAGCCTACAATTCAATCTATACTCCTAATATGCTTTATAAAACACATATGACTCATTCACCAATCTCACATCTCCATAAACACTCTTCATAATCTAAAATATCTTTAAGTCCATTTTAGGCACTTAAATCAACTTCAAGAAATACCTAATCCTTAGGTAACCTCATACCAACCCTATTAGGTGGTTTTTCTCATTCCAAAAACCCACTCACAACAATTTCTCACACTCCATTGAACATCATTATAGTCCTTAACCTTTATAGCATTCAAACACCTTAAAATGCTTACAACACTTGCCAAAACATTTGGCCTTCAATCAAACCATAAAAATAGCTTAAATAATCATAATTCAGCTCCAAAATTTGGCCACACTAATACCTAGGCCTCAAAGTTCTCGGTATTTACAAAATACCCACATAAACTTTACAAATTTAACATTTCAAGTCACAATTCATTTGTTCTCATCAAAAAATTCATTCACATGATTTACTATACATTCCTAGGTCAGAAATGACCAATTTATCTCATCATTATCATCCCCCATTGGTTCTCATCATTGAACAACTAAAAAGCATAATTTAAGCACAAAGGAAGAATGATTACCTTGATCATCCAAGGCAATTTATTTCTCCATTGCTCTCAGACTATATATTCAAAATAGGCATAATTTTCAGTTCTCTTTGCTCATTCAAAGGTTTTACACCAGATTCAAGCACTAAAGTTTAGGTAGAACTTACCCTTGATTTATGGTAGATTTTCACCCTTGTTTTGCCTTTTATTTTCGGTAATCTTCAAAAGTGGAGTGTACCTAATTTTTATGTGAATAAAGGATGAAAAAATTGAGGCAGTAAACTAGGGTTTTCGGCCATTTAATGAATCAACAAAGAAGGAGAAGTTTAAAGCATGTTTTTACCTTAAACTTGTTGAAACTTGTTGTTTCTTTGAGATCTTAGTGTAATAATGTTTTCTATATGAAAATTAAGTGAAATTAATGCCAAAATGATCTGTGGTTCTTGGTTTTAATTAGCCAAATGGAGAAGAAGTGCTTAAAGCACATTTTTACCTTAAGGAATGGCTTTGTCTTCCTTTGCTCCACACTTGAGTTTTCAGCCAAAATTGGGGATCCCTTGCAACTTGAACTCGCCTTGATTGAGGGGTGGAGGTGAGTAGAGTGTTATTTCATTGAATAGGTAGATGAAGAGAATGGTATATAACATGACTTAAGACCTTACCTTATGCTCTTGGAGTTGGATTTCTTCTACAATTTCTCTGAAATACCCCAAACCTAATTATGCTAAGTAAACATCACGTTATGATGTAATAAGGCTAAAACATGCCTTATAAAGTTTGGTAGACAATTTAAACCAAGGAAAACACAAGGAAACACCATAAGGGCAATTTAAGCAAAAATGTGCTTTAAGCTTGGAGTGACTTTGATTAGCACCCAAATATCATTATAAGACCTTATTAACATGATAATGGGCATTTTAAATCAATTACCAAAGAAAACCAAGCTCAAAAACAAGCTTAAACACAAAATGTGCTTTAAGACTCCTTAAAGCACCTTTTTGAGAAATTGTCTTAGAAATGAGTTTTGAGTGGCTAAATGCCCATGATTACCCCTTAATCAACATGTGTACTAGTTAGTATCACATTAGGAAGCCTAAATCAATGAGAAACCAAAAATTTCACAAATTTGTGCACTAATTTGTGAATAGTGCCAAATAGTACCTAGTTTAAGCTTTAGTCAACATAAGTCAATAAGATGGTCAAACAAGACCATAAATATCTTATATACTAAGGGGGGGGGACAGGTTTAAGGTGACGAGTCACCATAGGAGACAGCCAACTAAAGGAAAAGAGAGGGAAAGTAGTAAATTCACTATTCACCTTTTATAAGACAAATATCTTCTTTTAGCCTACCTCTCTCCTCTCTTCTTCATTTCTTCTTCTTCCACTGAATATTTCTTCTTCTTCCTCCCAAGAAAACCGTGAGTGCTGCCTCCATTCATGCTCCATCTTCATTTGTCCACCAAATGTTCATTTTAGCTCCAAATAAAAAACTAAGCATAGATTTCTCTTAGTTGGAGCAAGGCCTTCCTTTCTATCTTTTCAAATCCTTCAAAGATCAAGTTTGGTGCCATGAGAAAACTCCATTGATGGAGGAAAATCAAGTTTGAAGAGCTCTTTTGGTTCTCCATTCATCCAAGGTAATGAAAGTGAAAGAAAAATCATCGTTCCTTCATTTTTCTACATGTCCGAAAATTTCTATCTCATGGGGGTTTTGTTTTACTCCTTGAACTAGCTTATTTTGATCACCAAGGACTAGTGGAGGTCCTCTTTGATTCATACCCAAGTCTATCTTGAGACTTCAAAGGTAATCATCCACTTTTATGTCTTAAAACACATTTTTAACCTAGAAATGATCCTTTAAGGTTGATGTGTTCTTTAGCACTCATTAGAGTTATTGTATATTGGTTAGAACATTGGCAAGGGAGATTTAATTGGTGGCCGAGATTCATTCAAGAAAAGCCCTAAGGAGAAGTTAAGATAAGCTTGAGAAAAACAAGGTAAATTGCTTACCTAATGGTGGTTTAAGGTTTTAAGGGATGAGATTTAGAGAAGTACTAATGTAGCTTAAAGCTTGCATTATGTAATGGGTTATTTAACCTAGGAAAAAGAATTTGAACAAGTTAATGAACTTGTGACTAAGGAGCCAATGGGAATGAGTTAGTAAGATAAGTATAAGGTGAATTATGAGAACACTTATATTGCTATGGGAGCATTGTTGTGTGTATTTACAGGTTGAAAGCTTTTATTGTGGGAAATTCAGTGTTTACGTTTAAGTCATTTAAGGGCCTAAGAGCCATGTCATTTAAGAGCCTTAGTGCTATGCAATTTAAGATTATTGCATTATATTGAGTTTGTTGTGAATGAGTTGATTTGGGTGAGAAAATATGATGAGAAAGGATTTGATGTGTGTGAGATGATTGAAAGAGAAAAACAATGCATTTGGGCATGATAATATACTAGAGGAGCTATGGAAAAATTTGAGTGGAAAATAAAGTGTTTAGTGGTGGTTGTGAATTGATATGACCTAGGATTTACTAGGAGTCATTAAAACAGAATTTGAGTGGAAATGAGTTAACTAAGGAGTTCTTGAGGTTTAGAATGACCTAGAGTTGTCTAGAAGGAATTAGAGGTTAGGTGGGTGAATTAAACACACCAAAATCATGTTATGAGGAATGATAAGACTTGAGCAAAAATCTGGAGGAAATGGTGTACAATGCTCTAAAATGATTTAGGTATGAACTAGAGTATATAACAATGAGAATTTTGGGTAGTTTGTGTAAGTGGTGAAGATGCTAGTGGTGGATTAATAAGGTTGTAGTTTGATGGTAATGAGCGGACTTGGGTGATGGAAGAGAAAATTGTAAGAGAATGTTGTAAGTTGTCAAGGAAAATGACTAGGAATGTATAAGGGTGTATGATCATGAGAATGGTGGGTAAATTGAGTAAAAGAGGTGGAAATGTCTAAGGAGGGTGTAGCATGGTCAAGGTGAACGAGGAACAATGTTAAGGTGCTAGGAGGATGGAAAGAAATGTATAAGTAAGCTCAAGGGTTTAGGAATGATGTGTAACAAATGGAAAGGAGAGAAATTTGTGCATGGAGATGCAAGGTAACCTTGGGATGTTTAGCAAGGAAAGATGGATGAGTAATGATGTTTAAGGAGTGGTTACATTGGTTGAAAGGAAACACTTTGGTTAATTGAAGTTTAAGACAAAATTTACATGTTGGAAGTGTAAGGAATTAAGTTATAAGTGTTAAGAGTTTGGTAAGAACTTGAATAATGATCAAGGAATTTGGAGGTGAGTTGATCCATGAGTTAGGAGGATTTTAAGTGCTAAAATGGTGTTAGAACATGTGTGAATACATGGGGAAAGATTAGAAGAAGATTGGACAAAAGAACAAGTGTGGAAAGAGGTTCAAAAATGTAAAATTCGACAGTTTAAAGTGTGGTCCGGGACTTGGTCCTTGGATAAAGTCCCAGACCAGCACTAAAAACATGCTGAAAATCCAAGTTTAGATTGGTCCGGGACCTAGGTCTTGTAATAAGTCCCGGACCAGCACAAAAAAACTACCGAGAGTGCCTTTCAGAAGTGGTCCGGGACCTAGGTTAAGTATCAAGTCCCGGACCACCCATAAATAAGTGCCGAGAGTGAAACCAGTAATTGGTCCGGGACTACAGTCCAGGACCATGTCCCGGACCAGCCATTTTTAGGAAGTGTGCTTTTTAGATGGTAAATGAAGGGGGATTGTTGAGTAATGCTATTATAAGGTTGTTAAGAGTTGTTTGGTGGAAAGTGATGGCCATTGGAGGTGTGAAAAAGTGTGAGGTGAAATGGGAAGTAAGTAACACAAGTGGTTAAGCTTAAACTACAATGACTTAGTGGTATTTAGTTGGAAATCATTAATGATTAAGTAAGCTATGTTAATTAAAAGTAATTAACCACCCAATTCGATCAATGTTTTAGGGTTTGAGAATTTGGACTCCGGAGGAGAGTAAGCAACCGAATGACCAACGGTGAACGGTATGGTTTTCTTGTGACCTGCTTGCTAACGAGGTGTCCCTCGGCTTGTGTGCTACTTGTTTATGTGTGCCGACTAAACAAGATAAAGCATGCAACCAGAATATTATGTTTGTTGTGTGATTGTGATGCACTAACACAACTTACCTTGAGAACTTACTAACAATGATTAGTAACGAATTGTGTGAGAATAAGGAACACTCCCAAATATTGTTTTCTTAGTAACCGAAAGAGGTTAACTAACAAACATTGACTTTGAGACTTCTACTAACTAGAACTTGGGGGGAGTGAGGAATCCGGAATGGTACCGGTACATGTGTATTAGGGGAAGTCAGTATCCTTATCAAATACCGTCTTCCAAATATGACTTGTCTTCAGACTCGTCGCCTAGAGTCAACATATAGACTCGACCTCCTCGGACTTCTTGTTTTAGGAGGGAGGCAGACTGAGATGGTGTGGTGGGATCGACCTAAATGCCCAACTAATTCTAACAAATATTGTTTATGTAAATCAATGGAGCTGATAACTCATTGGTTAGGGTTACTCGACCCGACAAGATAAACAATGAATTAAGGAACTACCATTCTAATTAAAGAACGGTTGCCTTAATTAAGATAAGAACTGAGATAAGATTGAGATAAGGTTTGAGGTAAGGTACAACCATTTCTATTTAAAGAATGGTTTGTATTCTAAGACTGAGATAAGGATTAAGATTGAGGTAAGATAAGGTTGGACTGAGATTAAGAGGAAACATAACTTAAGGAGTTAAATGATTAACTCGCAAATTGAGGGAACGCTTTTAAGTCGTTCATTGTGCTTGAACTTTGATTGTTCATATGTGGCTTGTTGTTTATTGCCCTTTCTATTATGTTGTGCATCTAATCAACCTCCATGCTATCGACAATTAGTCGTCGTAGCCACGTTAGCTTGGGGGCCATGAGAGGATCGTACCAGCAAAGGTGCTGACCCCCTCGGGGGCTACTGTTTATATTTTGCAGGTGAATGTCAGAAGGCGACCGTCCTGAGAGTAAGATGGGGTAGATGTATTACGGGTTTAAGTGTGACCCACGAGTTGTGCATGTACTCTCGTATGGTATTTTGAGTTAGTAAGTTGTATAGGATGTAAGGAGTTTGTAAGATTGTTATGTAATTGGTTAAGGCTTGTAAATACTAATGTTCGGTATATTCGGGTCCATCAGACCGTAGCTAGATCTTGGAGATTTTAGTATGCCTAGTTGGTCACGTGGGTGGCTAACGGCGGTAACACCAAATATTGTAAGAAATCCCCTACAAGTTAATATAAGTGATTGGAGGTTAATGAGATAAGTATGGCTTTATGAATTGGGGTGTTACATTCTCAAGAACTTAACAATGGCTGAATGGAGAGAATGAGAGTGCTGGATCACGTTTGGAATAGTATGGGAGGAAAAAGAATTGTTTAAAAAAGAGTAAGAAGTCAAATGAGGAATAGTGAACTTAGTGTAAATATTTGTAATGTCCAAACTAGCTTATTCTCTCACTTGTGACTCACCCTTTTTACTTAGAATTTTCGGCCCTATAGTGTTCCTTGGGGGCATCTTTGTCTTTTTGCTTCATTATAACATTATATGTGTAATGTTGTGCACTTTGAACTTATATCATGTGTTAGTTTGTTACCAACATGATTTCTTTGTCCTAATGTGTGTAAATTTGTATTTTTGAGTGATTGGTATACTTTACTATTCATTGTGACTAGTAAAAATGTATACTTTCATTCACCTTTGATTTTAGTGCTCCTTTTTGTACATGTTGTACATTTTGGACTTGTTTGATGCGTTATATGTGTAACACATGTATCTTGCAGTCCTAAGGTGTATACACTTGCATTTCAAGTGATTATTTTACCTACAAGTCATTAAGACTTCTTAAGGTACATTTTACCTTAAGTGTTTGTGTTCTTTGTTCATGAAATGTTGTATAACATGATAAATCAACTTGTGAAATGATTTCCTCCTTTATTATGCTCCACTTATTTCCATGTGTTTATATAAGGTTTAATAACCTTCATGAAGTATATATATTTATTTATATAAGAATGCTAGGAGTTTTAATGGTTATTAATTCTTTAAGGCTCATTAGCCTTTATAATTCCATGTTTTATCTTTTAATTAGGTTTATAAACCTTTGGGGTATTTCAATAAAATACCATGTTTAAGAAAACATTTAGGATGCCACAAAAAGCTTTCAAAATTCACAGGATGCCAAAAACTTATAATAAACGTTAAATAGTTCATTAACTGAGGGTGCAAAAAGATGATTTTGCCCCTGGTTCAACTTTTTATTATAGTTTCCACTTCATAGAATACCATACTTTAGTTTTTAAGTTTATGGGATACCATACAAAATTAAAATTAACGTGATATCACATATAATGGTCAGAATGTTCCAATAGCTATATTCTAACGGTAATTTTTTTCTCTCCCTTCTTCCAACGGCTATTTTTGTCATTTTTGACCTATTTAAGCCATTCAAGTGGTTACATACATGCAAAAACACTCATGGCTTCATCAAACACCTCCCAAATCGTGTTTACAACACAAATCAAAGAATTCTTTCAAACCATACACTATAAGTGTGGTGTACCCACAAAGATGAACCTTTAATGCAATCATGGATCTGTTGGGAGAGCGGATAATTACAAAATTTATCTATATTTCTATGGTTAACTTGATTATTATTTTATTAGATTATGTGATAAATTCTCTCACTTATGTGTTAATTTATGTTATATGTGAAGAACTCCCCTTACTTGTGGTTTTTGTGCTTAAACAGGTGAAAATGCTAAAGAAAAGGTCTAGAAACACATGCTAAGAGCTTAATAATCAAGACGGGACCAAACATGAGTCAAATTGATGTTTCTGGGGCATTATGTAGTCGGTCCGGGTCTTTGTACAGACTTACAGACCCGAACCATCACTGAGACAACCTTCTACCAAGATTTAGGTGTGGTTCGGTATGTGTCCGGACTTACACACCTGGACCACACAAGGATGGAACTTACTGCCTAATTTAGTACTTGGTCCGGGTATGTGTCCCGACCTATAAACCTGGACGAGGTCTGTTCTGTCGCGTGGAGGAGATTCTCGTGAGTGGTCCAAGTATAAACCCCGGACGGAAACCCGGACCAACCTCCTAGAGTAGCGCATTGCTTCATTTATTGAGCATGAGAGTATATATATCAACTAAAAAATCAGAAACGGGGTATCTTCATTATCTGCTGAATGTGGCTGAACCCTAGCTGTTGACAGAGGCACGAGACAGAGGACAAAGCGACCGAGGGGCAGAAGATAGAGACGGAATTCGTCATTAGTTCTACAACAATTAGATGATGTTTTCTTGCCTTTTTATCATTGTTATTTTTTTTCCGCTTATGTCTGAGTAGTTGTTTAGAATTCAGGTTTATTATGGAACTTTAGTTTGTGATTCCTTCTTCCTTTTTTACAACAAATTCTATACAGATTGTAGTTTTATTCCTTGTTTCAATGTTAAATTCTCTTGTGATTTATAAATGCTTGAGTTTATTTGGTTTGACTGTTTATAAGTGAGAACAGCGACATTCATTAGACCATAGGATTACTACTAGTGAAACTTGATACGATAATTCCTTGGGATTAGTTGACTACAAACCAGATGAGATTTGAACGCTGCTAGTTAATTAATAAATTCTTAATGAGAGTTAGAATTTAGAAATTGCTAGTAAGAATCTATTTTGTTGGAGACCGGGAGTAGATTATTTGAGATGTGAGGTTGCAATCTAGAATTAGGAAAACACTCAGGAAGAGAAATTGAAGAACTAGGGGAAAGTACTAAACCAAGATTCCTTTTTAGAACTGTTAAGAAGATCACTTTAATTGTTTTTATTTAGTTTATTTTATTTTTGTTCTTTTAGAATTAAACTTGAACACAAAAGGAAAAATTGACTAATTCAACCAATCAGTGGGGTGGGGCAAGAGCTGCTTCTATAGTTATTTCAAAGAAACCAACGGGTGTCTATGAGGTGGATCGCACACTATTGTCATTTTTGTGGGAGAAATGCCAACATGTGCCAGTGTACCCCTCAGCAAGGAGTAGAAGTCAATTATCTGGGTAACAGGCATGGAAACTTCTTTGGCAGTTAGAACAATCAGGGGTACCATTAGCCGCTACGGAGTTATCAGAATAACAATAATTTCAATTAGAGATGAGCTCGGAACCAGCAAGTGCAAAATAATGGAGATGGTACTTCTTTAAACCTGGAGGATGCAATGCTTGAATATGTCACGACGACTAATGCTAGATTCACAGAGCAAGACAAGTTCAATAGCAGAATAAAGAAGAAATTGGATGAGATTTCACAGCAGCTCGCCCAGCGACCTGCAGGGCACTGCCGAGTCAGCCTGAAAGGAACCCCTGGGAGCAAGCCAAGGCTATTTTTGTTATAGAAGATGATGCTTCAGTGGTTGCCTCAGTTTGGTATGTTCAGGTTGCGTTAGAGGAGAAAAATTTCGACGATTATCACCCTTCTCACATGGTTGGGTGATGTCTATCTCTTATGCTAAGAAAGTGTTGCCAGAGCTGAAGCACAAGTTCCTTGTTCTGAAGGGGATGTGAAGTTCGAGAGGGAACATCTTCAAAAGCTGCTTTTTGACTATGAGAAGGAGAAGCTTATGCTTCAGTCAGAGTTAGAGATGAAAGCAGTCACTACGAGGAGTGGGAAGAGCCTAGTTTTTGAACCTGAGATGGTGAATATAGAGGGGCAGGTATTAGGGAATGAGCAGAAATGTGAAGCTACCCATTCCCTTTCGTCTCCACCTTCTGCAGTTGCTGACTCTCCTCCAGTTCTCTTCCCGAACAAAACAAAGCATGTTAAAGAGGACATTGAGTTTGATAAATTCCTCACCTTACTTCACCAGCTATCTGTTGATGTCCCATATGTTGTTGGTTGCGAATGTGCCTAACTATGACAAGTACCTAAAGAAGCTTCTATCTAATAAGGCAAAGCTAGTTGTGGCGGGAACTGTTCAGCTCACTGAAACTTGTTCAGCGATCATCCAGAAGTGTATGCCTGAGAAATGCAAAGATCCTGGTAGCTTCACAATTCCTTGCAAAGTACGAGAGACTGATTTTGATCATTGCCTTGCTAATTTGGGGGTGTCGATCAATCTCATGCCATACAAAGTGTTTGAGAAGCTTGGAATTGGGGAACTACAGCCCACACGGATGACACTTCAGCTTGCAAACCGCTCGGTTGTGTATCCTCGCGGTGTTGCAAAGGATGCGCTAGTTAAGGTGGAACACTTATATTTTCCTTATGACTTTGTCGTGCTCGATATAGAAGTGGATCCTTATGTTCCTATTATCTTGGGGAGACCATTCTTGGCTACAACCAACACGTCCATCGAAGTTTCTCACGGTATAATAACTTTATATACTGAGGGTGTGCAACTACTATTTTATGCTGGTCGGTCTTCAAAGCAAGCTGATTCTTCTCGAGCTTCTAGTCGTTGGGTACCAAAAACTGCTCAATCCTGTGGGGTCTTTTGAGAAAACGAGGTACGTCTAGCCAAAGACGTTAAAGAAGGGCAGCTAGCTGGGAGGCAACCCAGCATTAAATTTTATTAGATTTTCTTTTATGCTTTAATTTCTTTGTGTAGTTCCTTTCCCGATCTTGTTTTTGCTTATCTATAACCTTGTTTGTAGTTTTGGTTTCTTCTGGTGTCTATCTTTCAGATGAATTTTTCATGTGGATATTGCAACCAAGCTACGCTACTTGAGCAAAGCTCAAGTGTGGGGTCGTTCATACTGCAACAACAACAAAATCCAGGGGAGTTCTAGTTTAATTTCTTTTAACTAGTGTTTGTTTTTTACTAATGTGTTATGTTTCCTCAGACTCTAATGTTTCTCTGAGTGTTCTGAGTTTTTAACTCATGCCTTTGTCACACAATGAGGACAATGTTTATTTTAACGTATGGGGTAGGGAGTGACCTTCAATTAGTGCTTCAAGCCACTAGTTTTTGTTTGTTTTCAGGTGATAAATAATATGCTTCTCTAATGCCAATTAGTGTTAAATTTTAGGTGATAATGTTTATGGACATTTGAAATTGAGCCTGATGACAACCTTAAACAATTTTCAGCTTTAAAGTTGTCTAATTGTATTGTTTTTTCTTAAATTTATTCCGTTTACATTGAAATATGATGGATTAGCTTATTGTGGAAACTGAATGAGTTTAGCTTTAGAACCTTGGGAAAGTAAGGAAAGAAAGGACAAAGGCAAGGTACCCCGCTAGTTTGATTCTCCTTGACCAAAATAGGCCTCGTCCACTCGATCATTAAGCTTTTAAGGGTGCTTCATCACCTAGCTTCCTAAGAGTGTGCAACCTAAGAAAGTTGGCCGAAGCTGTAACAGAGGTGAAGAGAAAAGTCTGGGGGAATGAAGGGGATCCGTAGATGCTTAACTTGTTAAATATTTATGAATTGCAAGTGTGAAAATATAAGTGCTTAAAATCTGAAATGTAATGTAAGTGTCTATCTCTTGGCAAACATGGCAAGAGGTTGTAATGGGGAGAATATATGGGTTGGGGACTTACCAAATGTAATATAATGTTTATTCAAGTAATGGATCATGGTGCTTTTAAAAAAATGCTGAAATGCAATGAAAAGGGATCGTTACATGTTATGAGTGCGTGGTGTTGAAAGGTATTGTGGAATAAGGCATTACTTCACACTAGAGTTGTCCATGGTAGGTTAACCGTCTTATTCGGTTAACCACTTTCGGTTAACCGGGTCTTCGGTTTTTTAAAAGTCAATTCCATTACCATTCCATTTAGACCGTTTAACCGGATTCAGTTAACCGTTAAATTTGGTTTTTAGAAATTCAATTCCATTACCATTCCATTTAGAGCGGTTAACCTTTAGTTCGGTTTGGTTTTATCGGTTAACCTTGTAGCAATATTTTTTTATTGGTCAGGCCCATACCATTAATATTTTAGCACAAAATTGATCATTCACCTAAATCATGAGTGACAAACCAAATACATATGACAAAAAATATAATAATATGTATATTCCCTTAATAGCTAACATTAAATATTATATAAAGTGAACATTAATATTTGAAGTTTTTCATTGTTTATATAATCGTTAACCATGGCTAACCGAGCGGTTAACAGTTCTGGAAAATTCAATACTGTTACCAAAACCTGTCAATTTACACGGTTCGGTTAACCATACCGCAAGAACCGGTATGGTTAACCTGAAAACATGTACGATTCACTTCGGTTTTGGTTCGATACCGCGGTTTCGAAATTTGTTAGGCAGCCCTTGTAACACCCCATCCTAAGCCAGTCGTGGTTATCACTTCTTAACAATTAATACTTAAACGTCGCAGCGGGAATCACTATCACCAGGACCTTGCTACGGTCTAACCAACAAGAAATACCATTACTTAAATATTTACAATCACATATCCACAACGTATACACCAACCGAGTTTAAAGTATTCTCCAAAACCATACAGTATTTCACAAGCTCAGGTTCAACTACTAACTGAAGGGTGCACAGGCGCTACCCATACTCAAAATAAAGTCCCACCTAGGGCTACCCGCTCCTACTCTCGTGGTGTGACTTCATCGGCCGCTTACCTGTAAGTGTAAAAACAGCCCCCAAAGGGGGTCAGCACGAATGCTGGTACGACCCTCCCATGGCCCCCAAGCTAACGGGGCTACGACGACTAATTGTCGATAGCATGGAAGTTGATTAACATAATAAGCATATTAAGCATAATATGAAACGCAATAAACCAACAACCACAATGAACGTAAATAGCTCATAAGCAAATGAACGAATCAGGCGTTCCCTTAATAAGTGAGTTAGTTCTTAACTCCTTAGATCCACAATCTCCTTAACCTTATAATCGCCAACCGCTCCACTATTAGATTGGTTAGCCCTTAATTGGTTGCCTATCTTTGTAGGGCTTGGTTAGCCCTAGCCGGTAGCAGTGCACTATCCGACGATAAGCTACCTTTCTTAATTTGTTGGGGATGTAGGCTTGATCCCCCCACGCCATCCTTAATGTGCCTCCCACCTCAAACAGTAGCCCGGGTGGTCGGGTCGGTTTGTTGACGCTAGGCGACGAGTCTAATGACAAGTCTTATTTGGAAGTCGGATCTGATTCAGATACCGACCTCCCCCAATACACATGTGCCGGTACCATTCCGGATTCCTCACTCCCACCCCAAGTTATGGTTAGTGAAAGCCTTAATTATCAAGTGTTAGTTAAACCTTGTCGGGTAAAAACCAACAATCACCAATACTTATTTCTTATCCTTAACTCAGTGAGTACTAAACTTAGTTAGCAACATTCTCAAGTCTCGTGGGTTAGTGTAAGATAACACTTTCACATCGAGAATAAGTATAACCGGTTGCATGCTTTATCTTGTCTTAGTCGTAGCAAATAAACAGATAGCACACAAGCCGAGGGACACCTCGTTAGCAAGCAGGTCACAAGAAAGACTGTACCGTTCACCGTTGATCGTCGTTTGTTTTATCTTCTCCGGGGTCCCAATTCACAAACCTAAAACATTGGTTCATTTTTAGACCATTAGTTATTTGCACCTTACTTATCTCACTTAATTCCTAAAGATCCCCTTTGAATACCTTCTTAAGTCTTTGCCACTTAACTTACAAACTTAACTTTAAACATTAAGGTTCTAACTTATCTTAACTTGATTCCTTAAGTTCTTAGGGTACTAATCACTACCACCCTACCAAGAGTATACCTTATTACCAATTACCATTCTTAGAATTCAAAATTTCTTTTTTTTTATTTTTTATTTTTAGGCTCGACCGAACTTCCGACCGACCTTACCAAGGTCGGTCCATTCAGAAACATATTACCGCTTGAAAATTCTACCCCGACCGACCTTGCAAGTCCGGTCCCCAAGAGGTCCATTCCGAGAGTTTCCCCGATGGAAATTTAAGCTCGACCGAACTTGCCAAGTCCGTTCCCATGTTCGTCGATTCAGAGACTTAATTCCTTCACAAAATACAAGCCCGACCGAACTTGCAAGTCCGGTCCCCAAGTTCGTCGGTTCCAGAAACTTTCTCTGGCAGTAAACGAGCTCGACGACCTTGCAGGTCCGGTCCCTAAGGTCCGGCCGGCTCCGAACCTGTTTCTAAATTCTCTTTTAACTCCAAACTTCTCCTCATATATCTAATAATGTTATACACCTCATTTAGGCACCTCAATACTAACATTAAGCCAACCACTAAACACTTTAAATCAGTCACCAACACCCACTTTATCGTTAGGCATTTTTCATTGTAACCATGCCAACACTTGTAACATTTCCAGAGGTTTCTAGGTGGTGGTTTATAAATGTAACCACTATGAAATGTTTCCCACCACTATAACATCATCTCCCAAGCATCTTTCACCACCTACTAAAACTCTTTTATGCTTTACTTAAAGTTCCTTCACAAGCTTAAGCTTCCTTCCATCAACACCTATTTCCTTTCCTATGTTTACCAACTCTGTCTAAGTCCTAAATACTCAAATACATTCTCTTGATTCCTAAATCCTTCATAGTAATGTCCTAAGTCATTATAACTCATTATAACACTTTAACTCACCCTTTTCATCAAGAAACCTCTAAAACTCCTAGTACTTCCTTAGTCAATAAATTCCCTTAGAACATCTAAACACTTAAGTTCTCCTTTAAATTTTTGCCATGGTTCTCTAGTATATAGCACATCCTAACACTTGGTTTTTCCCCATCACCAACCAATATCTCTCAAATTCTCATCACAACACCTTAACACAAAATTCACACCAAACTACACCACAACATCATATAGTGACAAACTTAAATGCTTGGCACTTAGGCCCTTAAATGACAATAATCTTAACCACTGAATTTCCACATATATTTGCCTTTAACCTGCGAATACACACAACAAGGCTCCCATTGAAATAAAATGCTTCTTGTAATTCACCTTGATATTCTTAAACTATCTCTTTTTCCTCATTTGCTCCTTAGTCACAAGTTCACAATAATGGTCATTGTTTCTCCTAGGTCATATATAGCCCTTTTCTAATGTAAACTCTACACTAAACTCATCACATATCTAAATCTCATTCCCTTAAACAATAAAAACACCTTAAGGTAAGTAATTTACCTTGTTCTTTTACAAGCGTTAAAAACTTTCTTCCTTAGGTTTTTCCTTGCTCAATCTCGGTCACCAATATATATCTCCTTGCCAATGTTCTAACCAATATCCAATGAGTACTAGATAATACATTAACCCTAAGGAACAAACCCTAGGTTAAAAATGTGCTTTAAGGTATTAAGGTGATTGTTTTACCTTGGTTTCTCAAGACAAGCTTGGATATGAAGCAAGAAGGACCTCCTCAATCCTTTGAAGAGTTGAAAACAAGCTAGAACAAGGCATTAAAATGAAGCCTCATGAGCATACATTTTCGGTCAAGAAGAAAAGTGATGGAAACCTAGATTTTCTTACACTTTCTTTACCTTAAGAGAATGGAGAAGCCCATGGAGTCTCCAAACTTGAATTTCATCCTCTATTGGTGGTTTGGCTTGGCACCAAATCAAAGCTCTTGGAGTTTTGAAAGGATAGAAAGAGAGAGCTTGAGCTAACTAAGGAGAATATGTAATTTGTTTTGGTTTTGGAGCTAAAATGAGTAAGTTGTGTGCAAGATAAGGTGGAGCTAGCATGGAGATGAGCTTCACGTTAATGGAGAAGGGAGAGACCTTGAGAAAATCGTGGGAAACAAGAGAGAATGAAGAGGTGAGGAGAGAGGTGAGTAAATGAGATATTTATGTTAAAAGGGTGAATAGTACTTTTGCTTTATAACTCTTTATTTGCTTAATGACTCATAAAGGTGGTGACTCACCTTATAAGAAACCGGCCCCCATTAGTAACAAGGGGTACTTAAGTCTTTCTTGACCAAATATCTCACTTATATTGACTTATGTTATAAACTAGCTTAATTAAGTTACTATTCACAAAACAAGGCACATTGTTGTGAAATTTTTGATTTCCCATTGATATAAACTTCCAAATGTGATACTATATAGTACACATGTTAATTAAAGAGTAATGATGGACATTTAGCCATTCAAAACTCATTTACAAGACAATTTTTCAAAAATGTGCTTTAAGACTCCTTAAAGCACATTTTGTGTTTTAACTTGTTTTCAAGCTTGGTTTTCTTTGGTAATTGGTTGAAAATGACCATTAGGATATTACTAAGGTCTTAGTACAATATTTGGGTACTCACCCAAGTCTCTCCAAGCTTAGAGCACATTTTAGCTTAAACTGCTCTTTTGGTGTCTCCTTATATTTTCTTTAGTTAAAATGGTTTCTTAATGTTTCTAAGGCATTATTTAGCCTCCTTATAACTTATTTTATCATTTAAACACCATCTCTGAGTTTGGGGTATTGCAATCTACCCCCCTTAAAAGAACTTTGTCCCCAAAGTTCACATATATGCTTAACCATTCACGGTACTCAATTCCCTTAATCTTAACACCACATCTTATATTCTCAATCACACATCTCCGGACTCAAAGGTTAATCAAAGATACAATACATGAGTATTATACATAACTCAAACTTAACACCAACGTGTAGCAACTTACACAAATTCACATCTTAAACAACCGAACAAACAACAAACATGATCGTTTCCTAACTCAAAAGCGAGGAAGCTCTACCCCCCTTAAAAAAGGGGTACGCCCCGTACCCTATACCGATGATCTAGTCAGTAAACAAAGAAGGGTACTTCGCCCTCATCTTATCCTCTAATTCCCACGTGGCCTCTTCGACATCCTGGTTAGACCAGAGGACCTTCACTAGTCGCACTGACTTGTGGCGAGTGTCTCTAGTCTTACTGTCCAAGATTCTCTGAGGAGTCTCCACAGATCTCATATTTGGTTCTAAAGTCAACCTCTCAGGTTCTAACACATGGGAGGGGTGGTGCATGTATTTCTTTAGCTGTGAAACATGAAAAACATCATGCACTTTACCCAGTTCAGCAGGTAAATTCAACCTGTAAGCAACCGGGCCCACCCGCTCCGTAATCTCATAAGGACCAACAAACTTCGGGCTTAATTTTCCCTTCTGCCCAAACCTGAATACACCCTTCATCGGTGAAACTCACAGAAATACCTGGTCGCCCACTGCGAACTCCAGGTCCCATCGTCGAACATCAGCATACGACTTCTGCCTATCTTGAGCAGCTTTCATGTTCTCCATGATTTGCTGAACTTCAGCCTTAACTTGCTCTAAATACTCTGGTCCTATAATGACCGTCTCACTCGACTCATCCCAGCAGAGCGGTGTACGACATGGTCTACCGTACAACGCTTGAAAAGGTGCCATCTTGATCGAAGCGTGGTAGTTGTTGTTGTATGAAAACTCGATCAGATGTAGTCTGTCAATCCAACTGCCCTGGAAGTCTAAGGCACATGCCCTCAGCATGTCCTCGAGTGTCTAAATCGTACGCCCAGTCTGACCATCTGTCTGAGGATGGAACGCGGTACTCAGCTTGAGTTCTGTACCCAATGCTTCTCTGGTAGCTCTCCAGTACCTCGAAAGGAATCTGGTATCTCTATCTGACACTATGGTCTTTGGTATCCCATGATGTCTCATGATTTCTTTCTCAAATAACTCAGCTAATTTGGTCACCTTCCAAGTATCCTTCATCGGTATGAATCGGGCTACTTTGGTAAGGCGATCCACCACCACCTATATCATGTTGAGACCTCCCCTAGCAGGTGGAAGCCCAACTACGAAGTCCATGGAGATATCATGGAACTTCCACTCCGGAACTGGCATCGACTGTACCATTCCGCCCGGTCGTCGGTGCTCAAATTTCACCTTCTGGCATGTAAGACACCTCAAGACGAACTCGGTAACATCTGTCTTCATCGCCGACCACCAGAAGTATCTCTTCATGTCTTTATACATTTTAGAGGCTCCCGGATGGATGGAAACTGAAGAACAGTGTGATTCTCTAAGTATACGGTCTTTCAGATCCGTGTTGCCCCGTGGTATGCATAACCGGCCCTTAAGTCTAATCAGATCATCATCATGAAGTCTGAAGTCGTATTTCTGACTCTCAAAGGCACCATCTGTCAGCTTCTGTCTAACCTCTCTCATGTACTCATCTGTCCTCTGAGCCTCGCGCACCTCATCAACCAAGCTGGAGAAAGAAACTAGCGAATGGAGTGAGTGTGCTCGACGGCTCAGGGCATCTGCTACAACATTGGCCTTTCCCTCTTTGTATTGGAGGTCAATGTCATAGTCTTTCAGAAACTCTAACCATCTTCTCTGTCGAAGATTCAACTCCTTCTGAGTGAATATGTATCTCAAATTCTTATGATCGGTGTAGATCGTCACACTAACCCCGTATAAGTAGTGGCGCCATATCTTCAAAGCGAAGACTACAGCTCCCAGCTCTAAATCATGTGTGGGGTAGTTCTCCTCATGTTTCTTCAACTGGCGTGAGGCATATGCCACCACCTTGCCGTGTTGCCTGAGCACGCAACCCAGCCCTCTGCCGGATGCATCACAATGAACCTCAAAGCCTTCTGTACCGTCTGGAATGGTCAGAACCGGTGCAGTGGTCAGTGAGTCCTTCAAGCTCTGAAATGATTTCTCACAGTCAGTCGTCCACAAGAACGGTGCATCTTTCTTCATCAGACTGGTCATCGGCTTTGCGACCTTGCTGAAATCCTTAACAAATCTCCTGTAGTAACCTGCCAGACCGAGAAAGCTCCGGATGTCGGTAACAGTCTTCGGTCTTGGCCAAGTACGTACGGCATCAATCTTTGCTGGATCCACTGAGATCCCAACATCTGAGATGACATGACCTAGGAAAGAGACCTGGTCTAGCCAAAACTCACATTTGGAGAACTTAGCATATAGCTGGTTCTCCCTCAATATTTCCAATACCCCCCTCAGATGTTCCTCATGTTCAACCTTAGATTTCGAGTATATCAAAATGTCATCAATAAACACCACAACCGACTTGTCCAGCTGCTCCCGGAACAAGCGGTTCATCAGATCCATAAACTTCGCCGGTGCGTTCGACAAACCGAACGGCATCACTGTAAACTCATAGTGGCCGTATCGTGTCCGGAATGCCGTCTTCTCAATGTCTCCCTCCTTAATGGCTATCTGATGATACCCCGATCTGAGATCAATCTTGGAGAACACAGATGCTCCCTTCAACTGATCGAACAAATCGTCAATGCGGGGTAGTGGGTACTTATTCTTCACTATCACTGCATTCAGCTCTCTGTAGTCGATGCAGAGGCAGAGAATACCATCCTTCTTCTTCACGAAGAGGACTGGCGCTCCCCATGGTGACACACTTGGTCTTACAAATCCTTTATCCAACAAATCCTTCAGTTGTTCTTTTAACTCAGTCATTTCTGCCGGAGCCATGCGGTATGGTGCCTTGGCTATAGGTCCGGTACCAGGTAGCAGCTCGATGGTGAACTCTACCCCCCGAGTGGGTGGCATGCCGGGCAGTTCCCGTGGAAACAAGTCGGGGAACTCCGACACTACCGGTAAGTCGGGGTCGAACTCAGGGTCTCTCTCTATGTCATGTACATAGCAGAGGTACACTTCTTCCTTTCTCCTCAATTCCTTATACATTGCCATGGCGGTGATGATCTTAGTCGAAGGCTCCCTGGGCCTCTGGCGGTATGATATTGTTACCCCAGACGGACTCCTGAGCAGCAATCTATGCTCGGCGCAGAAGATACATCCCTTGTGCCGCTCCAACTAGTTCATCCCAAAGATAACATCAAATCCTAGCTCTCTGAACTCAATAAAACTGACTGGAAAGTCTTCCCCCTTAATTCTGACAATGGCTCCTCGGTAGTGACGAGTGCAACGAACCTTCTCCTTAGACGGGAGCGTAACCGTGAAGTCGGGTAGCTCATCAGCGTCTAGCCCCAACCTGCTCGCGACTGATGCCGAGACAAAGGTATGCGAGGCCCCTGAGTCGAAGAGAACTGATGCCTCAATCCCATTAACGGAAAGGTGCCGGTGAGGATAGTACCGCTAGCGTCGGCCTGTGCCTCTGTAAGTATGCTTAGCGCACCTTCCGTACCGAGTCCATAACCTAATTGTATTCATAAGCTCATGAGTATTGATGGTATAACAAGAGTCAAAACAATTTATGAACAACACTGTTATTTATTCATAACCATCCTGTTTACAACATGTGCTTCAATCTTACATCTATTCCTCATCTCATTCTAACATTACATGGCTAATATGTCTAAGGTTAGGTTTAATATCTTTCTGGTCTCATATGCGTTGCATTGATTACGGCTTGACAGTGCTGTATTCAGCTTGATTCTCTTAATCCCATGGTATAACATCCTTGATTCTCCCCCATAATTAATCTCTCCTGACTTAAGTACTAACTTATTCGCACGTCCGCACGCTTCTGCTCGCCGTATAAAAACTCTACATCATCCCAATGGACCAAGACACTACGGGTATCCCTCTTTCGAGAGACTCCGCTGTCTCGTCCTTATCCTGGTGTAGTCCAAGTCGCCCATCCTTTTCGTAGAAGTTCACAATGAAAATGTCTGCTTGAATGTCTGGAATCGGTTCAGCTTCCAACTGCTGAGCGATTTCCACAACTCGTGTAATAACTGGATGGAACTCTTCGGGTATTCCCGGTGGTGAGACTCCATCTTGCATCCTCGTGGTTTGGTAGTTCTTGGCATACGGATTCCAATCCTTGCCTAAGCTTATCATTCTTAATTTCATCCTTGCTCCCCCTGGGTACTCCGGTGTGTAAAAACCTCCCGGTCCCATTCCTAGTTGATTGCATCTTCTGATGATGGTTATTTGTGCTTCGGGTGTCAGGTATCTCCTTAATAAAATCATACCTGGGTGGATAACCTGACATTGTTTGGTTGGAAAGTCCATGGTTTTGATGTCGGTGTGCTCCGGGTTAGGTGTAGATGGTATTGGATAGCAGATGTTGAAGCTTCCTAAAGCGGTAGTAGGTTATACCTCACTTAAGTTCTAATCTTATCTCATTCTTACTTAACTCAATTATTCACCAAACATGCATGATAATGCGGTAAGCAGGTAGTTTTATTACTAAATGGTTATAGCGGTACCTGGCCTCGATGAGGGTTCAGGCTCATCGTCCCGGTCCACCATGTGTAGTGTGGGTCCCGACTTCTGGGTCACCCGTGGGTTCTTGTCTGCAGCTTGCTGCCCCCTCCTCTGACCGTCGGATCCAGATCCCTGATCGGTCTTGGCCTTAATCTTAAAACTGGGTCTGTAATTCTTACTCTCCGGGTTCCCGTAGCACTCATATGCCCGGTGCCCGAGTACTCCACAAAAGTTACACTCCACCTTATTCCCCCTGCAGTCAACTCCGGGGTGGTCCCCCTTGCACCTCTGGCAATAGTAGTGCCGTTGGTAGCCACCTCCGGTTTCCTTACCAGTCTCAGTACCTGATTAAGCATTGCATCAGTGATTGTGTCTCAATGTTGTCAACCATTCTTATTTACTCAAGATGTATTTTCTTACTCTTTGGCGCCCTGGAGCGCAGGGGCTTAGCAGCATAAGCGTAAGTCAGTTTCAGTGGCTCATCAGTAGCCTTCTCCTTTTCCTCCTTTCCCTTTTGGTTCGGGTTCTTTTGGGCTTGAGGCTGGTACTTCTGTTTCTTGTACCCTCCTTGCCCTTGGTGTTCTGCACTCTTCCCAACACTCTTTCTTTTGGCATTGTCCTTGTCCCTCAGCTGGACGGTTATCTCAACCTTAGCAGCGGCATGATAGCACTCCTGCTTCCAAAGGTATTAGTTCCTCTTACTTCTCACAAACTAAATCTTATTCACTTAACCATATCTTACTCATTTACTTACTCAAATCTCAATCATTCTTATTACCTGCAAGGTAGTATAACTCGTCGGCCCCATGCCGTAGCGGAGTCGGTGGCTAAGCCCGCCATAGAAGCGGTCCACCAGTATCTGGTCTGAATACCCAAGACCTGGTAGAAGACGGAGCAAGGCGGTGAACTCTGTGTAGTACTCATCCACCGTCATCTTGTCGGTCTGCCTAAGCGCATCCAACTGCAAGCGCTTCTTCGTCTGGACATGGGCGGGGTAGTACTTTGCTCGTAGCAAGGCGGTGTACTGCTCCCAGCCGAACTCTGGATTGGCCACATGCTCGGCCCTCACCAGCTTCCACCAATCGCCTGCCGCCCCCTTCAGATAGAAAGCAGCCAGACGACCTTGATCCCAGCAGGGACATCAAGGGTCTCAAAGGCGGTCTCCAGCTCGGAGATGTACGCCTCAAGCTTGGCGGGATCGGTCTCCCCCTTAAAGTGTGCGGGTCGAAGATCTGCAAGACTCTTCACCCAATTGGTTCCCTGGGTTGTGGCGGTGGAGGTGGTGCACCCACACCAGGCTGATAGCCCATGTGCCCTAATGTGGCAGCCACGATCTCTGCGATCGTCTGCCCCTCGGTATTCCTGAAGCATCATCACCTTGGCCGCGACCTCGGCTTCCTCTAGGACGTCCTGCCATCTGAACAAGCATAACTCACATTAGATTCGTATCCACCACTGTTTCGGTTAACGAATTTATAACGTCCGTAGACGGTAAAGACGATCCACACTTATTAGTGGTCATCTGACTCTACTCACTCTAACTTCTCACACCCTTAACCCATCACTTATTCCTTAACTTATATCATAACTCGGTGGTTTCTTATGTCTGGTATTTCTTGATCAGAGCGTAACTACGCTCTGATACCACTTTTTGTAACACCCCATCCTAAGCCAGTCGTGGTTATCGCTTCTTAACAATTAATACTTAAACGTCGCAGCGGGAATCACTATCACCAGGACCTTGCTACGGTCTAACCAACAAGAAATACCATTACTTAAATATTTACAATCACATATCCACAATGCATACACCAACCGAGTTTAAAGTATTCTCCAAAACCATACAGTATTTCACAAGCTCAGGTTCAACTACTAACTGACGGGTGCACAGGCGCTACCCGTACTCAAAATAAAGTCCCACCTAGGGCTACCCGCTCCTACTCTCGTGGTGTGACTTCATCGGCCGCTTACCTGCAAGTGTAAAAACAGCCCCCAAAGGGGGTCAGCACGAATGCTGGTACGACCCTCCCATGGCCCCCAAGCTAACGGGGCTACGACGACTAATTGTCGATAGCATGGAAGTTGATTAGCATAATAAGCATATAAGCATAATATGAAACGCAATAAACCAACAACCACAATGAACATAAATAGCTTAAGCAAATGAACGACTCAGGCGTTCCCTTAATAAGTGAGTTAGTTCTTAACTCCTTAGATCCACAATCTCCTTAACCTTATAATGCCAACCGCTCCACTATTAGATTGGTTAGCCCTTAATTGGTTGCCTTATCTTTGTAGGGCTTGGTTAACCCTAGCCGGTAGCAGTGCACTATCCGACGATAAGCTACCTTTCTTAATTTGTTGGGGATGTAGGCTTGATCCCCCCACGCCATCCTTAATGTGCCTCCCACCTCAAACAGTAGCCCGGGTGGTCGGGTCGGTTTGTTGACCCTAGGCGACGAGTCTAATGACAAGTCTTATTTGGAAGTCGGATCTGATTCAGATACCGACCTCCCCCAATACACATGTGCCGGTACCATTCCGGATTCCTCACTCCCACCCCAAGTTATGGTTAGTGAAAGCCTTAATTATCAAGTGTTAGTTAAACCTTGTCGGGTAAAAACCAATAATCACCAATACTTATTTCTTATCCTTAACTCAGTGAGTACTAAACTTAGTTAGCAACATTCTTAAGTCTCGTGGGTTAGTGTAAAACACTTCACATCGAGAATAAGTATAACCGGTTGCATGCTTTATCTTGTCTTAGTCGTAGCAAATAAACAGATAGCACACAAGCCGAGGGACACCTCGTTAGCAAGCAGGTCACAAGAAAGACTGTACCGTTCACCGTCGATCGTCGTTTGTTTTATCTTGTCCGGGGTCCCAATTCACAAACCTCAAACATTGGTTCATTTTTAGACCATTAGTTATTTGCACCTTACTTATCTCACTTAATTCCTAAAGATCCCCTTTGAATACCTTCTTAAGTCTTTGCCACTTAACTTACAAACTTAACTTTAAACATTAAGGTTCTTACTTATCTTAACTTAATCCTTAAGTTCTTAGGGTCCTAATCATTACCACCCTACCAAGGTATACCTTATTACCAATTACCATCCTTAGAATTCAAAATTTTTTTTTTTTTTATTTTTAGGCTCGACCGAACTTCCGACCGACCTTACCCAAGGTCGGTCCATTCCAGAACATATTACGCTTGAAAATTCTACCCCGACCGACCTTGCAAGTCCGGTCCCCAAGGTCGGTCCATTCCCGAGAGTTTCCCCGAGGGAAATTTAAGCTCGACCGAACTTGCCAAGTCCGGTCCCATGTTCGGTCGATTCCAGAGACTTAATTCCTTCACAAAATACAAGCCCGACCGAACTTGCAAGTCCGGTCCCCAAGTTCGGTCGGTTCCAGAAACTTTCTCCGGCAGTGTAAACTGAGCTCGACCGACCTTGCAGGTCCGGTCCTAAGGTCGGTCGGCTCCAGAACCTTGTTTCTAAATTCTCTTTTAACTCCAAACTTCTCCTCATATATCCTAATATGTTATAACCTCATTTAGGCACCTCAAATACACCTTAACCAACCACTAAACACTTTAAATCAATCACCAACACCCACTTTAATCGTTATGCATTTTTCCTTGTAACCATGCCAACACTTGTAACATTTTCCACTAGGTTTCTAGGTGGTGGTTCATACCTAATGTAACCACTATGCCAAATGTTTCCCCACCACTATAACATCATCCCAAGCATCTTTCACCATCTAAAACTCTTTTATGCATTTACTTAAAGTTCCTTCACAAGCTTAAGCTTCCATCCATCAACACCTTATTTCCTTCCTAGTTGTTTACCAACATTGCCTAAGTCCTAAATACTCAAATACATTCTCTTGATTCCTAAATCCTTCATAGTAATGCCTAAGTCATTATAACTCATTATAACACTTTATCTCACCCCTTTTTCATCAAGACAACCTCTAAAACTTCCTAGTACTTCCTTAGTCATTAAATTCCCTTAGAACATCTTAAACACTTAAGTTCTCCTTTAAATTTTGCCATGGGTTCTCTAGTATATAGCACATCCTAACACTTGGTTTTTCCCATCAACCAACCAATATCTCTCAATTCTCATCACAACACCTTAACACACAATTCACACCAAAACTACACCACAACATCATATAGTGCACAAACTTAAATGCTTGGCACTTAGGCCCTTAAATGACAATAATCTTAACCACTGAATTTCCACATATATTTGCCTTTAACCTGCGAATACACACAACAAGGCTCCCATTGAAATAAAATGCTTCTTGTAATTCTCCTTGATATTCTTAAACTATCTCTTTTCCTTTGCTCCTTAGTCACAAGTTCAATCATGTCATTGTTTCTCCTAGGTCATATAACCCTTTTCTAATGTAAACTCTACACTAAACTCATCACATATCTAAATCCCATTCCCTTAAACAATAAAAACACCTTAAGGTAAGTAATTTACCTTGTTCTTTTACAAGCTTTAAAAACTTTCTTCCTTAGGTTTTTCCTTGCTCAATCTCGGTCAACAATATATATCTCCTTGCCAATGTTCTAACCAATATCCAATGACTCCAATGAGTACTAGATAATACATTAACCCTAAGGAACAAACCCTAGGTTAAAAATGTGCTTTAAGGTATTAAGGTGATTGTTTTACCTTGGTTTCTCAAGACAAGCTTGGATATGAAGCAAGAAGGACCTCCTCAATCCTTTGAAGAGTAGAAAACAAGCTAGAACAAGGCATTAAAATGAAGCCTCATGAGCATACATTTTCGGTCAAGAAGAAAAGTGATGGAAACCTAGATTTTCTTACACTTTCTTTACCTTAAGAGAATGGAGAAGCCCATGGAGTCTCCAATCTTTAATTTCCTCCTCTAATGGTGGTTTGGCTTGGCACCAAATCAAAGCTCTTGGAGTTTTGAAAGGATAGAAAGAGAGAGCTTGAGCTAACTAAGAAGAATATGTAATTTGTTTTGGTTTTGGAGCTAAAATGAGTAAGTTGTGTGCAAGAGAAGGTGGAGCTAGCATGGAGATGAGCTTCACGTTAATGGAGAAGGGAGAGAGCTTGAGAAAATCGTGGGAAACAAGAGAGAATGAAGAGGTGAGGAGAGAGGTGAGTAAATGAGATATTTATGTTAAAAGGGTGAATAGTACTTTTGCTTTATAACTCTTTTTGCTTAATGACTCATAATGGTGGTGACTCACCTTATAAGAAACCGGCCCCCATTAGTAAAAAGGGGTACTTAAGTCTTTGTTGACCAAATATCTCACTTATATTGACTTATGTTATAAACTAGCTTAATTAAGTTACTATTCAAAACAAGGCACATTGTTGTGAAATTTTGATTTCCCATTGATATAACTTCCAAATGTGATACTATATAGTACACATGTTAATTAAAGAGTAATGATGGACATTTAGCCATTCAAAACTCATTTACAAGACAATTTTTCAAAAATGTGCTTTAAGACTCCTTAAAGCACATTTTGTGTTTTAACTTGTTTTCAAGCTTGGTTTTCTTTGGTAATTGATTTAAAATGACCATTAGGATATTACTAAGGTCTTAGAACAATATTTGGGTACTCACCCAAGTCTCTCCAAGCTTAGAGCACGTTTTAGCTTAAACTGCTCTTTTGGTGTCTCCTTATATTTTCTTTAGTTAAAATGGTTTCTTAATGTTTCCAAGGCATTATTTAGCCTCCTTATAACTTAGTTTATCATTTAAACACCATCTCTAAGTTTGGGGTATTTCAACCCTACTTCACACCCCTTGTCGTCCAAAGGGGAATGAAATTGGGGGAAGGTTATAAGATAATATGTGTTTAGTTTCCACAATCTAGTTTATTCACGCTTTTATTAAAATTGTTCTCTTTTCACTTTTTACGAAAAGTGATAGCTTAGAGCTAATTGTTCATTTTATTGTCATTTTGCTTGTTTTCTTTCAGTTTATGTTTGATCCTAGAATTTAGTATTACGGTTTGGAGTAGTTATATTCTTTATTTTCTTGAGAACAAGCAAAAGCTAAGTGTGGGGTAGTTGATAAGTGCAGAATTTATCTATATTTATGGTTAACTTGATTATTATTTTATTAGATTATGTGAAAAATTCTCTTAGGTAAACGCTAAAGAAAAGGTCTAGGAACACGTGCCAAGAGCATAATGATCAAGACGATACCAAACGGGAGTCAAAACGATGTTTCCGGAGAATTCTATAGTCAGTTCGGGTCTTTGTCCGGACTTACGGACCCAGACCATCCTTTAGACAACCTTCTGCCAAGATTTAGGTGTGGTCCGGGTATGTGACCGGACTTACAC